>JAPZDX010000011.1:295715-306862 GCA_029783625.1 Naso annulatus | reverse complement strand
ACACACACACACATAAACACACACACACACACACACACACACACACACACACACTTTTGTGCTTGTGGCTCGCAGGGTTCCTCTCCTGATTAATTACAGGCTCTGTGAATTACTGTGGGTGTTTTTGAAAACATTTAACAAGCTGCCAATCTCCCCCGCTGAGCCACCGGCCGGCCTGCTGCCGCTCGCCCAGTACGACTGAAAGACATGAAAGAGAGAGAGAGGAGCGAGAGAGGGCGGGGTCACAGAGCTCCTGTAGAGAGAGGACAGTCTCTGCTAACACAGAGGGAGGATTTAACTCTGTCAATATGTCCAGCAGCCCAGCCAAGACCCAGACGTTCTCAGCCAGTGAGAAGGAATAACTGCCAAAACTGCTCAGCACTCAGAGTTTTTCCTCTGAGGCCCCGTGTTGGGAAAAAACACCGGGTCCTTGAAATGCTTTTTAATACAAAAATAACTTCAATTTGATCTGAAGTATCACGGGGAGGTGGAAGGAACAGAAGGATTCAACATCATAAAGCTTACTATTAGGCAAGAAACACAGCTGTGAGTTAACTGTCATATACTGTACGTTTAAAGACCTGTTACGTATCGAGTGTTTAACCTTGTTAACATGTCGGGTTTTTTTGTATACTACATGACTTCTGATCAGCCACATCAGCAGAGAGCCATGCCAGATCATTTTCACCTTAAAACTGCAGTGACAAGCTCAGAAACATGGATTCAGTTTCATATGAGACAGACCTCAGGAGTCATTCCCGTCAGCTGTATGCTCGGCCAGCGCGCTGTAGCCAGTTTGTGGCTCGATGGACGCAGATGGTCACTCGGTTCACATAGACAGTAAATGCAAATGACCTTTCTCTTGTCGAGAGAAGCATCAGGGCTTTGAAACTGAACTTGCCGTTCAGAAGAAATTTCTTTCTCCATATCTACTGAAAGAGTTTAGTTTATCCTTGCCAATCTAAAAGGTTCCTGCTGCGTCATTTTCCAATTTCTCAAACCAGTGAGCAGGCCGAGGGTCGACGTGCGTCAAAAAAATTGGAATTTGCATTAGCGCTTTATTGTCGTGTTAACTTTGACAGGCCTAATAATAAGTAATGCAGTGCCTCTTAAATAATTTCTGATTAACTGAAATCACAACACATGAATTTTTTGTCTATCAGTCTCCTCAAAAGCTCCTTTACCAAACAGTCTGGTTAATGACAACACGTTTTCATGACAAATCACCAACAGATCCGAATGTCAGGAGAAACTGAGGATAATCAGAGCAGATCCAAAATGTAGCTGCGATCGTTAATGTTCCTTGACATGAACACAGATGTACAGATGTTATGTCAACAACACACATCCATCATATGTTAATTTAACACAGAATTTAAGGAAAAAAGCCAGTTTCCATGTTTTTTTCTGTCGTTTCTCTTAGCATTTGGACAACTCTGAAGGTGCCTTGTTAAACATACAATTAAATATCTACAGATGTTGGTTTGTTATTCTCCTGAATACAAACATAGTGGCTTGCACAATTCCCCAAATGTATTCCGCAATAAATCCCACGACATCCGCGTTAAATGAGGTGACTGCTGAGGATCGTATGTGGCAGTTACAAAGTTAAAAGGGCTTTAATTTCTTCATCTTCTTTTGTCTCTAAATCTGCCGTCCGTTCTGTCTCAGTACTCAATCCGCAGCTTCCTCCGTTAATCAGTATGTCCTGATGCACTGTCCAGTCTTGCGTATTAAGGCGTCGAGCTGTTTGATCACGTATGATCAGACTGTTTAATCCGTCTCAGCCTGTCCAGTGTGCTGCTGCTGCTCATTTCTTTCTGCCTGATTGCAGGTTTCTAATGCGGCGCGGAGTCCCGACCAATGAATCAAATCAATTTGACCTGCCTTTGTCTCTTAAGCTTTGTAATCCAGGATTTGAACTCAATCAAGTCACAGAGGGGAAAAGAAAAACGACTTAACGTGACTTTCTAGTACGAGCTGACCCTGCCAGGACAACCTTTAGCTTTTAATTTGATCAAACATTACCCACCACATGTGGCTTTGTGGAGAAACATCTTGCTCAGCTTGTCCTTGGGAAGAACGCACGTCTCATGAAAATGATGAGTGTGAGGTGATCAGTTACACACATCTGTTCATTTTTACCATCTGTCGTCATCTCTCTTGGTGCTGCAGATTTGTGATGAATCTGGGGAGATTCCCATTTCCTCTCTCAGTCAGATCACCCTCTGTTTCGTTTTCATCGCCGCCCTTAATCCTGCCATCTGTGTGTTCTTTTGTTCGGGGAGTGATATTATGTAAAATAGAACTCACTGCTGTTGGAGGATCTTCAGACAGGTTCTGCATTCTGTTGTTGTTCCGCAGCTGATTTTACAGTTTCGTGGTTTCCATTCCTGCTGTCTTCCCTTCTTTCCTCACGTCCTTCCACACTTGAACCATCAGGCTTCAGGCTGCACTTTGTCTGGCCTTCGACCTTGCATTGCTCTCTCTCAGTCTGTGTTGGTTTCTTCTTCACTGTGATGTCACAGTTTGTTAGTGTCCCCCCACCTCCTTCCTGACAATTTGTCTGCAACAATTACCTTCCTGCTGGCTTCACCTGTTGGTTCATACCTACAGCTCCAGCAGAGACGGACAGGTGAGGTCGGCCTCTCGTGCGTCGGCCGGCTGCGTCTCTCTGCAGGAACACAGCTGTACTCATCTGACAGGATTTGGGTCAGCGCTGTTGGTTAGCAAGAGCCAAGTTGAGCTAATTAGACATCGTACATATCGGCTGTGTTTTCCTTCCACAGTGACCGCTGCTGCCAATTAAACTGCTGCTATGGCAACCAACTGGGAATCTGTCTTCCTACTGTGAACTGCAGCTGTGGTAGAAAACCCAAAACACAGCTGTCCTTCATATCTACGTTCAAACCGCAGAGAACAATCAGTCTGAGACGTTTTTGCCAGCATGAAATCAGTAGTATCAGTGGTGAGTGGATGTGGTGCAGCATGGTGAGAACAACAGTCGAGTCATTATCACAGAGTTAACGGAGCACCAACTGTGACAGGCCGCGCTGCAAGAGGAGCGAGCAGCTTTATTCTGGTCTGAGCTCTGTCTGATAAGATCACAAGGTCTCTTGTGGCCAGCTAAACTAGTTAGCTGGAAAGACTACACACACACACACACACACACACACACACACAAAGCGTCATTGGTCTTTGGTCTTACCGTGCTTTAGTCTCTTCTGCGACATCATTTGTAAATGGCTGTTCATTCGGTGTTATCTCAGTTTCCTACATGTCTCATCTCCTCTCTCACTCTGTGAGTACGTTTACATGAACAGTTAAGTCGGTTGAAGCTCGATTTAATATGACTTCTGTCCTTGTACCAGTGTGCGAACACTGAGAAGGAATCGATAAATCTATGGAAAGTATGTCTGATTCTGCTGCGGTAGGCGGTGATACGCCCCGTTCAGACGGTTGCTGTTGGACCTTCTTTTGGTTGACCTTTTATGTAACAAACCAGACAAGCCACAAACAAGTGAGCCAACCACTAGTGATTTGTGCCTGTGTAAGAGATGATGGTGAGGAAATAAAAGCGTCGCGTATCCACTCCCTCCCAAGCAGAAACATCTCTGACACACCAGGTTTGAACGGTAAAAAGTTTTCAATGTCATTTTTCAATTTTTCATCGTCTCATAACAAAAAGGTTGGCATTTCCAGGGAAATAGATAACAAAGCACAATGCAGTACGCTGATCCGCCCCCTTTTTCTTCTCACTGGCTTTTCCAGGTGGTTGGAAACCTCTGATCCAAAACCTCAACTGAAGCTCAACTGTGCTGCGCTCTGAGAAATCCATGGTGCTGCTTGTGGTGCTGAAACAATGATAATACTTTAGCACTTTCTAGTCCAGCGTCCTGCCATTAGAAAAAGCAAAACGCATTTGCCAGGCGCATTCCTGGCACATCGCTATCTTGTACACTGGCGACGAATGGAGTGTATATAAGAGCACGAGGCGTGCACACCAATGTCTCCACAATCACAGAACACCTTTCATTTGCCCCTTTCACTCTGCTACACAAATTTTCATTTAGTCCAGATCCACATGAGAATCAAAACACACAGCTCTTCAGTCAGCCAGCTCGATAACAGCTGCAGACGGAGTTTGTGTCTGCATGTTTATTAGGATCCAAAAAAAAACAAGAATTGAACAATTTAGATCAGTGTCGTACAAAACGACGTGGTCAGGAACACGGAGCACTCTCGCACTTTGACTTCCCCCACCGGCTGATCACCAGCAGGTAAAGTTACCTGTGTGCTACGGCATCAACGGAAAAGTCGATTAGACGACGTGTCGACGTCATTAACCCAAGTTGACACCCACCGGGAGGAGTCGACATGTCGTGGGTTTTTTTGTTTGTTTGTTTTTTCTTGTTTTTGTGTGTGTGTGCCTGTTGAAGAAAAGAACTGGCTAAAAAGTTGTTAATTATGAATGAAACCGTTATTTTATCTGGCTATGCCACTGTTTCTGATGGAGCTCAGGGTTAATTCATGTAGACTGTCTTCATTACAGACAACTTCACCGTACAAACCTGGGATCGGTGTGCAGAGCGGACCTGTGAGGCTGTGAAGCAGAATCAAGAACATGAATTACCATCAAATCTTGTTCGATCCTCTTAATGAAGCAGCCGCGGCGCTGTGCGTGAAAGCAAATGGACTTTTTCTGGTTTTGGAGACACTTGTATCGTGTCAGCTGCAACACGCAGCCAACTGTGAGCAACAAACAAAACTGAGGCTTTCTGCAGAATGTTGCTCTCTCTGCAGTGTCCATTATGAAGCAGTCTGTGTTCTGAAATATGTAGAAAACACTGAAACGCTGGGAGAGGATCCGTGAACTCAACTTGACGCAGAAAGAGGGTAAACTGCACTCAGCTGTCAAACTTTGTGGGCGTGTTAGCGCCGCACATGATCAGCGCTGTGAGCTTTGTGAATCAGACGCTGAGGCCGGGCAGATAGCCGTGGAAAATGATGCGCAGTATTTGGAAAGTGGCTTCAGTTCAGTCTCAGTGAATCAGGCCCAGAGATCTGTAACCCCCCCCTCCAGGTGGGGGCAATGTGATGATGTCACTGAACGACTTCGACTTTACTGACAGACAAGTCGACTTGCAAAATTCGGAAGTCGTTAATGCCCTGCTGTGAGCCCATGCTCACCTGCTGCTGGCTCACCTGCCTGTTTTGTAGCCTGGAATAGATCGCAGTGTGACGCCTGCTGAACACTTAATGTAACTTTTGGATGCTGACTGGGTTTAGACTGACAACTGATTTTATAACGATTTAGAGCAAATATTCTTATTGGAGACAGTGAAAGCTTATCCTCAGTTTTCAGCGTCCCCCTCTGCCACCCGTTCTGTCGAAAATATTGTCTTTACGCATTCGCCTTTTCTCCCTACGTGCGAACTGACACACATGGAGAGTAGAAAGTGTTGTTTCACTGACTGTGTTGCACTAGTGATGTTCTCCACCAGCTGTCTTTATGTTTGGCCTTTATGCCAGCTGTGCGGCTTTTTATATTGTCCATATCAGTTAGAAGTATGTTAGAGATAGAATCTCATACGTACAATTTAGTATCTCATACAAGAAAACTTTTTTTTTTACTTGTCCCTCAGGGCTTCCGTACCACTCAGTGTTTTTCCTCTCGTTAATTACTTTTTCTCTGTAGTGTTTATTTTCAGGGCTGCAGTATCAAAGTGTTGGACAGAAGCACCAACGTCGCGCTGATTTCAGCGTGTTGGTTTGCCATCAGGTTTTTCCCTCACTGCTCTCACTGACCTGCCCCGCCCTCTTCACAGATCTCGGTTTGCACTTTGATTAACGATCGGTTTGTTTTCTGCTCACTCAGTAGGTCTGTTGAAAATGAATGTTCGTGTGAAGATGCACAGAGAGAATGATCAGCAGCTCTCAGTGTGATTCTTGTAATGAGAAAGTTTTTTTGTCAGTGCTGAAATGAATCTGTTCACTCTGCCTCTGCTAAGACATGAATGCAGCAAAGCACCTCAGTTTGTAGAAAATCACTCTCCAGTGTCAGTTTTAGGATAAAAACAAAGTTTTTCACTCAAAGGAAGAAAAAGTGTTTTCTGTCTGCTGTACAAAACTGAATAAGTGGTTTTTGGGAGTAGGGGAATGTGCGTGGACGTCACATTCTGTGTGTGACCAGTTTAGGCAGTCTACTGTGTGTGGTGCTGCAAAGTAACAATCATGATTTATGTGTTCTTTTATTTGATGTGTGTCGTTCTACCTGAGGACAGACAGTTTTGACAAGCCTGGTCACACAGTTCCATCAACAAATTGTAGACAAATTGTTGACAAATTGTAGACAAATTGTAGACAAATTGTAGACAAATTGTAGACAAATTGTTGACAAATTGCAGGCCTCCTAAGCGATAAGTACAGTCATAGATAATAATGGATGGATGCATGAAATGTTTAATAGTGAAAACAGTTAAATAATGTTTTCTAGGGTCAAGAGTCAAGTTAAATTGTTATTATTGTTTTCTTTACTGGACATGTGGGATCAAATTGAATCCATAACAGAGTCACTGAGTCCGACCATTCTTTTCCAAATCTGGTTCTCACTTTCTCTGTATAAACTCATTTTTTAAGTTACCCAAATCAAATCAACTTTCTTTGTATAGCCAACAATCATTAATCAAAAAAGAGTTCCAACATTTTGATGACAAAAATGCAAACATGTAGCATTTATGAAGTGCAATACTGAACCACTAAAGTTCTGCTGAAAGGTTCAAAAGTAATAAAAACATGTAAAACTGCTACATTCCCCTTCAACAGAGAAAGAAGTGAAGTTTGTTTTTAGAAGACAGACATCATGTGAGACATTGGATGTCCGCGTCACGTAACCTTAATGTCAGCGATGGCGGATGCTGCCAACAGTGTTTCATCAAATGTCTCTGATTTCCTCTGAGCGTCGGCTAACAGCAGTGTCAGCCCTTCACTCTTCAATGATTGTGGCTCTGCAGCCCATTAACCATTTCAGACATCGTGTCCTCAGAGTGAATGATAAGGCGTGTGTGTGTGTGTGTGTGTGTGTGTGTGTCTGTCTGTGTGTGTAGTGAGTCTCAGTGGATGCACTTAATGACAGATAATTGGTCGTTAAGTGCAGATATAAAGAGGCTGCTAACGAGATTCACACTAAGAGAGTTTACCTTGAAAGTGTGTGTGTGTGTGTGTGTGTGTGTGTGTGTGTGTGTATGTAGGCTGTAGCCGTGTGTGAATGTCCTTCACTAGGCACTGTCATCACACACTCGCACACACAGCAGATGTTCATTCAAATGAACGATGGAGCTGATTTCCATTTGAATGCTGAGTGGAAGTTATTATGGTGCCACAGCATCAATGATAGTGTGTGTGTTTGTGTGCATGTGTTTGTGTTTGTGTGTGTTCATATGTGTCTGTGTGTGTGAGGGACGGGGGGGAGAGAGAGGAAATCACAATAACACATTCTTTCTTTATAAAAACTGGATAATGTTGTTATTATTTGACGGAACATTCTCAAACATATAATATCAGCTCTAAATGATAATCCAGGTGAGAGTGTGTGTAACCAGACGAGGTGGAGTCGGACTTGTTGTGTCTGATGGAGGTCAGCTGGTTGTTGATGCGTCTCATTACCATATGAATGGCTGCTCTCAGCTGTTTCCAGCAGGAAGTAGAATTGTATTAACAGCGTCCTGCCCGTTTCCGTTCACATCCCAACGATCCGCCTGGAGGCACAAACACTTTTGTTAACATGTCTCCTCCGATAAGCAGGTAATCGGTGTTAAACCTGCAGCTCTGCAAAAAAAATATTCAGACAATTAGTGGGCAGTTACAGAATTCCCAAAACACAACAAAGGCTGCTGGGTAATCACTGGCGGAGATGTCGGCCTCCATGGTAATGAGGGAGAAATAGACACACATCCTTTTTTCTTGATTTTTTTTTTTTAACTTTTGAGGGAACTTTTTCACTTCTTCACTGTCGTGTTATGTCAAACTGTTGTTGTATCCCATGGCAACAGAGATGATGTAATACTGACAATCCATTCGAGGTAATCTTTATAATCTAAATCTATCATCACCGTATGTGTGACCAAAAGATGCCATTTACCAGTAAAGAAATTATCTTAACGTTCCACAGAGGCAAAGTACCATTCAACACAAGTGGAGGGTGTTTCTCTGTCTCGGTTTTAGAGATCCATATTGAGAGGAAGTAAATCCCGCCCTCGCTCAGTGTCTGCGGGGATTGGCTCCACCCCCCCAAAGAACAGCAGTTTGTAAACAAAATCACCACAAGCAAAATGTAACATACTGCTTAGAACAGGGACACAGCTGAACTCGACTGAGACAAGTCGACAGTTTTTCTGTCTCTGCAAGTTTTCTTGGAGCAGCAACTAGTGGACATTAGAGGAACTGCAGCTGAACACGTCTGACTTCTAATTGGCAGATTCAGCTGAAGGAGAAGATGATTGGTTCAGCTCTGATCTCCGTTGGTGTTGGCTGTCTCAGACTAATTTCTGGACACATGTAGTGGCCTGTGCTGTTTGTGTGTCACTGTGTAGTTGTTGGAGTGCTGAAGCTGCAGCAGCTCGCAGTTTAAAGGAAATCGTTAGCTCTTAATTAGAGCATTACTGCAGTGATAAAGTTACACCTCCACATAATGATGTATTGATGGAGACACACACACACACACACACCACACCACACACACGTCCTCTACAAACAATCCTCCTTTCATTTCTTTCTTTCAGTTTCTTTTGATTCTGTCGTTCACCTCTTTCCATCCTTTCTCTATTCTGATCTGTTCTTTTTCTTTCTTTTTTCCTTGCATATATTCTTTTATTTTTACTCTCATCTGTCTTCCTGTTTTCTCTCTGCTTTATTCTTATCTTCTCTCCTTCTTCTCTTTTGTTATTCTGTCATTTTCTCTTTTATTTTTTCCATCTTCTTGTCTTTCTCTCTTTCCTCTTGTGATCTTGTTTTGATGGATCTCTCTCTAATTCCTCATCCTTAATTCATTTTTTCTTTCATTCTGTGTGTGTGTGTGTGTGTTTTGGTTGACAGCTACAGGGTGTTTCTGGGTGTGTGTGTGTGTGTGTTTGCTTACAGGGACAGTGTTTGTTGTGTTGATGCGCTGACAGCGTCACGGCGATGCTCGGTGCCACATGAGGCCCTTCAGGCTTCGTCCTCATCTTTGTTGAGCTCAGACTGGCTTCTGTCTCGTGTCTTTACTCGCACAGTCACAAGCTGCCGCCACATTTTCAAAAGACAATGTTCAGTGACATCAGAGCTGAAACATGTCAGCCGCCTCAGCCGTCTTCCTTCCTGTTTACAGCGCACCGAGCCTGTTCGCTTGAGCTTGCACCTGAACGTGTCTGTTTCTGTCTGCTGCTCCAGTCACATCAAAGCTGACAGTGTCTGGACTGAATCCAGACGCCTGGTTCAAACAAAAAAGTTTTGTCTTTTTTTGGGGGTGGGGGGGTGGGGGTGGGGGTGGGGGGGCATAAAAGTAATATAAAAACTTGTTTGAGAAGACTGATTCAGTTTTCCTTTCTGTCTACAGCTACGAGCTGGTGGTTTTTATGTTGGGAACTAATATTTTGATTACATCACAAAGAGAAAAGACGTTTTCTGGTGATTCACATTTATCTTCATGTTATCTTCACTTTGAAAAGTTCTTGCAGCATTGCTCGTATCTCAGGAACATGAACTCAAGTCATTGTTTTGTTACAGGAGTGAACAGAGAGTCTGACCTTCCATGTCTCCACATCATTTCCAATGAGCTCAGGATGATCAAGAGAAAACACAGCAGCGTGGTTAATCTGTCACGTGTGTATTTCACCACTTAACCTGTAATCTGACGTTTAATGTAGACAATCAATCTGCAGAACAGCCACAACACACAGATGATGAACACAGTGATCCTCGCAGGCTAATGAGATCAGACACATTCAGCCCTTCAGTAAGAAGCTGACGGCTGTGCGGAATATATTTGTAATAATTAGAGTGTAATCGTGACTGTGGTTGTTACAGACGCTTGCTAACGTGAAAGACAGTCCTGAAGAAAACCAATCGACGTGCTGAAAGAGAAGCTGTGTGACGTGTTCCCGTGCACCTGTGTTGTTTATGTGTTGTGGTGTGTTGTGTATTTCTGCAGTGCCTCCTCAGTTCCTGAACTACCCGACCAACACGTACGCTTACGAGTCCACTGATATCGAGCTGGAGTGCGCTGTGACGGGGAGCCCACCGCCGACTGTCCGCTGGATGAAGAACGGAGAGGAGATCCCGGAAACACGCACACCGAACAGGAACACTGAGTACAAGTAGGAGTGTGTGTGTGTGTGTGTGTGTGTGAGTGTTAAATACAGAGTTCTGCAGCCTGATGCAGGTTCACATGAGCTGTGTTTCTGCCCTGCAGGCTCATCAAACCACGAGGAGATGACGCCGGAGTGTACATGTGTGTGTTCACCTTCGACCCGGCTCCTCCAGCCAACGCCACTATTGAGGTTAAATGTAGGTGTCGGTCTGTGAGCTGCAGCTTCTTTGTCAGTTTCGAGGCCACATTAAACATGTCACCAATAAAAATGGCCTGAGTGGCCTTGAGCACGCGCCGCCCAGTCATGTGAGGACTTGTGATTTCAAGCGGCTCTGCTGGCTGCTCAGGGGCAGCCGGCGCCCTTGACACCTCCACTCAACCAACGCCCGGCTCAGTGGCAGCAGATGGTGTCTTGTTTGTCTGATGGCAAAGGATTATGTCCCAACGTAAAATCTGCTCAGGCTTTTCTGCTGTCACATGTAACACTATGGAGGCAAATTGGATTTTGGGACGATTTGCTTTTATTTTTCTTGGGTGTTTCTATTCATCTCAGCAAGAAAAATATGTACAGCCCTGCAGATTTTATATAATAATACAGGCTGCTCAATGTTTCAATGGATTACATGTTTCTTATGGATGAGATGAAATGTGAATGAAAGATTTTATTTCTCGTGTTCACATTGAGGTTATTATCGTTAATAAAAACCAACAAAATAACAGAAACTAGAATAGAAAATACTTTTTTTTTTATGTAAATAAAAATAAAAAATCTTTCAAGAAAAAAAAACTAAAACTGTACTGC
>JAPZDX010000011.1:154542-178108 GCA_029783625.1 Naso annulatus | reverse complement strand
TCACTGGCTTGCTTGTTTATCTGTTTGTTGTCTCTCATTTGATTGTGTTACAACTCATACATGTTCGAAATAAAAGCGAAAAAGCAAAAGCAAAAGCAATTCATACTTCAGAATATAAACTGGACCAGCCCAGAATATACTCGGGGTATAAAACAGGTTATAGTCCACTTTAACCCCGGATATGGCCTGGCCAGGGGCCATAGTTTGGGCTGTCAGACCAGACTACGACCCAACTCTGGGTTTTAGGTTGACATGTACAGTGTAATGGCTGCAATGTTCCTCCATCCACTTTCTTTTGTAATGTACGTTAAAATGTTACTTCTGTCCTGTTAACAGCCTTAGCCAGAAATAATGAGAAAAAAAATTCTTCTGTCCTTTATATTTTGCACTGGATCAGTGCTGGTTTATGCTGCCTTCAGAAAATGGTCACATGCATGCAGTCCAACATGTGTAGAGACTCTTGCCACTCTGCTTTTATACGTTCCCAAACAAGCTGAAGTGTGCTCAGGAGTTTCTGTTCCACATCCAGAGTAGACTCAGTATTTGTGAGCCTGTGTAAGCTGTGGATATTATTCCTGGAGCACAACACTAAATACTTAAAAAAAAAGTCCAAACTCCTCAACAGCAGGCAAACACATCTGGACTGACGCGCACACTTTGCCCAAACCGCATGTGAACACCGACCCATGGTCTGGGTCGTACTGTCTTTTAACATGAAGTCTTTTGTTTGTGTCAGTACCTGTTTCCAGGAGTGACTCCAGTT
This sequence comes from Naso annulatus, assembly GCA_029783625.1. Classification (NCBI taxonomy): domain Eukaryota; kingdom Metazoa; phylum Chordata; class Actinopteri; order Acanthuriformes; family Acanthuridae; genus Naso; species Naso annulatus. The sequence continues at coordinate 177,345 of JAPZDX010000011.1, read as the reverse complement.
ATCAGGGAGCAACGTCCACTCAGCCTCAGGACCACACCCCTTTGGTTTGTACTTCCTGTTGCTGCTCAGCTCTATGGTTGTGAATCCTGGAATTCTGGTTTTCGACTCTTTGGGCTTCAGGAAAAGATACTTCGGAGGCTTCAGGCTCATCCAGGATTCTTTCCAAAGCAGCCTGAACACATCCACCTCAACTTTGCGCTTTGGCCTGCGAGGTTTGGGTGGGGCTGGTTTCTTGGGAGGAGGTGGAAGACGGGGCTCGGGTTTGGATTTGGGAGGAGGGGGGACAACTTTGAATTTGATCTTTGGCTTGTTTTTTTCTGCTTCATTTGTGCCGCTGGTGACCCTTTTAAAATCTCCAGTGGAAACAAGTGACCAGTGAAAGTCCCACTTTGTATTAGCTCTGCAGAGCAAAAAACAAAACACCCAAAACAAAAAGTCAACTTTTTTTGCCTCAGACACTAAAAAATGAAGCTCTGACTAGAAAAGGCGAATCAAGTGCTGCCACCATTACTGCAGCGTCAGAGCTGAGCTGAACTCAGGGAGGTTTGGGGTTTCATGCTGCCTTCAACAGATCAGGCACGTCTGTGTGAATGTAATTCAGTTTTACAGCACGAGTCTGAGATTAGTGATTACACAGCTTCTCTCTGACTTACATCATATTGATGTGAAAGTGCTGTGTACTTAACAGGATGATGAAACTGAACAGGACTTACTTGATAACTTATTTAAATGATCAAACTTCCAGATTTTTTAAATGCCTTTTTTTTAGAAATGCATGCAAGGTGGCAGCTCACCATCTGTGGGCATTCAGTCTTTAGTGAATTCCAGTCGGTCTTTTGTCGGAATGTCTCTCAGAATGTGACAGAAACATGAAGATCTGATGGAGATTCGTGAAAGTTACATGTATTTCATGCTTGTGACTTTTATTACCATTTTTTTCCAAAATCACAGAGCAAAACCTTTGCACACCTGTGGATCAACAGGTGCCAAACAGGAAAAAGAACTCCCGCACACTGCTCCCTTCACTTGCAATCAGAAAAGGATTTAATCATCTTGAAATGGTGCAGGTACAATGATGATGAGCTTAGTCTGTTTCAAGGACATATAGAAGAATTGAATGATTTCATTTCCAAGTGCCACCTCAAATTTCAAGATGAAACCAATGAATCAGTTTTTGGCAAAATTTGCCTAAAACCTGAAATCCTTTGCACACGTGACAGTGTTATAGGCTGGTTCATAAGCGAGGTGCTGCTGCAGTGATGGCGGCCTAACTGCTGTCGCCTACAACAAGATTTGTTTATGTGGAAAAGCACGAAGTGACAAAGGTACAGAGAACTGTCCAGCCCGCCTGCTCTAAGGCTGCTCGAATTATTTCAAAAGTCAAGGCTGATCCTTCAGGATATTAAAGGGATGTGATGTCAGTGGAACAACAACCACCACACAGTTAAGATGCAGACCAACAAATCATCTCACAGTTTATGGAGACTTTTCTCTCTCCATTCAGCCTCCTTTTTGCACTGGTCAGCCTCGCTCTGCGCTCTCCTCTCCCATTGGTCTCTCAAGGGCCCGTTGCTGAAAGTTCTCCCCTCCTCCTTTTTGGACAACATTCTGTTAGACAAAAACCAACAACAGAACAACAGAAACTGTATCAAATGCATCACTTGTGAAATTTTATTATGTTAGTTACACAACTACAGTTCCCATATATGTAGATGTAGTTATCATCATTTTTGATTGATTTGTGTAAATGCATGCTTTTTCTGAAATTAATGTCAGCAATATGTTTTTAAACAAGTTGGGACATGAGCAACCCAAAACTGGGCAAGGTGTGGAATGTCCCTAAAACTGGAGTTTGGAACATTCCAGGTAACCACAGGTAACAACAGGTGACCATGTTCACTGGTAACAGGTGACAAGCAAGGATGGGGCGGGGTTTACCACTTAGTGAAACATGATTGTAGAAAGGACGGGTCGGGAACAGCTTTGTCTGGAAACACAGTTTGTTTGCAACTGTTGCATCTGATTACATTTACCTTTTAAAAAGCATTTTTGACATGAGGGTTGTAGACCTCTGTGGATGTTTGTCATGGGTTCAAATCTCAGAACACCCGATACTTGATAGTTAGTTGCTAAACAGTGTTGTGATCACATGTTTTACATGCCACCACCTCTTCTGTCATGTAAAGATGCTGTAAATCAGCAGAATCTTAAACGTGAAAAGTCCCGACAGCACACGAACACATCACAACACAGCAACGTGCCTGAACAGTGACATCATGACCACCGTCCAGCTGGTAAATGCCCTGCACGTTCTTCAGTGGTTTCACTGAATGCACTGCAGTGCATCATCAACATGAGACATCTGAAAGTATACTAGTCCACTGATCATGCTTTAAAGAAGTGACAGTGTGTTAGTTAATGAAAAAATAAAACAACTCACTGTGCACATCCCACTGCAACATTTTAAAATGTGTTGTTTTGTTTGCTCACCCAAAGTTATTTGCTTTACATTGATGTGTACTGTAATTTAAGAAGCAAAATTAGCGAATCCTTCTCTGCATTGTTGCCACATTCACCCTCCAGTTTCCTCGATCTTGCATTCAAAATATTCAATATTTTTTAGACAAACATATGAAACATTAAGCAGTACACACAATATTCACATTCCTCTCTGGTATTCATACACACCTACAATGCTAAACATACGCAGGGTCAGTCGACTCTCAGTTCACTGTGCAGTGCCATGTTGAGGACAGACGAGTCAGACCGGGACACGAGACGATGGCGTCACTGTGTTATTAAACACAGCTCAGCAACGTGTTTCGAGAAGAAACAGTGAGGAAAAAAACACTGCTCGGAGTCACTAAAGGTGAAGATATTTGTTCTTTTTGTGGGTTGAGATTAAAAAATTATACCCTCTCATTGTTAAACTTCAGTTTAACAGAAAGACCTACACTTTATAAAGCATCTTCTGTATTATTTCAGAAGAACATGAAATTTAGATGCTTTCAGTTTACAAGCAAACAAAGATGGAATGAGAATATGTCTTCTGTGAAAATCTGACATGTCAGGGATTCTTGGAACATACCAACAAAACACTTCATGCTCTCAAATGCAGCAAAGAAAACGTAATTTTGAATATTAGCATTAAGTTTTATGTCTGAAATGTCTGATTTTTTGGACAAATTAAAAAAAAGCAATGGAAAATATTCATAAATGTGATTTTTAAAAAAAAGATTTTGAAAATCACCCATATTGAAAACTGTATTATGGACTATAAAAACAGTTTTGAGGACTGCAAAAGTAATAATGAAGTCAAACAGGCCTAATTTGTTACTGAATCGAGTTCTCAGGTATCTCTACTTTACTTGAGTGCTTATTTTTTTGACATTTTTACTTTTTACTGTCTACTGTCTACTACTTATATTTTCAAAACAGCAGTGTTACTTTATTTTGATTTGCATCATTGAGCGCTGCCTTCCCAACATCAAGACTGATCGAACCTAAATGGAAGATACAGAAACGCACAACAACAACATGACGACAAAAACAATGTAAAAGACAAATCAAGTCAAATCAAGACAGATGAGACTCTGCGGTGGAGGAGAGCCATCACACACATGTGTCACACCATTAGCTCAAAGAAGACAATACTAATATTTCATGCTGAGAAGATATTAAAATGAGGGTTCTCATGTTGAATTTATTCGTGCCACCACGTTAAATTATTGCGTCTTAAGGCACAAATAGCTGTGTCATACCTTCCTTGTCTAACACGGTTGTTAGAGAGGAAACGTATGTAAGTGTCAGTACAGGAGCCTGTAAGGTTTTTCAGTTCTGTTGCTGACAATGAAAAGTGAGACAAAGTTAATGTTCTTTATTTTGTGCGTTGGTTTTTTTTTCGTTTTTGTTTTTTCAGTTTGAATGGTTTATTTTAATAGTCTTTGAATTAAATTTTTAGAAACAGAATAAAAAATAAACTGCTGTTGGCTTGAATACATTTCAGAATTTAAAGAGTGTGTGTACTTTTGCCCCCTCAGCTGTGCTTGCACTGTGTTGCAGCCCCTCCACAGTGTTTACAGTCTTGGGCACAGAGACCTACCTAACTCCATCAAAAGTTAAACAACAACAACAAAAAAGTTGGCAGCACTGCTTTGGAACATTTAATTTAAACAAAAATAACAGATTAAGCAATTGATTAATTACTGAATACAATTCCAAGATTAGTGTTCAGTGACAGTAAACTCAGAGAAATGAGTAAACTGATCTTGACTTACCTGATGTCCTTCTGTCCGTCTCAGTCTGTCTCCGTCGGTCTCTCTGCATTCCCTGCTATGACCAACAACAGTGGACATGTAGGTGAACCTGAGGAAGCGTCCAAAGTCTGTTTGTCTCTAATCTTCACAGTAGCTACACACGCACATGTCTGTCTCCCTGCTAACTGTCCCTCTGTCGCTTCAGTCTGCTTCTGCAGCAGTAAATTTTATTCAGCTTACAATTACTCTGCCTTGTATATCTGCTCCGTAGTGAGCAGGCTTCTCCCTCCTTGCTATTTTTACATCCTACGTTGACAGAACCAGAGCTGCAGCTCTAAATTTAGTGTCGGGGAGAGGAGGAGGAGGAGAGCAGTTGGCAGCCAGGAAATGCAAAGAAGAAATTTGAATTAAATGAAAACACTTTTGTGGAAATGAATCTGTATTCAACAAAAACAAACAGGCAGCTGTGAGCAGGAATCAGAAACATTGTTCATGAAAATGAAATCATATTAATTTTACTGATTACACCTTTGGTTGTGTTTCACAATGTGAGTTGCACATGCGTGAAAAAGCCCGCCATCTCGGACAGCTAGTTCAGCTACACCACTTGGACAAATCACATGTAGTTATTTAATGCAAATGTTAAATGTTACTGATTTATTTTTGTATCTTTCCCACCTTCATATTTATGTGAGGATTACAAGTTGAGTAAGGCATGGTTTGTTGTAAACTGGACCTAAACTGTTGATGAGCACATGCCTGTTAAGTTAGCTGAAGTAGTGTTAGCAGCTAACGTTATGCTAGCAACTTTGTTCAGCGCAAGCTAGCCACCACAAGTTGACATTATAAGACAGGCCGTTGCTAGCCGTTTAAACGGCTCTGGCTAGTACTGGAGACATTTTCGCGCATGCTAGTACAGACAGTGCTGCTGTCATATGTCAAAGTGTCTGTTCAATAATCTGTTCTGTTTTTTTAATGTATATAGTGAATTGTTTTGGGATGAAGGGTGTTTTCCGGTATGCTGGTCTCCTGAGGTAGAGCTATCATGTCTACATATGGCCTGCTTTTTATTCACATGGATGTTTGTTTTAAGACATTAAAGGTTAAAACTTTAAATTATTACTGAAAAAAATCATGGACAAAACTGTAAAAAAAAAAAAAAAAGGAGAACAAAAACATGTTCATAATTACTTAAAACTGAAATAATCCGTGTGGAAGTAACCACATTATTTTACAGCAATTTTCTCTTCTCATACTGCTGGACAGCTCATTTCTGGATTCTTATCAGTATTTATAATGAATTGACTCCAGCTGATACTGGACCACTAATACTTGTTAACAGGTATTTCTTCACAAACAACAAAGTCGATGAACTAAAAGAGCCCTAAGCCTTAAAGCATGACTCAGCAGAATAAATGGTGTTTGGATATCTCCTGATTGGTCTATGGGGGAATGATGATGCAGCATGAAACCACCAAAACCGTCCAATGAGTGAGTTAGCCGTCAATTGATGTGACTCAGAAAGAAACACATCATTTATGCCTTTGCTCTGAACACAAATGACTAACCTAACTTTGTTACTACAGCTGTTTACTGGTCAGTTTGTCTGTGAGGTCACTCTGCAACAGGAGACCCTTCACCTGTAACCAGATCTTCGGGTCATCATGCTGATGATGACAGTAAAACTGCAGCAGGTCAATTTGAGCTGCACACCAGGCAGCTTTACTATTTTTACAACTCTGAGTCAATCTGCAAGGAGCCATCGTGAGACAGTTTTTATGTTTTCACAGGTGTTTATGTGTCTAAAAACGGACTGTTGTGTATTTACTTCGAACAGATATTTTTACAATTACAAATATTTTCATGTTTGTTTGCCATAGCAAATTCAGAAAACTGCTGTAACTAAGTTCCTTCTAAGGAAATCCACAATGTGAGGGTGAACAGAGATTTAAACTGCTGTAGCTCAGCAGTGAATGAGACGCACAGTGAAAAGCAGAGATGGGCTGGTACTCACACGCACATTTCAGCATTTCTACATTTTACTCTTCAGTGTAAGGTGACTTCGTCTTGCCCACCAGCACTTTAAGCAAACCTCTGGTTCTCTTTTCCGCCTTCTCCTTATCAGGTTTTCATAATGGCTCTAAAAATCTGCATTACCAGGGGGCACTCCATGACACTCCTCTTCTCTTCACCTGCCGGCTTTTCTCTGTCAGCAGTTAGTAAACACAACGTTCCAGTAACCTGCAATAATGTTGGCCTGGCTCTTAAATGGCACAAAACACAAAGCTGACACAACGGAACAAGTTAAGCTAAGCTAAGCTAATATTGAGCCAGTAGCTAGCAAGCTCACTGATACATTTTAACATTACATGTCTTAAGCCTGAGATAGCCTGTGGGTTAGGTGTCTAACTTTTTTTGGCTTGCTGTTAGTCAGTCTTTAATTTTGTAAAATGATCTAATTTGCAAAACACTAAGGGAAAATTTAGACTGATCTAACACTCAGACTGGACTCAAATATCTGTGAAATGGCCGCTGACCTTTTAAACTTGTGTTACAAAGAGGCTGAACTGAGGGAGAGTTCACAGTTTACTGTCATTTAAACTACACAAGAGCCAGAGACATGTCAGCTCACAAACAACTACAGAGCTGATGAGAGCCACCATGTGTGGAGCAGGGGACAGACAGACAGGCAGAGAGATCCACAGACACACAGAGAGACACACAGACAGACAGGAGGGAGAGGAGGTGACAGAGATGAAGAGCAAACAGAGGTGGCTGTGTGAGGTAGGGAGGACAGGGAGACAGAGAAAGAGCAAGAGCAAAACACCAAAGCTATATAGCCTAGTAGTAAAAATATATGTGGGGAATAATAATGGTACATATCAATGTGTATAAATATTTAAATATTACTAAGAGAATATGTCAGAAAAATTTTAATACCTTTTACTGTTCTGCTCATCCTAATATAAGAGCTTACAGTCTGGCAGAGTGTGAACTCACCCTCAGCAGCTGAATTCTCATCCCTGTGTGTGTGTGTGTGTGTGTGTGTGTGTGTGTGTGTGTGTGTGTGTGTGTGTGTGTGTCTCAGCATTACTTAAGGTGAATACCCATGGACTATGAACTCTGTTGATGTAGCCCTCTCCACCACTATGTGTTTCATCTGTATCAGAGGTTTGAAGTGTCGAGGGACCAGAAGAGCCCACTCACTGTTCCGCCCGCTCACTGTTCCGCCCGCTCATTGTTCCGCCTGCTCATTGTTCCACCTGCTCATTGTTCCACCCGCTCATTGTTCCGCCTGCATGAGTGAGATGTACCAACAGCCGGCGGAACAGTGGTGCAGCACCTCAGAAGCGCCGTGTGGAGTTTTAGCAGTTTGATCTGTCGGTCTCCTGTCTCTCACTGCTTTATCCAGGCTCTGAAACACGCACCATGATGCCGCTTGACCTTGCTGTGTGGAACCCCAGCAATGCAGATCATCCTGCACTGATAAAGGAATGATCACCAATGGGAATGCAACCAAATCGAAATCCAAAGTTTTGGAAAAACAAAAACAATGAAAACAGATATTTATTATCCCCAAAGATCTTTTACAGTTGTTTCTTATTATTCAGGGGAGTAAAGGCAGTTCAGGGATCGCATTGATTATGCACATTCACAATGTTGCGTGACCAAAAACTGGATTTAGCTAAATACTAATTTTTCAAATGCTCACAGTGGATTCTATAACATTGATCTCTATGTTTATGTTATTGCTTAAAAATGTCTTCCTTCATTGAAGCTGATGAGGCCTTTCTGCCATTTCTGACTATTTCCACCTCGTTCAGGCTGCAGAGCCACTTTCAGCTCAAAATGATTGAGGACGGACAGAAGAAAGGTGGACTGGTTTTATAGGAACTTGTTCTCTTGATTCTAGTGAGGCTGTATAGAGGAAAGCTCATGTATATTTAGAACTGACTGAATTTTTTTAATTTATTTATTTTTGCACAAGCTTCTTTCTTTCTGTCAACAGAAACTGAATTTATTGCTGGTTGATCAATAGGGCCTGCTGGTGTTTTGTTATTCCAGAAGTGCTGTTGGATTGAATTGACTAATTCTTTGCTCTATTCCCTAGTGAACTACAATAACATGAACGCATCGAGAAAATATTTTGTTATTTATATCTGTTTTGTATACCTGCTAATTCCAATTCAAAACAGAATCCTTCCTTTGCTAAGACATTATTTTCAGTTTCTTTTCAATATTCCCCAGTTAAAAGGCGGTGTGTTTTGGTTCAGTTAACAAAATTCAGTTAGGAAAAAGAGAGAGAGAGAGAGAGAGAGAGAGATAGAGAGAGTACAGTCATGATGTGGATATGTTATCATTAACTGGGCCTATACGCGATCGAAAAATAAATTTTGTGCTTGAAAGGCACCACCTTTGAGAAATTCATTTAACTGGTACGTTTTACCTTTACTTGAGTTGGTTCCTCAAATGGCAATTTCCCCTTTACTTGAGTCATTTGTTTTTTGGAGAAATTGTACATTTACTTGAGTACAAATTTTCAGCACTCTGTCCACCATTGATCCAAATACAGATACAGAAACAGGTTGATCAGATACTAATTAAGTCTTGAATATTCAATGTTATAAAGAAAAATTGAATATTTAAAGCCAATTTTTCAGCTACAACTTTCATATAAATCATTTGAGGTAATACTTGTAAAAACTGTTTTCATGTCAATCCATATCATTTTGAGGTGTGTGTATTTCTATGGTACAGCACCAGAAAGTCACACTACAAATGCTGATGTTTATAGTCAAGCCTTTAATCAAAACATAGTAAGTGGCATTGCATCCTCTACCATAAACTCAAACACATACTTGTAAGTTCATCTGTTCTTCCATTTTATCGTTGTGCTATCCAATGTTTCATGTCTTCGCAAAATCTCTAGATAATTTGGCTGAGCTAAAAGTTCACTGAGCCATTTCTTTTTATTTGGCCTTGGGGCCATTCATTGGCTGGTACATTGGAATGAGAAACTTCCATGACTCATCCCACCCTGAAAGTGACTTGATGGGCATCTGCTTTTTCAGACTACCAGGGCAGAACAGGAACCTCCAAGATTCTACCCACTCCTCAAAGAAGTTGTCTGTGTTTTCATCTTCCACTTTCAGCTTTTTTACTGAAGCAGAATCTCTCTTTGGGCGTGGTTGGGTTTTAGCCAACAGGTGACATCCTGGCCACTTACTCTCTGACTTTTTCTCCTTCTCAAAGTCAGAGTACAAGTGCCTCCTCATGTGTATATCTTTTATCATAATCACCCTGGGATCAACGGGTTCCTTAGACCTGGTTTTGTCTTTGGTCTGGGCACTGGTCCCCTGCAGGAACTGATGGGAGTTTCCCCAAAGCTTGAAAGATGCTGGGTTGTTGTTTAAGATTGTGTTGGTGTTTTGTCGGATATAGTTTCCTCTTGACCACATGACTGCATAGTGAAATGGGTTAGGAGAGGACTTCACCCAGGGCTGCTCTATGTGAGGCATAGGGTTGGCAATCCTGAATGACAGTCCCCACTTGGATCCATGCCCATTGTCAGAGACATGTTGCTGCTGATTACTGCCGCTCATGCTTTTTACTGGTATCCCTGAAGAACTGCACTGACTACGTTTATTGTTCAGAAGTGACCCAGCTCTCCACGAAGCGCTCCACTGCTTCTCAGGGTATCTTTCCCTGAAAATTTGGTAGTCAAAAGATCGGCTCATTCTAGCTTCGACTCTCAGCAAGGACATCTCTCTCTGGAGTTGGATCTCCATCAACACATCCACCCAGTTCTCTCTAGAAAGCTGCTCTGTCCAGTGCACTGTGTTAAAAGCAGACCACCTCCAGGCTTCCCTCCACTGGGTTAAAGAGGGTTTGTCATGGTGAAACTCAGATTCTGAGACCATCCAGGCTTCCTGCCAGTCAGAAACTGACCAACCTTGACCTGTGTGTCTGACTGACCTTTGTGTCTGTGAAGGCTCAGGATAACTGGAAGCCACACTTAACCTTCCCTGGCTGGTTTGTGCCCTGTCCTGCCCAGGCCCTGATCGATGCTGGGGCCTCGAGAACCGCCATGATTCTCCCCAACACCGCTCACTCTGTGGCCCATTCTTGGGGAGTTCAACAGGTGCAAAGTGGTTCTGGTCCCTTGCACGATCTACTCGGATTTGGGGAATGGTAGGCCAACCCTGCTGCCAAAGTTCAGGTTCTTGATTGAGAGGCCGACAGGTGAATTTCCATGAATCTTTCCACTCTGAGTCATTGGGCTTCATATCTCCTCCCTTCTCAGATACTTTGAAAGGCCTCAAAGGGTCAGGCCTCATTCTTCTTCTCTCCATCCTCATTCTGTGTTTCAGTGTCTTCCAGGAGTCCCTCCATTCTGAGGCAGGTAAGACATTTTTCAGGTGTTCCAGACGAAGTAGGATAGATTGGATAAAGTCTCTCTTTGAATGATATATCACGTTATGTTTAAGTTGCTCATAGCATGGGTCAGTTTCTTCTTTTTCGTAATGCCCCTTTGTTTTCTGCTCCACCTTCTTGACTTCCAGAGCAGCCTCCATCCTTGATGGCGAGGCCTTCAGGACTTTTTCTATTTCTTCACATGGTTCAGAGTTGTTTTTTATCAGCTCCCATGATTTGCCCCACTCAGAGTGAGCTTTAAATTCATTGCAGAACTTCAAGTAAAGGTCTGTGTGCTTCTCAGAGACAAGTGTGATTTTGTGGAGATCAGACTCCTGCTGGTGGCCATGATTATCGTAGGTATCACTGTGATCTTTCATCAGAGAGGGATCAGAATTCTTGTGGTTGTTAAAGACTACCATAGCTGCTCTCCATGAATTCGCCCACTCTGAGCTGTAAGATCTTTGCACTTGAGGCAACTTGGATTTGTTGCTCCCATGGTGGTTTACAAGCCTCCAACATTCTTCCCACGTGGAGATCATCTCTCTATCCTTACCTTGCTTGTTAGCAATAGGCTTATTCATTAGGCTTTCAGTTGGAACAGAAAAATTATCCAGCTCACTTCCTGGCTTGGTGGCTTTCCATGACTCGCTCCACTCTGACGAGCACAAGGCTTCATTGTGGTACTGCGTCTCCATCATCAAAGTGAATAATCTGGAGATTTTGGAGACATTATCCTCTTTCATGGAAGATGTATCCCCCTTCTTACTGTTTTTGTCACATTTTATCCAGGACATCTGCCACTCTTCAGTGGGAAGATCTAATTGTAGTTGTTGTGATTCCACCTCCCTGAAGTCAGGTTTCTTCCAGAGATGAAGGTTGTGGGGATCAATCATGTTGGGCCCGTTTGGCCAAGGTTTGCCTGCTTCAGAGAAAGGCTGCTGAGTAGCCAACATCCAGCACTTGCCCCAGCCTGGTGTAGCTGCACTGCCCTCTTCTGGTAATGGCAAAGACTTGTTGTACTTCCATGACTTCCCCCACACCATAGCAGAAGGCTGGGTTTGGGCAATGAACATGAGTAACTGCAGCTTGTTTAAATTCTTGTCCTGCCCCTTTTTATCCTTGTAGTTGGGGGCCGTGGTGGAGACGCCTCTTCTCTGGGCTCCTGCTCCTCCGAGTGGACCTGAACCTACACCACGAGGAACAGTTGGAGGAACCAAGGGTTGCTTGCTCTTCCAGACATTGCTGGTGTCTGGCTGAGCCTCAGCAGGTTTAGGTTTCCTCTCCACCCTTGTCCCTTTTCCCATTCTGACAGCCAAACGATTTTCCCAGTCCTTGTTAATACTGTGGAGAAAAGATACATACATATATATATATATATATATTTATACATAACCAGCAGCTAGGAAAAAAGTGATAATTTCAAACATCTCTTAAAGACACAATACAAATGGACACATAAACTTCTTGGAAAACTGTAAATGGGGACCTCATTCTTGTAGTAGTAACAGGAGTTTGTTTCATCAAGTATTTCATTATGTACACATTATTTACTGTGCATGAAATGTTAGCAATTCACGTCCAAAATGATGGACTTACCACCTTAAGGCCACAGTCAGGGAAAAACAATCAGTGGTCAATCTTGGTTTTCAGGAGATTATATTTTGACACTATTGTATTATGATTCTATGTTAAGTGCATCATTTAACAGCTGTACAATATAATAAAGGCGATCTGTATTGTCCAGAGGTGTGAGGATGGCATTATAAATAACACTATAAGTAATCTGTGGCTAAATCTGTGCAGGATGAGATATGAGTGATGCACTGATACTAAAATTACTGACTGATGGCATTTCAATTAAAACATGCTGATTTAATTCATATACAAGGAACTGGGGTGGTTCTGCTGCTAGGTCTATAGATCATTTTGTAGAGAATGCACTCCCACAACTTACACAGATTTGGTGTTACTAATTAGATTTTACTCAAGTCACTACTTTTTAATTGATGTGAGTAAAAGAAAAACTGCTCATAAATGTACGTGATAGGATACTTTTAACTTCAATTTGCTGAAGGATTATTTAATTTGAAATTGGTTTGAGAATAAGTATCTCAGAATTTAGTTCATGTTTGTTTGTTTTTGTATGTTTTCCAATAATTTGACCTTCCTGAGTAACTGTTTTCACCCAGTCTCCTGTTCTTTCACTTTGTTTGTATTGGGGAGGTCGAGGTAAATCACTCACACCTTGTTTTTGATTACAGCATGGCCACAGGTCTGACGGAACGCATATCTAATCTTAACTTGGATGAAACAGAACACAAACATGTTTTAAAACAAGGAGCAGGAATGATCGAATGGACTCCAGGTGTTTATTTAAGGCAATAATGTAATATCTTTAGCTAGCTTTAGCTGTAGCTGTAATATATTTGGTTGAATCTCACAATAGCCGTCTGCAATATAAGAAATCAACCGACTTACTGTTTTTTTAACTTTAAATGTTGCCAGTTCTGTAAAGCGATAAGCAAACGTGTTAATCGTGAGATAAAAGCTCAACACTGTTACTGGAATAATGAGTGGCTGCACTTTTGAAGAAGCTTTAAAAATTCTTATGTTATTCAAATTACAGATTGACATGTATGTACAAAATGCACAACGAAACTTGATGTACAGTTATTCTGTACTGTGTTCCGTACTTTGAATTTTTTGGTCTGATGTACAGTAATTCTAGCATAGTCACAGCATAAAATCTCCACGTATAACTGCTGTCTGAGCTCTCGTTTTGGGGTTAACTGCTATCCTTGCAAAGTGGTGATGTATCACATTTCCCTCATAAAACAACCCCATTTTCACATCCTGAGGCACTTTTATTCATAGATAAAAATTAGATTTTTTTTTTATTTTTATTTTAGGTAGAGCAAAGAAAAACATTTGTTTTTGACAACCTGTTGTCAGTCTGTCAGTAATTAAATTTAGAAACTGCCATTTCTGGCATTTCTGGCTCCAGCTCCATCATATATGTGTGCTGGGTTGCAGCTTTCAAACTCTCTCCCTTTGTTATTAAGCCTCTTTGGAGTTTTGCCCTCTTCCTTTTTGATTGTCTGTCTGTTGCCGAGTTCTTGGCAGTGCTGATGAAATGTTTTGCACTATATGGAGAAGTATTGCTGTCATCAAGTCTCTCCTCATTGATATAAATGTGTTGAACAAAATAATCAAAACACCTGTAGGTGTAATGCAGTACAGTCAAATGGCACCATAAAAACATGGCCTCCAACATGACCATAACATTAAATGAACACCTCTTGACAGTTTCCCAAAACCTGTACATCGTCATAACCTTCATGAAAGCAGGAGTCGTTGCAGGGCTCTCAGGTATAAATATGTACACAGGTTGACAATGTGAGGAGAGTGCTGGTCTAGGTTCAGTTTTTACCCACATTGGTCTGCACAGTATATCAGACCAGTCCACAAAGTCATAAATAAAAACATGTACAAAAACAGAGAGAGAGAGTTGTACAGTTTGTGGGGAAATTAAGATAAATACCAATCACTTAGTTTTAGTAGAATATTTAAGGACTTACAGCCTGTAGAGACACAGACAGAAAAGCAGTTTTGCTCCTTACTTGGCTAGAGCGCTCTTTTGCACTCGGTCTTGCTCGGTCTGCATCTTCTGTCCATACTCCCTCTCTCTGATCTCCCACACGTTCTTCATGATGGAGGCATCGCAGCCGACCACCTAGGGGTTCTTGTCACTCGACATCTTCAGTTTGCTTCAAACTCCCTGCACACACTGAAAAAAGACAAAGAATTGTTTCTGTGTTCACATTTTGTCTCTTTTCAAATGCTGATAATCTTTGTCAGAGTGAAGGCAACGTACCTTGTGCTGATGCTCATTCCTGTTGAGACACAGCAGACGGCTCTGCGCCTATATACTGTCTGTCCAAGAGACATTAACATTCTGTCCAATGTCTTAGGGGCTGTCCTAACTAAAAATATAACACACACACACACACACACACACACACGACGATCCTCTGCCCTCTCTGGTAACACATGCCTCAAGCATTACTGTCAGACGTTGCTTTGCATCTGTGATGCAGGTTTGATGCCTATAATCTAGAAGTAACTTCATGTACGTACAATTGTACTATCCCATAACTCATATCACAGCTGCAAAAAAAAAAAGAACAAGCGGAAAATGTCTTTGATTTGCCCTTATTTTCACAATGTCACCTTTGTAAATCACACTTGCTCCTACATTAAATATCTACTGAACATACACGTTCTGCTGCAGCAGTGTCTTTCCGTGATATGATATTATTCATACAGGTGCATGTAGACACAGCAGCACATGCTAAAAATCCCACAGGTCAATGGGAACGGATCCCGGCTTCTTGTATTCCTAACACCAGGATCTGTTCCCAGTGTAAAACATTATTCAGATCATGAGTTCTGTTATTATCTAGAAGCCGATCACTCTCCTTATAACTGGAGTTTGTTCTTTACCAAGAAATGTCACACTGCTCCTCCACTATGTTCCAGTTTTTTCTCTGGAGTAAAATGAAGTTTTCCTTTAGTTCAAAACTCTCAGACACACTTTCACACTTTGGTCTCACACCTTCTGCCTTAAATGTACATATGCTGAACGGCATGCTGGGAACGTCGGTCCTCTTTAAACACGCACATGCTGAACTCAACCAGCGATGTCACTTCTGCCACAAACTTTTCAGGTAAACAGACGTCTTGCGTCTTGCTTCTTCAGGCATGGAACCAAATGTGAACGGGTGGATTGAGGTGTGACCCTCTGTTCCTCGTGTTCAGTGTGCACTTCAGTCATGAGAATGGTATTTTAGGAATTCACTGTTCAAAAATACACTCAGTAAAATCACTGGCATTTTGTTCGCAGCTCAAGCACACCAGTGCCGTAATCAAGATCTATAATCGGCATTTTGATACGCCACCTG
Source organism: Naso annulatus (assembly GCA_029783625.1). Lineage (NCBI taxonomy): Eukaryota > Metazoa > Chordata > Actinopteri > Acanthuriformes > Acanthuridae > Naso > Naso annulatus. Next base: position 161,711 of record JAPZDX010000011.1, on the reverse strand, counting down.
TCAGGCGTATGGATTATCTTAGCGAAGGAGACACAGCAAACACATTTCCTGTGTTTATATATTTATTAAGCGTAAACACAGGAAACCTGAAATAATAACAAATAAAGCAGTGTCAAAGAATAAAAGTTCAGTTACAATTTATGTGATTTTCACATGGTTAATGACTGTGGGTTCTCGTCCTGTCTGTTGGTCTGCTGTCAGTTATCGTCCAGAGAAATTCATGTGTGATTCAATAATTAAGGGTTTTTTACTTTTATCAAGTGAAGGAGGATAAATGTGCTTTTTTTTATTGAAATAATATTTTTGTTTCCATAGCATATTCCTGTAATGTGCCGAATTCATTCATTCCCAAGCTTAGGCTCTAAGACTTTTTAAATATTTAAATGAAAACAAACACTTGACTCATTATTTGTCAGCTGTGTTACGGACAAAAATTGTGTCATAGAAGACATGAATTCAGTGCTACACATTTGAAAAAAACTTTTTTTCCTAAGATTTTGAACCTATTCTCCAGGGGTTTTTGAGGATGTCTGAATAACGGATTTGAAAATATGATTTTTGAGCTAGATATTATACATTTAGTGGGATGCTGTCATCAAGTATGAGGAGTTTTTTGACATAAATCCACATTTCACTGGTTTTAGAGTTAATGAACATCCTTAAAACATCCCTCTCTGGACTAGCCAACCATCATTTTTTTATTACACTTCAGCCAACATTTACAAGATTTCTACTAGCAGAGACTTTACCACACAAATCTGAAATGCAAAGATTTATCAACAAAGGGCAGACTCAGTCTCCGTGCCGGATCGAGCAGGGATCGAGCAGATCCATGCAGAGTCCTCTGCTGGAAGGTGGAGGGAATCTGCGAGATGATAAGAACAATGAGGAAAAGCAGCATTTTTGAATGACATGAGACATTTTAGACGGACAGAGCGCAGGCAGTGATTGGATGAACGGGATACAGTGGGAGGAAGGGAGACAGAGGGGAGGCTGGACCAAAGGGAGGAGGCGTAAACGAACCCAGCACCGTCTCATCGTTGATCTACAGAAAATTTCAATTATGACACAAAAATCACACCTAACAAAGTTGACAGCAGTAACACAATTCACAGGACAAACTGGGAGAGGAAAAAAGACACAACTTTTGTTTCCCTTTTATAACTTCATCTCCCTACAACACAAATCGTTGTGTTTAATAGTGTGTGAAACTGTGGTTGTTTATCTGTAAATGCAATATAATGATTAGAAAAAGCACTTTAGTTTTTAAACCTTGTTTGATAGATGTCAAATTACAACCCAAACATTCAAACCACTGAGTCATATCAAAATGATTGTTGACACCAGTATATTGCTGGAGATAATAGAAATAACGTTGAATCACTAATGCTCATTTAATCATATGTGGTACTCCTGTTAGAGTGTGTTACGATAGTGTTTAGATGGGTTCAAACATCCCTCCTAAACGTGTCCTGTGAATCATGTTTCTCTGTTATCACCGTGTAATTACACTTGTTCATATTTACCATGTAATTACTACTGTGTAATAACAATAGCTGATGAATGCTTTTACATCAACAACGCTCATTATAAGCATTTATGACAGCAAACCTGGCCAACATTGTCAACTGTGGTACCCGAAGTGTGCCACAGTCCCCCTCACACCTTGTCTGGGTGACAACATGGCCTCCATGAAATACTACTCGAGTATTTATGAACTTTCCCAACATTCATGTAAACACAACATGTAAAGCAACGATGCAGGAACATGCTGATAACACAGACGACGAGCATTTTTCCCTCTTATGTGCAAACAGTAATACTGATGAAATATCAGAGAGGAGGAGTCTAAACTGACAACAATGTAGGCCTGTTTAAACGCCTTAGGGCGGAATCGCCACGGGGGTCTGCCCCCGCAAAATACAAAGAGAGAGAAATCCAGACCCCCCAAAAATTGTCATCCGTAGATACAGGTTGAAGCTCAGGAAACTGTGTGTGACCTCTGTGTGTAGGATTACACTTGGTCAGGTGGTGGCCGCAGCACTAAGCACACCTGGTGGCGTTGGCGTATCACAAAAGAACAAAGGAAGAAGATACTACATGCCTGCGTGCATGCAGTGTGTATATGTGTGCGCACACATTCAGCGGTTACACAGAGGACAGCGGACTGATGAGATGGAAGTTTTAACCGAACACAAAATCTCGGCTTTGAACCAGAAACCAGAACTTCCACCTGGCGGTTACATGCCGGACAGTCGAGGAGAAGGCCTGGGCAGGTTTTTGTGGTTGTAGAAATCTTTTTTATTTTTGAGGTTTGGGAGCCTGTTTTGAAATAAACTTTGGATTAGAGAGCTAGTTAACTGTCTGGGGGTCATTGTTCACAAGACATGGGGTCCCACTGCTTGACGTCCAAACTCTAATCCTCAAGTCAGAGTGGACATCTGTGCAAAGTTTGAAGGAAATACCTTAAAGAGTTTGAGATATCGTGTTCACATGATTGGCCGTACATACAGAAAGAACGTTACATCTCCGGCCCTGGCTGTCGCCCGGCTATCAGCGGCGTGGAGGCATAAAAACAAGAGATCTGTTGTCACGCCTGTTTTATCCTGTCTGCTCCCTATCAAATTCAGCATCCATTTCAAGATCCTGGTGTTAACTTTTAGAGCCCTGCATGGTCCAACACCCGAGGAAGACGCTGTCCCCCACCCTCACACTTTCAATCAGCCTCTCGGGTCTCAGTAGAAGTTACACGCTGTTCCAAACTGTTCCTCTTTAAACTTCTGAAACTTTTAAAACTGCTGCTCCGCAACTTTGAAATGCTCTCCTTTGTCCTTGCAGTCCATAGATTCCTGTGACACCTTCATGAAGCAGCTGAAAATTATTTAGACGAGCATCTGGATAAATTCTTTACATTAATGTTCCACTATATTTATCTGTTATTTATTTACATTGTATTATTTTTTGCTTGTCTTTTTAGACTTTTGCTTTTCTTTACACTCATTGTGTTGCTGCTATTTTTTTCACCTGTGCAGTTTGCTTTTCATTTTAATAGTTTTTGTGTATTTGTTTAAATGCAAAGCATTTTTGCAATTTTGTATCTTTGAAAGTGGCTATACAAATAAACATACATGTTTCACTTCATTTTTTTTTGTTTATCTTCTGCAGCCTCACACTTACGGGTTGGAAGATATAATGGTTGTAAAAGTGGTTTTGCTTTTTCCAGCAAACCTTCACACCAACTTTCAAAAAACAAATGCTGGACGTCTTATGTGTAAAACAGTAGAAGTACTTCATTCACAGCATTGACATGGACCTCTGTGTACTGATCAAGGTATAAACCACATGACTATAACATCATAAGTAAATCTTGCAGGAGAATGATATTGATCTGATTTAACAGTTAATATTTATTGAATAAAAAATGCAACAATGCATTTGACCAGGCAAATCTATGGAAGCACACGAAAAGATTAAAAAAAAAAATTTACAAAAAAAGTAAACAATTAAAATTATGACATTGAAATTAAATAAAGTAGTAAACCACAATTACACAATTGCAAGTTAAAATTCAAATTTTTGTATTTGGGGCAATCTTCTGAATTTTAAAATGCTTTTCTTCGACCAAAAACTTTTTTTATTTTTTTTTAATTTCTAACATTTCATATTTGTTTTTAGAAATGGGTTTCCTGTAAAAAAATAAAAGTACAAAAATTGATCAAAACTGTGGCAAAACATGTCGGTTAAACATGAGTTTTAATTTTTCCTCTAGCACAAAAGATTAAAAAAATCAACTCAAACTAACTTTAAATGTACAGTTTGAAATTCTTGTATGACAGTTCGGACGAATATCAGCACAGTTTGTTCCCTCTTCAGCCAGATGTTTGAGTGACTTAGGGAGAGGAAACGAAGGAAGAGAACGTAGGCCCGAAAAAGAGATGGAACAGCATGTACAGCATAGATGACCTACATCCTCCCACACTGGATATCTGATTTGCAGCACAGACGTGTGTGTGATAGGCAGATATGGTGGCAGCATACGGTTGCAGTGCTGGAGGTAAAAATACATCTGTACAGTCTGTCCACATGCCTCGTCTGTGACATGCACAGCATCATGCTACATGGACATATAGGCCTCCTGTATCCAGGGCTTAACATTAGCACCCACCCACCCACAAAATGCAGATAGAATTTAGCACTGGCATGTCACATTAGCTGCTTTAGCATGTGGTATTGTCTCAGGTATAGAAAAATGATTTGAACAACATTTAAATGACATCATGCAGAATCATTGCATCTCTGATGAATAATTAAACTCAACTGTAAATACACATATTCCGACTGATACTGAGTTATGCTGATGCTTTGACGTGACTGAAATTTCAAATATGGAATTTATTATCACTAGAATACTGTATTTTATAGTGATTCAAAGGCACACTAGACACGAAATTATATAGTGTTGGCTGATATTAAAATGATACTATTAGCTTGTTTGAAAATCATCTTTGCATATTTTTCAAAATTGAATCATTTTCAGACTGAATATTCAGATTTTAGTCCATATGAGAAACAGACTTTCCCACACCAATGCTGGGTCTTTGACTGAAAGGAGTTGGACATATTCCATACATACAGGGACTGAAGCGGCAGGTGTGGTTGGTGTGGACATTTCTGTAGGAAACACCGCCGACCGCCCATGCAGCCGTTCTCAGCCCTGGTCTGTATGTACTCGCTGGGTAACACTGAACATCGATCAGCACAGATTTGGTCTGGATGAGGCGAATCGTCCTCTATCATACTGAGACACTCTCTCCACCCAGTTTCATTTTCCATATGTACAGAGACCCTGTAGGACACATGGCTGGGAGACTGGGCAGACGTGGCTCCCCAGAGCACTCAAAATGCACTAACGGCCTTCTTCATTCGATTGAGCTGTCACTGCCACCACGGTGCCTTAACTGATTTTCAGTGTGTCCAGATCTTTGTTGGCCTGCTGGATCGTTTCCACAACCAAGTGAAACAATCTGGATTTGGACTCAAGTTGACCCAGGGGTCCCTAAATATCTCTGAAGTCTGTTGAATGTAAATCCATGTTGCATCTTAGTGGCCTGAGGAATGTGCTTAGACCCCCGAGGTCCCAAAATCAACCAGAGGCTCCAATCCTGCTTCAGCACGGTTACACCAGGAGTAGAACGCTGCCTGCCCTTTTTCCTGTGCCTTCCCATGATGCACAGTGCCTGAGGGCAGGGGAAGGACACAATGGACGCAGTGTCAGTACTACTAATTGAAATTGTCCTTAAAGGCCCCTTGAAACAGAAGTCAGAGTTGGTTTTGCATATTGATGTGTTTCTGGCAAATGTATTTTTCATTTCATGGGGTCCCACATGTAATACATTCTAACAATGCTCAGGCCGACTCACCCTGAATCCGTTGCACTTTATGGAAAAACTCCCGTCCTGCATGAGCTGCAGCATTACTGCTGGACATTCTTTGAATCAATCACACACTCTCTTAACGGTGTATTTCTCACTAATTTATTGTAATATTTTTTCTTCTATGTATTCTTAACTACTGGTTGTTTTTTCTTGCACAGTACTACTAAGCTCTTTTTAAAACATGTATTGTCTGTTTTTACGGTGAAATAACCGTCTTATAAAGGCTTTTAGCCAGAACAGTGCCTTGGATTTTTTTCTCTTATTTTGTCAACTACTGGTTTGAAGTGGTTCATGAACAGTGAAATACTTGATGTCTGCACTGATTGTCATAAGGTGCGTCTCAAGTCTCCTTACTTGCATCCATGTTTCCCTCACTTGTGTCCTTTCCTTGGATGCATGGAGAGACCAAGGGAAACAAAGTGAGGAGAGAGGAAATGAGGAAAGACATTTTAGGGGAGGCTCTTCAATCCAGGCAGGTAGAAAATAATCGTGGTTCTAGTGCAGAAAATTTGCACTACAATCTGACTCTACCACCACTACATCCAGTCTCAGAACGGCCCTTCTTAATGTTAGATCTTTAGTGAACAAAACCTTTCTTGTTAACGACCTCATAAGCACTAATCAACTGGACTGTATTTTTCTCACCGTAACATGGCGCGATACAACTGGCAGCAAAGAGCTCATTGAAACCGCACCTACCAACTTTAATTTCTCACACTGCACAAGAAGTCATAGAAAAGGTTGCGGAATTGCATTTCTTTACATAATATGTCGAACCGTCCCGCTTGGTGACTTTTCAACCTTTGAATGTTTAGCTGTGGTTGTTAAATCTGTTGTTCCAACATTGTTACTTACAGTGTGTCACCCTCCTAAATTAAAAAAAGGTTTTCTTGATGAATTTGCAGAACTACTGGCAAGAATCTCCATCAAATACGACTGCATTGTCATTTCTTGTGATTTTAACATACACATTGACAAGCCTGCTAATCCTGACACAAAATTATTGTAAAAATTTGCTCGATACATTTGAATTTTCACAGCATGTTATGGAGCCAACACATAAAAAAGGACACACCCTTGATTTGATTCTCTCCAAAGGCATCAACATAAAACTTACAGTTACTGACGTCCTGAGTGTAGCAATCTCAGATCATGTCTGCATCTTTTTCAATACGTGTGCACTCTGACATGACAATGAAGTCAGAATGATTAAAAAGCGCTTTATTAATGAAAACACTTCTGATATGTTTATTCATGAATACAAGAAACATAATCTGCCCACCATGTCGTCATGTGACAAGATGATGGAAAGTTTCAGTTCTGCTCTGAGTGAGATCATGAACAGCATTGCTCCAATGAAAAACAAAGAGATCAAAGGAAAACCAAAAGCTCCTTGGCGAAATGGGGAAACAGTGAGGATGATGAAAAGATCTTGTCGAAAGGCTGAACGAAAATGGCTAAAACACAGACTTCAAATCCCCTATGAAATCTACAAAAGTACGCTTTCCTGCTACAATGCTGAAATGAAACAGTCAAGACAGCAACATATCTCAAAAATTATAAATGACAATAAAAATAATGTTCACTACTTGTTCTCTACTGTTGATAAACTAATTTTAGGAGTCATATGTAAGTTTTCATGTTTCTGGGCTTGGCTTGTGTGTGTGTGTACACTGCATTGGCGCTCTGGGTGAGGGGTGTGTCACTGTGGGTGTGTGATCCGTGGTTACTTGT
>JAPZDX010000011.1:114235-131894 GCA_029783625.1 Naso annulatus | reverse complement strand
CATGAAGGCCTTCTCTACATCACGGTCAAAGTAAGTCTCTTCTGGCTTAACATCTCTGCAACACACACACACACACACACACAATTTAACTGCAGTAAAGAAAGTTAAATGAGGTCAGTGACTTTTATGTGTCTTCACATGTGACATGTTTGATCTGATGAATTACTGCAGAACAGGTTCGACACGAGGGGAAAGAAGTTTGAAGGAAATTCTCAACATACTCTTGAGCCAGATAAATTACATCTATTGTTGCTGCCACACCAGGAACAAGATAAAGCTAATTCAAAACGAGATATAAAGTCAGGTTGAGATATTTCTAACCTGGAGGGACCAGAGGAGCTTCTTCACATACAACTATCACATCTCTTGATAGACCCGAATCATTACATTCCTGCATTTGTGGTGTTGCAGTTTGATCACAGACCTCTTGAGTGATAATGTAATTCATGGTAAGGTTTGAAAGGTCACTTCAACAAATGTTTCAAAAACAAATGTTCCTTTCTTTCCTCTGTTAGGAGACCAGTATGTTTGGATTTCAGTTTCTTGAGGTGTTGTTTGAGATTTCTTCACCCAAATATACTAGGGGTGAAAGGAATGGAGTTTGTGGCATGAAACATTTGAAATTATATTATATATGTATATATTGCAAATGTACAATTTTAACCATTACTTCAATCCACTGAACACACTATTGACAGTTTTTAATAGGGATCATTTCTTTGCTATAAATCACTTAATGTAATCACATGCTCACATTTTAAAGTTGCAGTTGGTAACTTTGGGGTCAACATCAATAACTTTTTGTGTTTTATTTGGAAAAAATGTCAGAACACCCACAGACAGCCGTTCGTGACGTGCAACCGTTTGGTCTCAGTTCAAACTGGACTTAAAAGAGAGAGAGACGAGAAACGGAATAAAGCGCGAGCCGGAGCAAAAAAACAGGGAGGAGAGGGAGCAGCAGAGTTGCTTTCTAACGAGTCTCATGCTACAGCTAATGTTAGCTTATTAGCTCGTTAGCAAAAGTTACCAACTGCAGCTTTAGTTAAACCGTCTTTGTTGTTAAACTTACACAATGTATTGTTAAACTTAAACCAAAGCATCACACATTACTACATTAAATGCAAGGCTTAGCTGGTTCTTTCAGTTTGTTGTTATTTTCTGCATACACTTACATACAAGTATCATCAGAGGGACATTTCATGATTATATGATTTTAGCAGTCATGTCAGTTTACTGCAGCCACGCTGTGCAAAGCTGATCTAATAAACTTGGGTAAGACGTCATATTTGATGTATGCAGACACCCAACGTCTTCAGGGTGTGCCACATCAGTGTGCATCATACATGTGCGCCACTTCAACGGCAAATAAAAACATGAAGCTTAGCGAGAACCGAGCCCTTTTACGTGTGTGGAATAAACTCCAAAGAAAAGGAAGAGAAGGAGAATGTGGATGCGGTCATGGCGACGGGAAAGAGGCCAACTTGGGATGCCAACTGTGTAACGAGAGCCTCAAGTTAGTATTTATTAGCATTCTAACCCTCTCTGTTTGCCTGGGTTATGATGTCAGTTATTATGGTATGACATGGAGCTGCGCTGCATTTTTATTGGTTGTCACATTGTTAGGTGTTCATCCTAAATTTCTGACACTGTCAGATGTTTGGCTCAGGCTGTCTTTGGTCGCGAGACCAGGACGACATCCGTCTGTGAACCTCCATTACTGTGCAACATAGGACCACCATCACGACCAAACATATCACCACGTTTTGTGATCTTTCATCTGGGACAGCCGAAAATCGCTCAGTGTTTAGGGGGCTTTCATTAGATTTGTGACTGTGAGACTAGGATCAGCGATCTCCTATACACATACTATATACACACACAGAGTAGCTTGAGCATTTATTTTGAGACGGTCTACGTCGACAATGTGAAAGTGCTTCATTAATGATGATGAGTGTTTTTATCTCGTGGCCTGTTCTTAGTTTTGTACCGGAAGGCGTCGAGGCCTGTGAAGGGTCCCGTCTCAGTGTTGGGGTTGGGGTGGCTCAGGAAGTCATTCAGCATCAGCCTGGCCAACGACTTCTGCACCAGCTTGCAGTATGGAGAGTGGAAGACCAGAGAGTCAAAGTCCTCCAGGCTGAAGCGCTTCTCTGAACCCTCTGCAAGAACAGTGATTACACCAGAGCTCAGTTAACAGTGGCAGAGACTAGTAAGTACTGTTGCTGTTTTTTTTAGCCAAATGCCAACACTTTGACTTGCTTTCCTTTATCAGCAGTCAACTCTCATCTTGGTGGACCTCCACTCCTACCTCTGCAGCATGCACACAGCATTAAGGTACAAAAATACCAACGAGGCAGAGCTCATTTCAAGGTCAAGCGCAAGCACACAAACATGTCAAAGAGCTGATCTTCGCCTTTTGCACAGCTACACAGCTCAATGTATCACGAGAGTAGAGCCCATAATGCCGTGCTGCTTATGTTTGGTTTATAATGCCTCTTTAAAAGCCTGATGACGTTAATACTGTGGAAGTTGACATATCACGTTAAAGTGTCAGCTCATTGAACGACGTTATAATCACTGAACTTAGGCACACTTCTTACCAGAGCAAGCAGGTAACGACTAAACCCTCTTAACCAATTAGGCTGTTATCCGACCTGTCCCTCCACTACACTCCCCTTCACATTCATTACAGCAACAGCACCTTCCAACAGAAGGACACTTCATGGAATGCAACAGATAGAGAAGGACTCCTCTAGTCCGCATGGTGAAGCGACCTTTGGAAAGATTCAGAACCACAAATTGCTTGCAAGGGCTGTGCAACTGGTGTGCGTATGTGTGTATGACCCTGATAAGCAAGCTGGGCCTGGCCTTTGATGTTTGAAAGTGTGTGTGAACGGCTGAAGGTTAAAGCTGACCAGCACTATAGCATTATACACCCATCTGATCATTGTGTGTTTTTGATCCGGACCCATAGGTCTACACTGTAGAACTTAAAAGTTGTTCAGATGATTTTTTAAATGGAGCAACGATAACACTGAATGTGTTTTTTTAGTAAGAGGAATGAGAGATTTCTTTCCAGGTGCTGACTCCCAAACTGTTAAGTAATCTGATACCTCTGCACCTGATGAACAGCTGAAGTGTTTTCTAACTGTAAGAGGAACATAAAAAACATGCCAACATAGAAAACTTTGTAATGTTTGCGCATCGTTCTGTGCTGATCATGGATAACTGTTGACCTACCTCGTTGCCACTGTGCATGGATCTTGTTGCAGTAGACGGAGTAGCAGCGGTCCAGTGCGCTCAGGTAGCACTCTATTGACAGCTTGCCATCCACCACGGGGTACTCGGACACAAGGTCTGGCTTGTAGAAGTCATATGCATGCTGCATGTGGGTTCCTCGCAGGCCTGCAGCACAGCAACAGCAGTTATCAGCAACACACTCACACTGGACAGACACACTCAATTCAGCTCCTTCTGTCCTACATGAACAGCTCAGTGTGTGTGTGACTGCACTGTCTAAACTAAGTTACCTAAATTTCACACATATTTCCACAGATTCAAACTGTTTGATGATATCTTCAAGTATTACCGATAATAAACTTTCTTACAATGACCAAACTCCACCTATTATCAAGAACCGACTGATTTGAGGTTTTTGGGGCCAATGCCCAATAACCAATAATACCAATAATAGGAAGCAAGAAAATCCAGATATCTGATATATAATATCGACTGAATGTGGGCATCAGGTACTTGTGACAAAAAGCAGGATATCTGACATTTGAACAAACGCTATTCCAAACATCAGTGCACTACAGTAAACACTTCAAGAGTAACTTTGACCGCCCTCTGCTGCTTTGTGATTACACCGTTTTTAGTCACAAGTCCAAGTATTTTTTCCAGCCTTAAAAAACAGTTTTAATATTAGCACATATCAGAGAACATAAAGCCTGATACCGATGTATTCGCGATGGGCCAACATCAGCCGATTATATTAGCAAACCATATTGGTTAGGCCCCATGTAATATTACAGCAACTTTTCTAACCAGTACAGACTAAGTGTTTTAAAACAGCTTTTAATTGTGGTCGTCGTCACAAATAGATCAACGTGTGGGAAACCCTGAAAACGTTTTAAAAAAAAAATCAAAACAAAAAGATTTAATTCTCAAAAAAAGCTTCAAAAGATAATGAGAGACAACAGAGAGTCTGACTCTGATAAATGGTACGGCCGAAAAGATTCAGTCAAACTTCAGTGATCCTGTACAAAGTTAACTGATCAATAAATACTCAGGTGATGGGATCAGCTAAATAACGGCGGGGTCTTGAGTGCTACGTGACTAAATTAAGCAGAACAAACAGTAATCTGTCAGCTCACCTCGTTCAAAGGCCAAAGGAGCATTAGGCCCAACTAGCATAGCTACTGCACCAGCGCCCCCCGTAGGCCGGGCACTTCCTGTGGCGTAGACTGCAATGTCCCCCGCGACGACCAGAGCATAACGTCCTGCAGAGAGGAAACATGAGGGAAAAAAGGGAAATTTTAGAATTCATTCTAAAAATAAATACACAAATCTTCTCTAATGATGGAAACTTCACCTCACACAAGAGAACTCTGTAAAAGCTGCACTGCTGGTTAGAAGTCACGGCAGCACGTCTGACATCATTCACTGCAATGAGCACTTAGCCTATTTGAAGAAGGCTTGCTGGGACAGCTGGCTCACCTGTTTGATTTTGACTAAACCCAAAATTTCTCGTTCCAGATGAGTTCACAATGAGCACATGTGACAGCCGTAAAAAGGCCGGAGACACCGTGGTGAACGTTACGTGAACCTGCTCTCTTCTGTGAGGAGAACGAGGAGCCAGTGCTGGGCCGTGAGCACAGGTCCCGGTGGAGGACGTCAGGCCATCATGGAGACAGTTTGTAACGGTTCGGTCAGAAACATGCACGTGTGTAGCTCACTGGAGACCAGTTCGAAAAGCTCTGGTGTCTCCTCTGTGCTCTTCACACTGTGCTGGGAGACTCAGGCTGGACGTGAATATTCAGCTGTTTGAATATTCATTAACCGGGCAGGTATTTGGTTTTCAGTTTAGGGATTTGGATATTTGTGTGGGTTTTTTTTCTTTTTGTGATATCAATGATGATAAACTGCAAAATAGATTTAATAGATTCATACAATACATGCAACACATTCCTGTAGTAGGCTTTTATGTTAACTGACTTTGATTGACAGCTGTCAGCACATCACAGAGTGAGGCCTGCCTCCATGAGAAAATGAAACTTTTGCTGCATGTGGAATAACTTCAGTCTTTGTGTCCACACTGATTCTCCAAATGCAGTTTAGATCACGGATATTTTTCTCCGGCCAAATGGCTGTGTTCACGGTAATGTTCAAGTGTGATACTTGCCTGAATTTGAAGTACAGTTATTTTTCCGTCTGCAAGATTGATAATCTAAAATCCGTGGTCAGCTTTGCTTTCTTCAGTGTTCATTCTGTTTATACTTAAAATCATTGTGATGACCTCACCAGTTAAGGTACCTCATTTACAAGCTTTGTGTGAACAGATGTGGATATGAAGCATCAGTAACCAGAAAAAACAAACCTTCAGTTTCTAAAGTAATAAGACCTCTCAGTTTAAAAGCTTTACTGACATGTGTGTGACAGCGCTCAATAGATTAAAGTTATTTTCTAACGTTAAAAGACGGGGAGCTCTCAACTTCCTCTGTGTTTAATCTTAGGTGTGTTAATGTCTTCTCTCATAAAAATCAATCAGTCAGCCTAACAGCAGCACTCAAGATGCAACAGCATCAACAGCAAGGGGGGGTGGGGGGGCTGGGGGTGTCTTTTGCTGAGGAGATGCTACTTTTTAAAACTTGCTGGTCTTTCCGAAATTGCCAACCCTTCCTGTAAGGATGATGAGCACTGTCATCATTAACTCCAAAAATAGAAATCTGAAAGTCTGTTTCATTTCCTCCACTGTGGGCTCAGCTCTGAAATGCTGTTCACTGTGTGTGAGTGAAGAGCTCAGCCCCGTGGCCCCGTGGCCCCGTGGCCCCGTGGCCCCGTAGCCCAGCGGCCCCGTGGCCTCGCCTTCACTGAGCTAACAGGCAGCAACACAGATATGACAAAAAGCCAAAGAAGGGAGGCAAAAGTCACTTTGGGACACATTAGTTCTCGGCACCTGAAACTGCTGCTCACTTTTCTCTTTGCCGTAGCTATCTATGGCTGTAGGTGCTACCTGCCGTTGGCTAGTTAACTCCGATAGCCAAATAGTTCAGCCCAATTTGCTGCCTGGGTCTGTCCTGTCCTGTTCTAATGGCTGTGTTTGCACAGTCCCCCAGTGAACATAGCCAGACAAGGACTGAACACAGCCCCCAAGACCGTCTGAAGGGCAGTTTGACAGGGGTTATAGTATGGAGGCGGCTCACTTGGTACTAGGAAGACACGGCAAGCTTGGACAGCTGAGGCGTGAAGCAGGAGAGGAGAGAGAAGACGGTCAGGCTCAGGCATTAGCAATGTGTAGAGTGTTTTTGTCAAGGCAGAATGAACTGTATACCATGAGCTAGCAAGACAACGCTTTTCTTAGTTTGGTAAAGGAGAGAAACTAAAATTCAGAAAGTGAGTGGTTGTATTTTTTTGTTTGCTAATGAAAATGATTATGAGAATGCTTCCTTTCTTACATTTTGAGAGTTTATTTTGTTTATTTATGAGACCTAAAAAGCTAAGCTCAAGCTAGTGAAATGTTGCAAAGTTGTTGTTCTCACACATTTACCAGCTGAAAGTACAGGGGGAGGTCTGAGCTGCACTGTGAGCTACAGAGTGGTATTACCACACAGGACAGGCGGGGGCTAGCTGGTTAGCGTTCTAACTTCAGTAGGTATTTCTACAAGACAACACATAGACCTCTCTGACAATATGTCATGACTGTTACTTCAACACATTCTCTTGACAACATTTATTCATTTTTATTCATTTAAACATATTAAACTAAAATTCTATTCAATTGCTTTTAAAAGCAATTAATCGATAAAAAAACAAGAAACAAAAACAATTTACAACTGACAAAACATCAACATACATTAATAGTTTGTTCACTCACCATCCCATGAGCTTGACTCCACCCAGTTGACGGCGTTGAAGAGTGCAGCTGTGCCACCATAGCAGGCGTTTGTGGTGTCAATGCCCTCCACATCTGTATTGCCAGAGTCCTCAAACAGCTGCATGATGACTGTCTTGACAGACTTTGACTTGTCAATGATGGTCTCAGTGCCAACCTCCAGTCGACCCACGCTGTCGTAGGACAGACCGTTCCTCTCCATCAGCCTCTGTACCACGGTCAAGCACAAAGAGCTGATGTCCTCGCAGTCTGAGCAGAAGCCCATGCGAGCTTGGCCCAGGCCAACAGTGTATTTACCAGCAGACACACCGTCAAACTGCTCCAGCTCAGCCTGGTCCACATACTGGGACGGAAAGTACAGCTCCATGGCAATGATACCCACATCTTTGGGCCATGGTCCTGGACAATTAATTGGGGCTGATCCAGGCATCCTGAACGGGTTGAGAAAGAGATTCATGTTCAGCAGTGTGTAATGATAAAAATGTTTACAGAACTACAGCTTTGAAGTGTCTATAGTAATAAACCAGGCGTTACCAACGCCTCTTGACTGTTCATGTGGCAATGTGTGAATAAAAAATGGTGGTGGATACAGACACGTGCACAGCCCATGGTTCCCTAAACTTAAAGAACTTTCAGAGCTCTGTAAAGTAGGTCAAAGTGCATCTTGCTGACTACGCCTACATACTGACCACTATGTACAGCCACTCAGAGTTTAAGTGATACACCATCACAGTAATCTCATCAGAAAGGAGGGCACCATCCAATGTGTTCACATTGGCTTGCAAGCCAATAGCTAATTTCAGATCATCGGTATGTTAACATTTGATATGAAATCGATTTTGCCTTAAAGTTAAATTCTAACGTTCCAGCTAGTTATGGGCTATTAAAGTATCTGTAAGCTAACTTAAGCTAAGGTTAAGCTTAGTCTCTAACGGTCACTGGGAGCATGGGCCAACTAATGTTAGCATGTTAGCTAAGATCGTTATACTAGTTAGTACTAAGACACTTATCGCGCTGGTTGAAACATTGTTATCCGTCTGCCTTAAAGCTACTTACTGTAACGTAAACGTTAGTAACAAAACTCAAGAAAAGCCAGAACTAATGTTAACATTAGCTAACAGATTAATGAAGCTTCGTTAGATTATATTGCTTATTACCCGCACCTTAACATCTAGTTACATGAAGCTTGTGTTTAGGACACACAGATTACGCTGGATGAGGACGAAGAAGAGACAAACTGAGTGAAAGGGCACCGGGCTTTCCTGGAACTCAAGTCGTTCAACGTTCCGTCCGGCAGCAAATTCTGTAACCTTAACTTAACCCGCGAGACTCACAATCATGTTTAAAAAACAGTTCCGTCGGCTGGAAGACAGTGTGACCCCCTTCGGGAAAAAAACCCTAGTCGGCTTGACACCGTCATGTCAATCAAGCCACCGAATTTAAAACGGAGCAGCAACATCATTTCGGCTTTACGTTAAATATGTGACATTACCCGGACCGAATAGGCGACGGACCGCGTTCCTTCCAGCTCACGAGACTAATCTAGCTAATTTACAGCGGCTTGATTTGACGTTGGCTGACTCACGTGACATTTAAGTTACATACAGACAATGCTGCAAATGTGCTGAAGTGAGTTATATCAACTAAGTTAAACCCTGTCTACATATTTTTTTATTTTAAACTCAAAATTCCACAGAGATAACCATGACATGCTTCCGGCGGAATAAATAAAATGATGCAGCAGACTGTAAAGCTTCTCACCTGTGTGTGTGTGTGTGAAGGTAACTCCGGCGACGGTGAGAGTCACTGTTCCCTGATTGGTATAAAGGCCACCAGTGTTGGTCAACTCGCTACAAGTGTATTTATATATGAAGATGACAGAGCAGCGTACACCCTGCTCGACAGCACCTTCCTTCCTGTCCAATCACAGCTCACAGGCGACATGTGACTCTACCAAGACCCGCAGGTTAATGGCCAATCAGGGATTAGGAATCACAACCACGCGCCAGAGCCGTGTCGGAGGGCCAATGGTGTCAGATGTACGATGTCTGGTGAGAGAATCGGAGCCAATCACGCTGGGAAGGTAATTCCTGGCGCGGTAGAGCCAGCAGTGGGCAGCGCTTGAATTTCAGCGCAGCGTGGCCATGGCAACGGGCTTTCGTAAGTTCATGTAGTTCTTAAAACCTCTTTGACTCTATGATTTTAAAAGGTTACTGTAAAAAAAAGGATGACTTCAATTTAGCAACAAAAAAATAAAAAATGAAACATAGGATATTCTTTTTAAAAAGTTGTTGTTGTTGTGAGCCTCGTAAAACGATGGTGCTCACATGAGGAACTGAGTTCTGTGACCAGCCAACATTTAATCCCAAAACATGCAACTGACTTACCGCAGCCCGCTGTGTGCTAGCAGACTTTATTTAAGACTGTAAACCCGCTGTGTAAGTGCTTTGTGGACGATATTTAAGGGTGCTTCCACACTTATCCTGCGGGTCAGGTAAAGAAAGAACACAGGTGCTCTCTGCTATGAGAGACCTGGAGCATGTTAAGGTTCCCTCAGTCCAGCGTTCCCCTGTTCAACACAAACATGTCAGCATGAGCTGACCCCTGACCCGGGGGTCTGCAACCTCATGAGGCTCTGCAGTGTCTCTCTGTGGCTTTGTCACAAAGTTACATAGAAATTAATTACAGTTATTGATACATTTTTTTAACATTATCATTGTTATAAGGCTAGAGCAGTGTTTTTCAGCTTGAATGTTTTAGACGTGTCTCTGCTCCAACACACCTGATTCAAATGAATGACTCGTCATCAGACTTCAGCAGAGCTCGATAACGAGCTGGTCATCTGGACACGTCTAAAACAGGACAGGGAGCCCCAAGAAACAGGACAGTGACATACTGTCCTAGAGGCATTTTAACATTTTAACAATGCATCGTCACATAGAGTGTCTGTGCTCTCAGGCTGTGATTTTGTTAATGAATTGAATGAGCGTGAGCTGATACTGTGTTTAATGATCAGCCCGCGGTCTGATTGCTGCATGGCTGAGGATTAACTCACACTTGAATTGACTTTAGTCAAAACTGAATTGAAACTAGTTTACATATTTTTCACTTTTACTGTTTTAATGCGATGATGCTGCAAAATGTTTGAATTATTATCACAGTAGGTTACATATAAGTGTGAACTGGCTGCCTGTGTTCTTTTGAATGTCCAAGACAAATTTCTCCCAGTGGACATATAAAAGTTTATCCATCTTAATTAATTTTCACCAAAACAATTAGGACTCAACCAGGTTTGTTCAAAGTTCATGTACCTACTAAGCATAAATAGCCCACTGTGGAAAAAAAGGGGTCATTTCAGTCTATTAAAAATCATGATCAGTTAATTTGGCCATTTAAAGTTGTGTACCTTCATTTTGAGGCTAAAATATGTTTTGTGGCTCCAGACAGATTTTTTTATGCAGGCAAAATGGCTCTTTTGAGAGTAAAGGTTTGCTGACCCCTGCCCTGACCCCAAAATCTTAACCCTAGTTTCTGGGATTGTTCCAGACTTTCCAGGTGTTTCCAGGACTGTACAACCTACCTTGACCTCGACCTCCTCAGCACCTTTATTATTTTATATATAAATCTGGGGAACGCTGGGCCCTGGGGATATTGGTCTGACCTTGCCAGGTCAGTGTTATGTCTGGAACAAACCAAAAACCGGGGCTGAGACTTTGCTGAAGAAGTGTTCTGCTTTGAAGCAGACTCTGGTGCAGTTAGTTTGTGAAAGTAAACAAACCAACCACACAAGTTTTTAATTCTCAGAAATGTGATTTTTGTACAATTTTTAAAGCTAAAGTACCAACAAATCCTTCTGCTGATCTTGAAATCTGCTCTGCAAGCAATCCTGTAATTGATCTGTAATTAAGCTATTTGGTAACCATGGTAACACATGTCAGAATGGGTATTTTTCCTGATCAGTATAAAAGGTGTTCAAACTGCTGTGCTCTGTACATGACTGTGTGGTATACTTTGTGAGGTTATTGTGTTCTTCAAAAGGTGTTCGACAGTGACACCACGACAATAACCCCGAGTAATCAGACTACAAGACGCCGCCTCGTCCCCAGTTATGCTGCTACAGGCTTCGGCTGCTGGGAGACTTCACAGATACACTGAGCTCCTCTCCTTCTTCATCTCTCTCCTCATATGTTTATGTTCTATTAATGCCTGTTACTAACTTGATTCCTCCCTCAGAATCTTTATTTTTCTGCGCATTGATCGCTGATCACAGCTGCACCTCCTGCTGTAACTTATTATTAATCATTTATCAGTCAAACTTTTATCATAGTCATCGTCTTCTTCTCCTTCTTCTTCTTTCTTTCTTTCTTTCTTTATCTATTTAGAACTATAATCACTTATTATTATTATTATTATTATTATTATTATTATTATACAAAAACATAAAAGACTATAACAAAACAAACACACTGTTTGCTCACGTGTTGCTTTCAACATGGAACTTGGCGAGTCTCCACAGACAGGAAAGTCGCTCTTAACCCTTCCTACAGACATTTTCTGTGTTTTTCAAAAGTGCGATTGTTGTCAATGATGGAACCAAGATGTTTATAACTGGCGGCAGATTCCACCTCTTGGCCATCAGTTATAGTACACTGAGTTGATGGGGTATGAAGTCTATGCATGTGTCTTCGGTTTTGGATACATTAAGATTAAAAAATGAATTTTTACACCAGTTTAAAAAGTAATCAATAAACGGGTTATGACTCGCTGCATCATCATGGAGGAGACTGACGGTGACTGAATCATCTGTGAAGGATGAATCTGAAGACTGCGCTCCCTCAGCCATCTGTAGGCTGAAAACAAAGGAATGGCGAGAGGACGCACCCTTGTGGTGAGTCAGTGGATGAACACCCTCTGAGACATGTTAGAGAGGAAGTGCAGGATCCAACATGCCCAACCAGAGTCAACACCAAAGTTGTTACAAAACTTATCAACCAACAGGTGGAGCTGAGCGGTGCTGACAGCAGAAGAAAAGTCAACAAACAGCTTGGCAGGAGTTTCACTGCTGTGCAGCCGCTGCCACCCTCAGTCGTCTCACAAACAACTCCAGCATGAGCACGTTGGTGTGTCTGAGTATGCAGGCAGCGTTTGTATCTCATCTCAGGGAGAATTTGAGAACTGTGAGTGACCAATTTGCAGAGTGTGTTATCAAAAGCTAGTGAAGTGCATGTTTCTCATTTAGACTCAGACTACTTTATTGTCCAATGAACCTACATAAAATGGTGCTGTTGCTGTCGGGACAAGAAGACAGACACATAAAAAGGGGCAAGAATGGTCACAACTGATGGGATGAAAGACTTTTTGGCCATTGGGACGATCGGTCTGCCGCCTGATGGCAGCAGCTGAAATGCAGAGTGAGGGGATCATGATGGATCTGAATCGCCCTTTTGGTTTAATGTTCTTACTGTGGTATTCAGCAGGCTTTACGCAGCAATTGCCCTGTATTCTAGACAGTTTCCTCCAAAAGAGACAAATAAAGTATCTTTAACCTTGCCCTTGAAATTTCGTGTCATTTTACTGTTCAGTTTTGCAGAAAATTAAAGGCCAGTTATGACATGTATAATGTAGTCATATTTTAACTGTCAATTTGAGGTAATTTTTGCCTTTAATTATTTGTAGAACCGTGAAGTCGCAGAATATTTGACAAGAATAAAGCGAGGGTCGTCCTGAACAAGAATCCACTGAAAATTTCTCATCACCCATAGAAGATATGTAGAATCAGACATGACTTAGGTACTTTGAGCTGACTTTGCCTTTAATTTTCTGCTAAATGTATTCTGGTATGGGGCGCTCGGTGGCTCAGTCAGTAGAGCAGGCACCTCATGTACAGAAGCTGTGTCCTTGCTGCAGTGGCCACATGTTTGATTCCACTTTGTGGCCCTTTGCTGCATGTCATTCCCTCTCTCGCTCCCCTGTTTCCTGTCCACTAGTCAGCTGTCCTATCAAAATAAATGCATAAATAAAGGCACAAAAGCCCAAAAAATATCTTTAGAGAAAAAAAATTTAAGGCAGTAAAATCAAATGATAGGCCTACTTCATACAGATATAGCCAGGGTGATCCTAAATGAGAATCCACTGAAAACTTCCCATCACTTCTGAAAACACCCTTTCAATTATTATTTTACCAATCAAAATTCATTTCTGGAGTAGGTGTCTTGTATCATATTTTTTGTCCCTTTCAAACAACTGAATCCTTAGAAATTAATTACTTCTGATACTTCAGTTAATGCATCAATTACTGTTTATTCCTACAAAAATGTAATAATAAACTAGTTGTATAGAAGGAAAAGTATTTGTAAAGAAGTCACCTGCTGCTTCATACATTCTGATAAAATACTGAAACCAAAGGTTTTTCTTTAACTTCATTCAAAATTTAATCTTTAATCGGGTTTCAGGACTATTTTTTATAAGCTATTTGAAATCTTTATGGTTTATTACAGTTCAAGTCCTTTTATGATTTTAACGTGTATTTTGCTGGCTTTGCAGCTTCACATATCATGTCACCCATTAATACTTTTCTCCTCTCAAGTTCTTTCAACATTTTCTAACTTAAAACCTTGCAAATTCCAGAACTGCTTTAATGAACTGCCTTAAACTAAAAGAGCTCCTCAACTGTCAAATTAACATTTGCTTGTCAAAATTTTTGATTGTACTTCCATCCATCCATCCATCCATCCATCCACCCTAAACCACTTATCTGTGGTTGGGCTGTGGAACCAGCAGTTTCAGCCGGGATCCCCAGATTTCCCTTTCTCCGGCTGCATCAACCCGCTCTGACAGAGGGATCGTGAGGCATTTCCAAGCCAGTGCAGAGATATAATCTCTCCACTAGGACCTGGATCTGCCCTGAGGCCTCCTACTGCCTAAAGGAAGCACATATAAGGTAAACAGTATTGGTCCAAGCATAGAACTTTGTGGAACTCCATGATTAACTTTGGCATTAATGGTGATTCATCATCAACATGTACAAACTGAAATCAATCTAATAAATACCTACAGCAGGAATTAATAGGTGGTATAGTCAGCGTGGTCAATAAGGTGCTAAGGTGTAAAAAGACGAGTACAAAGATAAATTCATTTCCTCTGATACTATTTAAGGGTTTTTTGTATTTTTCACCAGGGCTGTCTCTGGGCTGTCATGTAGGGGAGAGTCGGCTTAAATTTAACATGTTACAGTTGTAACATTCACTGTTTCTTTTGCTTTGTAAATGTCATCATGGCGTCCTTATGCCAGCATGTGACCAGTGCTGTACTGAATATACCTGAGAAATATATCAACAAGATTTACCCGCTCTGCAGGGAATGGGGCCTGGAAAACTGGTTTCTCAACAGATTGATAATTAATTATAATGGCCAAAACTAAAAATTCTTCAGGCAGGATAGTTCTGACGGTATCTAAGAGACAGGTGGATGGTTTGGATAAAGAAATCATTTACCTTGGCTGATACAGGTTTAAAAAAAACCAAAAACGTAGGCCTGAATATACATTCAGTTTTACAGCTATTTCCAAGGTTCCCACAATTGGGGGGAAAAAAATCGTACCAGTTGAGGGCATAAGGTGATGAATTTGGTCTCAAATATTTAATAATTTATTACTGAAAAATCTCTGTCTGAGGCGGAAAGACTGTTAAAGATTAAATTTCATAAAGCAGAGCGGCTGAGGTTAGGGTTAAAAAAGTGAGTGGGTTTATGCACACTCGAAGCTAATTATGGATCAGACTCTGTTCCACCATGGACTGAAAAAACCTTCATGTTAGGAGAAAACAAAGAAGAAAAGCCTCCACATGAACAGGCCTGCTATAAATAAGCTGCTTAACTCTGCAGCATGTTTAAAAGTAATTGCACTTTATGCAGGGAGTTGTATTTTGCAATGTCATCAAGGCGAGGAAGGGTGTGGCTGCATTGCTCAGCTTCATTTTACAAAATTTGCCCTGACTTTTTCCTCTCAGGAAAATCCTCCGATGTATGCCGTCAGTTCTTCGGCATCACTAAGAATTTCTCCTCGGGCTGTGACCTGTGTCTGACCCCACAGCCTTTTACCTAAAAATGTCATGGATTCAGCTTTTTGCGAGACCACACAGATTGGGACAAGGCAATGCCTGTCAAACTGAAGTTCGGGTAAAACAACACTGTCAGATGCGTCAAGCTAGACGCAGTTAGGTCAATGTGCATGTGTGAGAGCACATTCACTTCCTTTAACCTTTACAAAAATGTGCACAACAGAACGTACAGACATTTGTGGTGGGATTTCTGAATGAGGAAATAAAAACACTGCCGCAGTTGTTGTCACGATTGTTATTGTTACTTACACAAGTATATATTATAGATTATAGATCCTCTATGCTGCAATTTATGCCAGCTGGGGTCAGTTGGTCATCACATAAAACAAATACAGTCATTCTTCTGACAAAAGGTAAACAGCAGAGAGGATCCCCCACAGTTTGAAATGCTGGAAGTCAACACAGGAAACTGAAAATATCAGCGACACTTTGAGTTTGAGTGAACTGAAAATCTTATTAAGAGAAAAGGTGAAGTTTGAGTCAGTGAGAATAATTATTCAGCCTATTTGACCTAATGATGGTTCACCACTGCAGGTAGCATTGCTAACTGTGTTAAATGTTGACAAAGACAGCGTTTTAGGATATTAGCTTTGGCTTTAATAACTTAAACTAAAAGCCTAACATGTTTTTATTCACTATATTAGATACAATTATGTACCGCTCTAAATAAATCTCGTGCTTTTAATGTGAAGCCCAGCGACCGGAAGAGGTACCTATTGTACATCCTGTCTGACTTGGCGCACCCTAACAGCGGTGTTTGATTTCAGGGTTGTCGCAGTTTGATTAAATTTCGTAATTCATCAGCATCGTAGACGGAAGAATCGCCGCCATGGCGCAGGGACTCAAGGAAAGATTTGAGAAGTTTCTCCATGAGAAGAATCTCATGACGGATTTTCTGGCGAAAATCGAGGCGAGAACTGGAGTGAGCAGGACGTACATCGCTCTCGGTGAGTAAGAAACGTTAGACGAGCGGAAAGAGCAAACCGGAAAAGACGGTGTGTACCACAGAGCGTGTGAAAGACGGGACGGGCGCGTGGCAGGGGCAGCTGCATTTCACCCATAATGTCGTTTAAATAAAAAGAAAAATTTGCTTTTATTAGAATTTTATTATCCGTGGTAAGTTTTTTGTTTAGGTTAATGTTGGTCACAGAGTCAGTGGAGAAACAGACATGTGCTGTTCTCTCCTCCAGGCATCGTCGCTGTCATCGCAGTTTACCTGGTCATCGGTTATGGAGCCTCTCTGCTGTGCAACCTCATCGGCTTCCTGTATCCAGCCTACATATCGTGAGTGTGTCAGAGCAGCTCTGTCAGCACACACACACACACACACACACACACACACACACACACACACACACACACACCCCGGGTAAGCTGACGTTTACCCATGCAAACTCTTGTTTTTAACGTCATTTTAATGTATTAAATAATTATTTATGATTCATGCAGGTTATAACAGTTATATGATGAAATACTCGCACAGTTTCAGTAAGGTGGGTCTGCAGTGTCACGTGCAGGCCTACTTCCGTTCTCTGCTGTTATTGAGGTTGTGTTGCCTCCTCAGCAGGGCCCTGGGTCATGGGGGGGACAGGGGCCCCTCTACCCTTTAAAATAATCGGTTTGAATCAGAAGTCAATAAATTCATTAAATCTTCAAGTATTATATTTGAGCCACATTAACTCATTTTATTTTATATTCTAATTTTCCTTGACACAGTGGTTGAAAATGATTTTAGTTTTCCTGCCTACAATCCAAAATGGTTTGGTCCAGTCAGGCAGTGTCTGCAGGTCTTGTGATGAGGTGTGGTCAGGCGCTCTGATGGCACAGTCCTGCCTCCAGGCAGCAGCGAGCGTCGGTCAGGCCGCAGAGTTTGTTCCTGCTCCTGAACAGCATCACTCAGAGAACAAGATGCACATACAGGCAAATCTCTGTCGTCATGATGAAAGAAGGCTGCTGTCAGCCATTTTAAACCCTAACAGGCCTTTGTAAGCAGTGATGTCACTGTCATAATCAGGTCACACAGTCAAGCAGCAGAGCTTCATAATGTGGTTATAAACCTGACAGAACAGAAGAAATCTCAGAGAAAACAAAATGAAACTCCTGATGTCTGAGCATCGGAGCTTTTCAGGAGGAAGGCCTGAAAAAAACTAACAGACATAAAATCCTGATCGATGGAACTGAACGTTCACTCTGTACGGCCGTCTGTCTTTCAGTCATTGAGGTTTTCACACGACATGACTGATCACCGATGAACAGGCACACACCACAAGATCCTTTCAGTGGGAGGAGCCTGCGACCAGTGTGTGAGGTCCCCAGTCACTCTGTGTGGTTACATGTTGTGACGCTGTCTAAAATACAAGGGAGGGGAGGTAGAGAGAGAGATAGGGAGAGAGAGAGAGAGAAAGATATGGATAGAGAGAGAGAAAGAGGG
>JAPZDX010000010.1:24145843-24158639 GCA_029783625.1 Naso annulatus | reverse complement strand
GGCATGATTAATCAATGATCGATAATGGATTGTCAAGGATTTTGTCGATCACATGAAATTTCTAATGATCAAATCCAATGTAACGTAAACAACTTACAGGTCGTGACGTGTAGTGTGAGTCTTGAAGCGATGCAGTGAATTTTCACTACGTGGCAGCAGTGAGACATGATACCAGAGGGGGGCGATACAACTGTTAGGACACAGAGCCTGCGAGCTGCTGTCATGGCTGCCGCAGGTATCGAACGTAAACGTGGTAAGGTAAGCGGTATAGCAGTACATGTAGTACATGCTAAGTTATGATACTTCTGGTGCGTTGAGCAAGTAGTTATCACTACTTAAGCATCTTTTGAAGTACAAACACAGGCTGAAACTAAACTGATTGTGCCAATCATCACCACGTCTGCCTGCCAGTTTGTGAGAAGCACCTCTATTTCACAATCCGCAAACGTGTCTTTTTGTATTGTCGCCTCCATCTTTCCATGATGAGCTATTTAGCATTGAGCATTTATTGACAGATTGTGGGGTGACCCTGGGGCAGGATCTCGTGTTTTGAGAAGTTTGTGAATACACAATGTTTTGGGATGGAATCTACGCACAGTGAACCCTTTAAATGAATGCCTCTGATCTGGAGCAGGTTAAATCTGCAGAGAGACACCTTCTTAGTGTGAGGGAACCTCTGGCTTTAGACTCGTCGGCCCATTCATCTGGCTTTGTAGTGCACCCTCCAATAGTCCATCCCTCTGTCAGTGTAGTTATATACTCAGTTTACTTACTACTTCATAGTATACCCAGTGCACATACTAGTTTATAATATACTCAGTTCATTTATTATTTCATAATATACCCGGTTCATATATTAGTTCATAATATATTCAGTTCACATACACTCAGTCATAGACAGAAACTAGAAAAAAAAATACGACAGTAGTTCAAAAGGTCATACGTGCTGAAACATGTGGAATCTTTACAGGAGTTCAAAGACTTCTGGAGGGTTTTCGAGAACGTCTGATGTGATGGAAAGTCAACGCAAAACTTTTTAAACATCAAACAGCTCAGAGCTTCACTGCTGCTGCTGTATGACTGAAAATGTTTTTTAACGAGCACTTTTACTGTAGACATGTGAAACTGAAGCACAGTTTATACACTCTGAACAAACGTTCACTGAAACTCTGTCCTGTTGTGTCGCACTTTGCAGGAAACACCCTATAAACATTCTGCAGTAACCCTGTCGTTACCGTGGTAACCCCCTGATATTTGAAGGATTCACTACTAAAATAGAGAGTCATCATTCTGACTGTATTAATAATTAACTCTTCTCACCTTCTCTTCTTTGTCAGGAAGGCTTGTCTGTGACTCATCCGCTCCTGCCTGCTCCTTCACCTGCACTGCTTCACCTGGAACTGAACAGGAAGTTGTTATTTCCTAACAGGGGGTCTATGGTCGATGGAGGCAACCACCTGTTCACACACCATCATATACGTGTGTGCGTGTGTGTGTTTCTACATACAGAATGTATGTACAGTTTGTATGTATGTATGAATAGATAGACAGACAGAAAGACAGACAGGCAGACAGACAGATGAAAAGGGGTGTTTACCTGCCAGGTGAACAGCATAGGTCCAGAGGAACGGGTTTTTGTTCATGCAGGTTTCACAGATCATCTCTTGCAGCTCCACACAGTCTGGAACCACACAGCCCAGGTGCTGTAAATACCAACAGGTGATGTCAGTGACAGTCAGCCAGCAGGGGGCACCGCAGTCAGTCAGATGATGTCAGACAGGAGGAGTGATCAGTTTCACACTGTGTGGCCTTTACAGTCAACAGATCCTGTGATAGTCATATGATACTTACACTGAGAAATCTGACTTTTTCACACGGGTCACCGTTGTAATTCCAAAATGAGGCTCGGTTGGGCGTGCACAGCAGAGATATTTCATAGCAGTGCTACAACATCAGAGGCATCACTTCACCTGCATGGATGTCATCTTACTGCCATGTTCCTGGCGTAAGTCTTACAAGAGGAGGGCGTCCTATCAGAAGAAGACATCTGAGTTTCTTTTTTACTTCAGTTAATTTACACAAGATCTCTTGTGTATATTCATTTTTTTGGTTAATAGTGTTTACATATACATTTATGTATCACATCCTGTGCAATATTTCTGACACTTCTGCCTGTGCAACTGGTGTAATCGAGCATTGTACAGTACAACATGTCACTTTATCTGACATTCACTTTACGGCCTTGTGCAATACCATCTAGCACTTAAATCTTCCTTTAGGGCATTGTGCAATATAATCCTGACACCCGCACTTTAGCACTTCTCACTTTACTTCGCACTCATGCACTTTAGCATTCAAAAATTAAACTCTCATGGTCCCGCCCTACTTGCAAATTATTTTATTACAAATTTGTGTGTCATTTATATGTATATTATATTCTAATGTGTCCTCTTTTTGTTATTATGTTATGTTAATATGCATTGTGAATTGTTTGATGTACTGGGACTACGGATGGAAATTAGCTCCGGCTATAATCCGGCATATTTACATGTCTTTTCCATGTCCATTGATGTGCACTGTCCCATTCAAATAAATAAAATAAAATAAAATAAACTTCCACTGTTTCCAGTAAATTCTAAAATCCATCACAAACGGACGAAGTTATGCCTCTGGCGTTGTCGAGCTGCTATGAATCATCTTAGCTCTGCCCGGCCTACTGAGCCTCATTTTGGAATTACAATGGCAACCCATGTGAAAAAGGCAAATAGTTACCACAAGGAAACCACCTCTAGTAAAGTCACCTGTCCAGTAGGCGGTGAGTGTGTACATTCTTAAAGCTCCTTGATCTGACATGCATGACCTGCTTGTCCAGCTGCTTTTAGACACGTGATAGACCAGGCTGCTGAAATTTCACACGATCATTAATATCCCCCCCCTCACTCCTACACACACACACACACACACACACACACACACAGCAGACCACTGCTATGCACACATCTGTGATTTCCTGACTCTCCAGAAGAAGCAGTAGGGGTGGTGAAAATAATTGGTTCACAAAGGAATCTTGACTCTCATATCCTAAAAATCTATTTATAATCACATTTTTCCGCCTGGCTCAGGGGCTTTGCTTGCTGTGTGCCATTTACATTTCCCTTAGCCAATGACGTAAATACGTGGTCATAGATTCTACAGTGGTCGGGAGACAGTAAGCCATGTGGCTAACAGTTACTGGCTAGAAGACCCCTGCATGGGGATTGGGTCCTGCTGGGTCCCACGGGACCCGACGCAAATCTCGCAGGGGCAGGGGGTTTTTAAATTGCTGTAGGCAAGATTAGGCAGTCAAAAAATAAATAAATAAAAAACTGTGGATCCCACAATTTCCCGCATGTATCAATTTATTAATGACCTACTGAAGAGAAGTGACTAAGCCCTGGTCTGCGCCTGTGGCATTGTTGCTGTCCGTGGTGCTGAAATTGACATCTCTCTCATTTTTCTATTGGTATTTGCACTGGGTCTAAAATGAAAGCATTGTGCACTGTGCGCGGGAGCACGTTATTGTGACTGGGATCCTTGTTTTTGTGGGTCTGGATGAAAATAACATCTCCCTGGCAGTCAGAAAACAACTGCAGGAGGTGCAGAATGAAACCATTGCGGGACTGAGCAGTAATGGACAAAAATACAACGGGAGTGGGAGAGAGCAGGAGGGGAAATTTAGTCCAGCGCAGGGCTCTACTGGCTAAGTCAGTAAACAATAGCTTGTCTAAAACGGAGAAGAAAAAAAAAACAACCAGTCCTGTCTTCACTGGAGGCAACTGTTTGGGCGAACTTTGGAGCAACTGCAATTCCTCCATTGCAGGACAAACCCCGTGACTAAACGAGAAGCACCGCATCACTATCGCGCTCTTGCTACGACAGTGTTTATGAGGTAAAGTGACTGTCTATACCAGTTCAGGCTTAACAAAGCGTCGTGCAGCAAAGGAGCAGCCAAACTTTGTGCATATCATTTCTCCATCATGTGTGAGTATTCCTGATCTATTTCACTGATGCCTATAATATCATAAAATATTATTCATAATTTTTCACTGAACCGGATGGTGAAGTAGGTTATTTACATATTACATTATTCATACAAACGAGGTGTGTGTGTATGTGTGCCTGTGTTTTGGGGATCAGCTTTCTTTGAGGCTGAGCAACGACCACTAGATGGTGATCTCACGCTATATACACTGTTTTCCCATCATGAAAATATGATAAAGTTTGAGAGGAAAGATGAGAGAAATCAACAGAGAATCGACAGATAGGCTGTATACACTGTAGACAGATAGATAAAAATGTGTCTTCTTATTGGACATCAACCTTGCGTTTCACACGTGTGTTGCTGAAAAAAATTGCCTTGAAGCATAAATAAACGGTTCAGGTCGCGGTAACACACGTGAAATGCTGCTGAAATGTGAGCATGATGGAGCCAGTGCAGGGAGCAGCAAAGATTAAAATGAGAGCGAACTCGCTGCATGACACCACTGCGTGATGGGTGTGTTGTTTCTTCCTGTACAGGTTTGTGCCTGGGACTCACCCTGCCGTGCAGCCAGTCCTCACACACCACACACTGAATCATCTCATCCTCCACCTGGACACAGAACCATCCAAGAAAAGAAACAGAGATTTAACAACTAAACCAGAGGACACGCGGTGTACAGGTGAGGGTCAGGTGAGGCTAAGCTGTGCGTCTCACTTGGTCCTCTGGGTCTGGGTAAGGCCGGCCGCAGGTGCAGTACTCTCCAAAGAAGTTATGACTGTATTTGTTCTGACTGTTGACCTCCTCCTTCTCCTGAAACACACACACACACACACACACACACACAAGAAAACATTGTAGATATAACATATACAACTTTATGATATAGTGAGAACATCACTGTGCCTGTAGCGCGCGCTGTGTTGACCGCCTGCACTGCAGTCACGTTACACAGAAACATCCAGAGAATGAAATGAAAACAAAAACCCCAATCACAGAGGACTCTGACCTAAGCAGCCATCTGGGGACCTAATGGGGATTCAGGTTTTCTGAGGGCAGTCTTTATGTTTCTATAGTTACCCATCAACACACAACATATAAGGGCTGCAACTATGGGTTATTTAAGTAATTGAGTTCTTCTGATTATTCCATTATTATGTCATTGCTGACAACAATGTCTGTCTGTGTTGAAGCTGTTTACATTCAGACTGTGATGTACTGAAACAGAGCACATTATTAATTCTTATCGATATTTATCACTTGGTCAAAAATAAACATCATACTTTCAGCTCAGAAGACCGGCTGTACTTTTATTCACTGGATTGAAGGTGAGTCCTGCACCTGCTGACCCTGCTCACTGTAACTAAATACACAGCTGCTGTATAATGGTGAATTTTATTTTAGCTTGAACAAACTGGCGGCAACATTTTCTTTTCTGTCAGTTTTTATTTTAGGAGCAGTTCAGTCAGTCAGATAACTTACAGACACATGACACCTCATGCAGCCACCACACTCATTTATGTTCCTCACTAGTTATGACATCTGGCTATAATTAACGTGCATTCTTTATTAGTCTTGATCTCATCGAACAGTCGAGTTGATGTATCTTCTGTTGCTAACGACAACATGACCTTGACGTGTCTGGTCCGTTCTGTAGACTCGATGCACGTGATGGATGTTTTCCAGGCGCAGGCCAGTTCGTGTTGGTGTGATTTAATGGTTCTGGCGTCATGAATTTATGCTTTCCAAACCGTCCTGAGTGCCTGGACCTGGATCTGTTATACCTCTGTCTTTTGGTTATAAGTTCCCACTTTTTAAAACTTTAAATGGACATTTTGTGTTGAGATGCTGCAGCTCTGAGGAATTGCAACTGCAGTAAGCTACAGTGTTTTTATAAGTTTCTACTGGAAAGGATCCCACACGTTGGACATTATCTGTCGCTTTCTTCTGCCTCTCACAATTTTCTTATCTCTCTTCCTGTATTTTGCAACTCGCGCCTGATCTCACATTCACATTACAGCGATTAACAGCGAAAGCGCATTGTGTGACAGAAATAATTATTTGTGCAAAACACAGTACTTACACGTATACTTTAACTTGGCGCTCAGTGCTATACCTAATAATACAACTGCACACTACGCTGCGTTTTAGCTGCACAATAGTTCTGGACAGAGGTGGCAAAGTACACACATTCTAAAAGTAGAAGTACAGATACTTGTGTAAAAAAGACTGGTAAATGAAGGAGTACTGACTCAACTTCTGTACTCAAGTCAAAGCGATAAAGTACAGGCTCTGAAATGTACTCAAAGTATCGAAGTGCAAAGTTTCCCTCTGAGGGATATTTCTGTGCAAAGCTAACCGAAGCTCACTTCATGCTAATATAATGCAAAGACTTTTTAACTTAGAAGTAGAACCAGTAGGATTTGTCCGAGCTGTTCCTAGACGCATTAGAAAACATGTTGATTGTTGAGTCTCATTCCCAGAATGTCAAATAGCAACATTTTGAGGATGGTAAAGTGTCCTGAGTACAACCAAAAACACAAAAGCATCCAAACTAAAGTAACGAGTCTGTTTGGAAAATGGAGCGAGGAGAAAGTTCAGATATTTGAGTTCAAATGTAGAGAGGAAAAGTCAAAGACTGTTAGAAAAATAAATACTCAAGTACAGATACCTGAAAAATCTACTTAAGTACAGTAGCAAAGTATTTGTACTTTGTTACTTTCCAGCTCTGGTCCTGGACTGAACGAAGCCTCGAGGCATTTTAGTAATCAAGTGATTGGAGGCGCTCGAGGAATCGTTTCATGGAAATGCTCCACAGCGACGCAGCATCCGTCCTGAGCTCTGTCCGAGTTCTTTACATGTTACAAATACAGCAGATCACATGATGGAACTCACAGAGTAGAGTTTGCACTGCAGCTCTGTGAACTTCCTGTTTCCACAGTCACAGCGGAAGTTCCTACAAAGACCAGAGAAGAAGAAAGAATGACATCATCATGAAGGACTACAGATAAGTTTGTGTTTACGCTTTTCATTGATGGACAGACAGTTAAAATTTAAAACCTGGCTGGTATAGATCCATATTTCAAAATGAATACGTTTCAAGGCTGACTAAAGGTCATTTCATACTTTTTGTATCCGCGTGTCCGCATGTGTCTGCTCTGCTATGTCTGTGAAGGTCCATGCGGACCCCTCTGCGGATGTCCACATGCAGCCCAAAATTTGTGACCGCGTGGACTGTCCGCTTTGAAGGCTCGCCGACTGCCTGTGCTCTTTCACGTGTGTGAATAAAGCAATGTTCTAGTTTTACTGTAGACACACTGATTCACGACAACATTTTAAACTGTTCAACAACAACAATAACAACAAAAAAGAATATACTACGTCACACTCAAGTAAGAATGTGCTCTCCTTCATGTCTGCAGAATCTTTATTTTTTTATTTCCTGTTGTTTCTAGCTGGATGACGCAGATTTAGTTATAGCTGCAACATTAGTAACGTCAGTCTGGCTAAAAATAAAAGAAGTGCAGCCATCAAAACTTCTGTTATCTTTTGTTTATTCTGCTGCAGTCTGCGTACTGCGTACGGCCAGACTGGCGCGGACCTTTGTTCAGTATGAATGAAACCGCTTTCCCAGCCCGCACAAGCAGACGAGTCCGCAGATGTCCGCAGATGCACAATGCGGAAAGTACATTCGGGTCTTAATTCAGTGTGACCAAAAACTCCACCTCTATGTCTTCAAGAAGAGTTAGTGGCACATGGAAGCAGACTGAATTAGAGCATCAGCTTCATATGAAGGATGATAAATAACAACGATATTTCAAGGTGAACACTGACCTCTTGGTGTAGAGTTCAAACAGGTCGTGACCTTCGTGACATTTGTATGAACAGGCCAGACACACTCCTGCTGCCTCTCCTCCTTTTGGTGTGCACGTGTTACAGGCATACAGAGCCTGACGCTTTACATAACCCTGTCACACACACACACACACACAATACAGACAGAGAGAGAGAGAGAGAAAAAAGGTTATAAATACACACAGGCATGCATGCAGTGTCTTATATTAAGTCTGCAATCCATAATAATAATAATTAGGAGAAGAAGAAGAAGACTGGCACTAACCTGAGGATATGAGCAGTGGTCAGAGTCACTTCCTGCCAACACAGCTGAGGCTTCTTCCTCCAGCTCCTCATCTTCCTCCAGGACATCAACCAGAGACACCGTCTGTTCCTCCGACATGTTCAGCCTCTGACCGTTTAACAGAAAACCACAGAAGAAAAACATCAATCAGGTTTCACACAGAAAATCAGTCGACACAAGCTGCTGTCCCCTCTCGCTCACGTTTTCATTTGAACTTTCATATCAACTGGTTTTAGTCTGAACGAACTGTTTTCTTCCGTCCACAAACATGATGACATCACAACAGCGTCACCTACAGTCGCTCTGTGGACAATCTGCGTGGATCTGCCAGTTTACTCAGATCATCGATCAGACTGATTAGCTGCCGACTGATCGGAAATACAGTCAGCATACAGTCCGTTTGAAATCGAGCTTCAATTAGCATCAGGTAGCTTCATCAGTGGGATGAGCGTGAATCCGCTTCTTGCTAATGCTAACTAACGTACGTACGAAAATAACAGCTGCGTGAGCAACATCACTAACTTACCGAGTCAAACAAAGACCAAACCGGAACTTGAAGCCGACTGTTTGCACCGTCTGATCCAAACGTTAATAAAAACTCAACTCAATAACAACTAATAACCAGCTTCGCACAATCAGCTGATGGGATCTGTTGTCGTACCGCGAGCTGCTGCTAGCGCTCTTGACAACTTCCGGTTTATTTCCGCAGATCGTATTTGGCGGGTTTTGGGGTCAGAGGTCGGCGAGGTTAAAGCAAAAAACGATTTAAAGAAACGACAAAAGACGAATACATATTCAGAGGAAGATAAACTGCTTCAGTGTGACGGGGGAAAAAAACTTTAGAGACTTGATAAAGAAAATACAGAGAAAGACGTGATGACGTACCGGAGGGGACGATTTGGTGCATTCAGGTGTCCCCCAGAAATCACATAACAGAATGTGTCTTTGTATTACAGTGTCCACAAGCGAGCAGTGTTACAGACACATGACCAGTCCGCTGTTTGTCATGTTTTATTTCCATTCATGATCTGTTGCTGCTCGTCATTTGCAGGACCACATGGGGGCTTTAGCCAGTGGGCAATCGGCCGGGTGCAGCCTGGAGAGATTGTTGTTGATGTTGTTACGAAGTAAAAACCGTCCTGTGTTCCTGCAGAGACACACAAACACACTCATTTTCAACACGAGAGTCCCCTTACACTAATGCCGCTCATACTAGTCTACAACAACTTCATCTCCTCGCTACTAACTTTACTGAACTTCTCCTGCTTCTTCGTCTTCTTATGGGAAAGAAAGAAAGAAAAAGTTTTCTTTTATGTCTGAATTAGTTTGACATTTCAATTTACCGAGGGTACCTGAAGGCAGCAGACGGTGCGTGATGACATCAACGTAAAGTTGGCAAAAGATGGCGGCCTCCACTGTTTTTGCAGAGCTCAAATTCAGAGACGGATTACGAGAGAAAATCAGCGTCAAAATCGAGAATAATCTCAATTCTCTGATCGGCGCCATTCACGAGTTGAACGAGAACGTGTCGCGACTTCTCAGTGAGCTGGTGGAGCGAGAAAAAGCCCGCGGAGACTGCGCAGACGGTCAAGACGGTGAGCGCACTCCTGTTGACATCACAGTCAGTTTTCTGACAGTCTATCCGGTCATTTCCGCCAGACCGTTTTTCTGACTTACGTTTGTTGTACCCGCCGCAGGCGATGAAGAGCATAGCGAGGAGGAGGACGAGGACGAGGACGAGGAGCCAGAGGATCCTGCAAAATCTGGACAACGACCTCCGGCTAAAAGACTCAAAACCTGAAACACCTGGGCACACCTGTGGACATGTTCAACACACGAGGGCTCTGTGAGAGACTAGACGACGTCATTAGTTATTAAATTTATTTGTAATTAGCTGTTGCTGTGTGTCTGACTCACTGTTTAAACTTTTGTACTCACTGAAAGTAAAACCAAATGTGTCAAACAGTCTGTGTCTTCTTCTCATCATCGATGGTTGATTTGTTATCAGGAAGGACAGGAGGGCACCGCACGTGATTTAAGGGCGGTTCAGGCAGATCACACAATGTTTAAAGTGTCCAAGCAGCTCTTGTTAAGTGTTACAAACACAATGAATAGAACTTTAAAGACTCACATTTGAGTGAAAACAAAAGATTTTTACCAACAAAGGGTCTTTCTGTGGGTTTCCTGCAGCTTTCAGTGATTTGAAAGGATCACCCGACACTAAAATACTGCAGTAAAACTATGATACTAGGAGAACAGCTTTAGTACTGAGAAAACAGTTGAACCAGTTTATTGAAGCTGTTGGAAAAATATGGACTCCTCTTAAAATGAACAAGAACAAAAGTGAATTTTAAGCCGATATTGCCGATATGGTTGGCATACAATTTAAAAAACTGGCTAGTGAGGTCATCGGGGTGAAGCAAGTCCAGCTGTAAAATATCTAAAAACGTGTTACCAGTAAGGCTCAACAAGTACTTGACTGATCTCCCACCATGCTAGATTCTTTTATCCCTGATGAGAAGCTCAGGTTGTTTTAACAGTCTTAACTGCAGCACTTTGCCCACCTCAACTTAAAAATATATGCTGTACTATGTGAACCGTTGATATTATTGGGTTCACTGTGGTTTCATTCACTACTAAAGTTCGCACACCTTCATTTTTTCCAGGTTCCCAGAGAAGGTAAAAAAATACTTCAAAAGAAATACTCGAGCACACCGGTATTCTTGCTTCTTCACCCTTTATGTGGGACAAACCAATGTTTCGGTCAACAGACCTTTGCCAAGGTGTTACTGGGCTCACTGTGGTATCAGAGAGTTGTTCTTTATTTCCTTTAATAATGTCGTCTGAGTTGTTTATGTCATTTATGTATTTTGTTGTCTAAATGCAAACCTGTTTTCTTCATAAACACTAAAAGCCCAACGGCATGTTCATGGAACAAAAGCTCTGTAACAGATCTCCTTGTGTGCATGTGTGTGTGTACAGTGAGGGGAATCACATTTCAACTTTTAAGTGTTTTTTTTAATCAATTCGACAGAAACAATCTTTGATTTCCTTTCATCCAAATGAAACCTTTCAAACAGACGTCAGTATATAAAAATGTTTTCTGATCAAATGTAACCTTCCTTTCCTCCTATCTCTTTCTGAACTTACTTTTGTAAAACAGATGTTTTCTACTATAAAACAAATTAAAAAATAAAACTTCACTTTTTTGTTTTCATTTTATTGATGTATAAACCTCGTCAAGGTAACAACTGTGTGTCTTGTGAGTCTTTCAGTTTTTTCATTGACTGCTTCAGCAGTCAGGTCACTTTTACCTCCATTCCAAACATTTAACAAGTAGGTAACCATAGCAACTGTGCTGCTGCTTCACTAACAGGTTACATCAACCTAACTTTGGGTTAAGGTGACACAAGACACACAGCAAGGTGTGCTGTCTTAACATGCCAAACACCATCCAGCCAATCACACCACAGCATTCTCTGTGGTGTTCCAAAAATAAAACAGAATGACAGGAGGCTGAAGAGCAGCCACAGGCTCAAAGGGTGGAACCAACGAAGGACGTAAGAAAAACTGTTTCCTGGCAGTCGACGGTCAGGGCACCTTGAAACACATCTCAAGTAGTCAAGCTGGGTTAAATCCAACAGGAGTGTTTTTTAAACTGTT
This sequence comes from Naso annulatus, assembly GCA_029783625.1. Classification (NCBI taxonomy): domain Eukaryota; kingdom Metazoa; phylum Chordata; class Actinopteri; order Acanthuriformes; family Acanthuridae; genus Naso; species Naso annulatus. Next base: position 24,146,820 of record JAPZDX010000010.1, on the reverse strand, counting down.
TAAAGGCACACAGGAAGTGACATCACAAACATCAACACAAATAATTCAGTTCTTTTTTTACAGCCTCATCCTCTTGCCATGGATCCGCCCCTGTACGTCTCGGTGAGTAGCAGGCATCTCAGACCGATCATCCTCTCTATGTATCGATGAGTGGAGAACCTCTCTGATTGGCCTGTTTGCGGGTGGCGAGGCGGCGGCTGCAGAGCAGGGCCAGACAGACTGGAAGGATGCAATAACCAACAGCTCGAGGATCAGCTCTCGTACAGGAGAACAGGAAGAGGAAGAGTTGCAGGTACGGCAGCAGGAAGACCAACACCCACATCCAGACAGGAAGTGGTGGCAGGCGAGCACTGATGGTCTGAGACCAGCTGATGGCGAGAGGAGGGCCAGAGGGGCTGGCCCCGCCTCTCTGCACGTGCTCCAAACTGAAACTTTGCTCCTCAAAGATGTAATAGACCACAATGACACTGAGCAGCAAGTAGAGAGCCATGCCCACCCAACCAATCCGCTGACGGAAGTTCATCATCCTCCATACTGTGGGAGTAAAGAATAAAAATTCAATCAATGATCAAAATATACGGTGGCCCTGAAGTGCAAATCACAATCACAAAATGAAAACACAACTGCAAAAAGTAAAACAACAACAAATCACAAAACGCAATGGCAAATAGAAAACTGCAAAAACAAAAAACGTAACAACAAAAAGGCGAAACAACCGCAAAAAGGAAAAATTTGTTTTCATTTATTAATTATTGAAATCTAAATCGTACACTTGCCTGGGCACAAATTCAATATTTTTGGTGTTGTGTTTCATCTATCTGTTGCTGTGTTTTCTTTTTGTTGTTGTGTTTTTTCTTTTTGCAGTTGTGTTTCTGTTTTTCATTTTGTAATTGTAATTGGCACCTCATGGCCACTGTAAATACATCATCAATACCACAAGAAATAAGAGGTCCATAGTCAGTACACAATCCCATCAG
>JAPZDX010000010.1:24078973-24091804 GCA_029783625.1 Naso annulatus | reverse complement strand
CTTGGATGTGGTTTTTAATGCCATTACATTCTTCATGCTTTGAAGAAGACTTGCATTGAATATCAAAAAGCCTTTTGCAGACTGACAGATCAGCAGCAATGCTAGGTAAGCGGCGCACAAGATATTTCTTTTCATAAGGATCCTGTCTCCACACAGCCACAAAAAACAGGAATAAAATAAGAAAAACAATATCAATCAATCATCAATGTAACGTTAAGCTGAATCAATCAATGAAGTCTTAATGTTTGGAGTAGAAATCCTCTGACATCATACTTACTTGTCTTCGACAAAAAAAACAAATCTTTACTTCCTGTTTGCTGAAGCTTTCATCTGTGTCATGGTCCTCATCAGCGGACAAAGCGTTGTCAGTTGTCATGGAGAATGTGAACATTTTTGCTTAGCGGTTCTCTCTTAAAATAAATATTTTTTATTTTAACTATTTATAGAATCATTCAACAAATGGTGGATGTAAACAATGATTACATATCAAAGCAAACAGTTCATAAATAGGTGGAGACGGAAAGAATTAGCTTAAAAAAAAAAAAAGCCTTTTCTTAATTTGTTTCACAGGTCAAAAAGTTATTTGTTTATTCTTCCTTCTCATTCACACTATGTTCAGTCACAAAATATTACCATAAAACTAAACACAAAGTATGTGATAAAGTGTGAAATCAGCAGGATACTCTGCTGACCTGTGGATCAACCTTTAATCAAACTGTAACTGAACTTACATGACATCACTGAGCTGACTGCTGAAGAGTAAAACTCCTTAATACAACTCCGACACCATGTTGCTTCCTACTGGCTCCAAACATCACCTTTAGTTTCACGCCTTTATTTTGAAACTGCTTCCACAGACCTCAGTCTTAAACCATGCGGGCGCAGACAGCAGCTTGATGCCATGGTGCTGTTACAGTGAAAGTCAACAGGAGGCGCTGCTGCTCTAGGAGACCCTAACCCTAAAACACAGGTTGAGTTTTTAGACTGTACAAGAGGAAACTATATTATATTAACTATATTAACTAACTGTTAATCAAGTGAAATTCATGAAAACTGCAGCAGCGACGTGTTTGTTTGAGAGAAGCAGAATCATGAGTGTCACACAGAGGAAGAGCAAGTACTGACTTTAAAGTAGCACAAATTTGAGTAAAAATACAATGAGACAATATAGTCTTGTATTGAGAACATGTATTTATACATATTATATAGTTATTACTAACAACGCACACACTGGTACCGAGGTGATATTACATATCTACTCAGAGTTCTACTTCAGTACTGTACTGCAGTAAAAATAACTGCTGTTCATATATTTTTGACAAAGCAGTATAAAGTATCGCACATGGTTCAGCTGTGTTGACAAGCAGGAAAAACATAAAGACCTTCCAAGCTCATTTCCATGAGGCAGCACACTGAGCTGTCCGTCTACTTTTGGCCATATGGTGTGAATACAAAAAGTGCTGATTATCTGATGATTATTTAGAAGCCTGAGTGTGTTTCCACCTGCTCACACACACACACACACACACACACGTTGTATGTGTGTTCATGTGTGTCCTCTGTCTGTCTGTTTGTCAGAGTTCAGGACTCCTCGGACCCCCTCCCTCCAGACGGCAATGTCTCGTCCTGCTCGGGCCAGATGAGGAGCAAACACCACCTCCAGCCTGCGAAGGACGCTGCACTGGTCTCCATGGGCAACCATCGCTTGGAGACGACGCATCATCAGCCGAACCATCACCTGATTGGCCCAGGCTAACCCCAAAGCCGGTGACACGTTGGAGGACAGTGGGCTGAGAGAAATAATCACATGAAACATAAAACAAATTAAACTGTAAGTATTTGTCCACATGTCAGTTGAAATAAATGAAATGAATCCAGTGTCCTGACAGAAAACAAACAGCAGGTGGAATGTTTACAGACTCTGCTTTGGATGCACTAACACAAAGAAGTGAACGTTTGTTGCACAGACATGCAGCTGAATTACACAGAACTGAATGAAGTTCTGCTTCTGCTCAGTTTGACCAAACTTTGGACATTTTTCACACTGAGCGACTGTTTTACAAAACGGAAACATTGAACTGTTTTTACCCCAAACGGCTGTCTGAGCTGTCGAACACATCAGTCACCTGCAACACAAACAGGATGCAAATGGTCATGTTAAAAACACTGAGCTCGGTGCAAGATGACCTAACAACAAAGTGGAACCTGAAAACTGAGCCCGAGCATTTTGTGTCGAGGAGCTTTAGTGAGTTCAGCTGCTACTTTAAATCCTCGAGTTTAATTTCCATCAAAAACACTTGTTACCTGCTCCAGCTGTTCAGATTTACTGACCAGGTAACACAGTAACACACACACACAGGCCAATCGACCCTGAGTGCTTCGTGCCTGCTGGACCAGCATGAGGAGGACAGGTGTGTTTGTGTGTGTGTTACCTGGTTGATACAGAGGACAGGCGTGGTGAACTCTTGGCTCAGGTGGTGCAGTGTGGAGGAGAAGGTGAGCAGCTGTTTCGTCCTTTCCAGCCAATCAGCAGCCTGGAACTCGGACCTGAAGAGAGCCGCCACTGAGTCGACCACCAGCAGCCGGACCAGACCCCGAGCCAAAAGCAGCGGGACCCGGCGGGAAAGACACACCTGCAGGGTGTCCTGCAGGTCCATGAAAACAGGTATGAGTGTGTGAACAGTCAGCCTGCATCAGTGACCAGGTGTGGGCGGGACACACTCACCACATCAGCAGCGTGTTCGATGTAAATATGGTCACTGAACTGGAGTGTGCTCATCAGTGATGGAGGGACGTCTGAGCGCAGAGACGACTGATATCTGATCAGCTGCTGCAGACGTCTGATGGGAAATGAGTCCTCAGTACAAATGTACACGGCTCCTACACAGAGACACCATGTGACATGGACGACAGGGAGACAGGAGGCCTTCAGGTACAGCTCAGATTGCAGGAAACCTGAGCACTGCTCAGCACAAACACGTAACCACTGGAGTACTAAGGTGCGAGAGCGGGTGCTTCACCAGCTGTTAGGCAGCTGTTTGACTAAAATAGAATAAAACAGAATAGAATCTGGTGGCCACACAATCATGAGATTTATGACTGTCATGGCTGACATTTTGGAATTCTGAGCATCATTGGGAAAATATGAAGATATTACTACTAAGGCCTGTCATTTAAGAGAAGGTGTGACGTCAGATTTTTATTAATGTTGACAGCGTAACTGTTGGAAAAAGACAGAGCCTCATTCTTCATGTGAGGAAGCTCCAACCAACATGCAAAACCGTTCCCCAGCAGCATTATTAGCATTAGCAGCTAACATAAAGCTCTATTAGCGTCAGCAGCTAACATAAAGCTTTAACAGCATCAGCAGCTAACATAAAGCTCTACATACATCAGCGTTTTTTCCCCCCATGTATGGAAAACCTAAAAACACCTTATTGTGTAGTAGTCTCAGTCTATAGTCTGACTGTGGGCCAGTATTGATTGTAATCTGCACCTCTGTAGTGGCTAATATCAATTTCATAATGATACTCCTTACTCCCCAAAAACAAGCAGCAACCCTAACCTAACCCTAACCTGCGGATCATGAGAGTCTTAGGAGGAGGAAGAGGGTTCTCAGACCAACAAACTTTAAATTTATCTGATGATTTTCATAAGCATCATTTATCTGTGTGAGCTTTTTAAACCGTCCGCTGCAGAGAATGAATGAAGCACTGACACGTTTTCCTTTTAGGATTTTCAGATCTCAAAGTTAAGTTACTTACCGCTTTGAATTATATTTTATATTATTTTTAATTAGCCAAAAGTCCGTTTGGATCCCGAGTCTAAAATAACAGTTTGAATGAAGCTAACTGAGCTTTAGTAGCACAATGTAAAACACATATTTATTGATTTGATATATATTTGTGCCCTAATGATGTCGCAGTGATATTACATATGCTGTAAAAGCAGTCAGGAGGAGCTTTGTGACCCACACAGAGTGTTGTCACATTTTCTGTTTGTGGTTTTATTTTATTTTAAATGTAGAACCTGTTTTAGAATTAATCGAATTCTCCGATTGTAAATGATTCAGAACAGTCACATGGTTAGGCCACTAGGGAGCAGTAGCAGATCGTTTTCTCCTTGTGGAATACCTATTTACCTACAGACAGGAAGTTTCTCGTCATTCCGATGACAGCAGCCAGTCTGACAACATCCGAACACAACGTTCTGTCTACTGTGTGTCCATTTCTCCTGTTAAACAGGATATTATCTGCCTGCATGTCCCTCCACCTGGGAGGTGTGACACTTTGCGTCACTAATCTCACTCTCTTTAAACTCCACTGCAGGTATTTAGTGACCCAGCACTCATCACATGCTTGAACATTTCTTTTATTATCTTCGCAGTGATATTAAATTCTTTCCATATTCACACAAACAGTGATTTTTTTGCTGATCTTCCTGCGTCTGACGGCTGCAGTTGCTTTTTGTCTGAATTATTGGTTTGCTTGTCATATTTAAAACATGTCGCTCTGCTGCCATTACACTGCTCAGTCCATGTTTATGACTGGTCATATGCTGCAAACCCCGCCTCTTTTATGTGAACTTGCTCATGTGTAAATGAGGAAAACCTGAGTTAATGTACTGATAACCAGCTTCGTGTGACCACTTAGCTTGATCACTTTTGCTAGGTTTAATGAAGCCGGGTAACGCAAACAGATCCAGGACATGTTGAACTCGCTTCATGGCACAGGGCCCTGGTGTGTTCACTGACCCGAGTTCAGTCCTCCATGCTTTGTTGGGTACTGTACAGACAGACAGAGCTGCAGAGCCAGCTGAGTCTTCCCTGCTCCACTCTCTCCTGACAGCTCAGTGACGCCCCCAACAGGAAGACCACCTCTTAGCAGCTTGTCCAGCACCGGGCATCCAAAACTTAGTCTGAGGCCGGACTCCAACCTGTGACACTCTCCACGATGGAGTAGGAGGGCTGCACATGCACACACACACACACAGATTAATACATGCTGTGACAGAACTTTGTGACGTCCAGTCAGACTGCATTATGACTGTTCTGACCTGGGACAGGCGGCTGTTGTCTGCAGGCCGTGGCAGCAGCGGTAAGCAGCTGCTGGATGTCTGAGTGGGACAGACCAGTGAGCCTCTGCAGGTCCAGAGCAGAAACACACAACACGTCCCGAACAGATTTCAGTTTAGCTGCAGGGAAGAAAACACAAAGTGATGATGAGATCGTTACGAACCAGAAAAAAAGTAGCTGAAGGAGTCAGAAGAGTTCAAAAAAGTAGATAAGGCTCCAATTAGCATGAACAGAAAAATAAAATTAAGTTAAAGATTTTCAGGCTTTATGTATGAATCAGTAGATATGAGATGGTCAAGTGCAGAAACAAGTATGGAGAGTTAAAAGATATGAGCTGGCGATCTGCTGCAGAGCACTTGTTTAAAGAGAAAAGCTGCTTCACCTGTTAGACACTTTATTTCCTTTATTAGCCGCTTTAAATGGCAGCAGCTCAGGTTTCATTTACACACAGTTATTAGCAGTGTGCTACTAACTTAAAGGCAAATTTATAAGAGCACAAGAAGGGGTCAGCGGGTTTCCATATGAATGATGCTGAGTTCAGTGCAGTGCTCACTCCACAGAGGACGCACAGCGGCTCCAAAGCTACGTCACAGTCAGCTACACGCACAGAAACATACAATCTGTCAGTCAACACATCAGTGACATCTTCCACTGAGCCTGTTTGTAACGGCTACAGAGCCGCAAGTCTCAACTCTGCACTCCTCCATGTGTGTGGCTAAGCCCCGCCCCCTGGTAAAGCACCAGCACAGAGGATGTTTATGACTGACGTTTTCGCCTCTGTGCATAATTACACCTTTCTGCAGCAGCAACGAATGACACAAACAAGTTGAGAAACATTTTCAGGTTTGAAGCAATTAGTTTGAAGATCAGAGTGTTTGAAGCATGTTTTGCTGTCACCGCTGGTTTAAGAGTAACTTAACCCCGAAGCCACTTTTTTCAGCTGAAAATCCAGGCTAAGAAGTACTTCATAGCAGTTTTGATTGATTCGGGTCTTAATCTTGACATTTTAGAGCAAATTAACTGACTTTTCCATATTCTGTTAGAAACGTGCGTAATGACTGCCACCTGCTGGTTGAAACACTGCTATTGCAAGGCAATTTTTTGACGCATTTTAATTGGTTGATAAGGTGAAACCTGATGTCACCAGTGCCAAGACACTGTATTCAGGCTGAGACCCGTTGCCAGGCAACCAGAGGGTTCTAGATACATGTTTTGAATTTCGGGAATAAGGCACTTCAGCCAAAACTCTGGGGATTTAGTTGCACTTTGAATAAAATGCTAAATATTTGTCTGTTTGTTCAGTTTATGTTGAAAAGGGGGAACAACGGCTTGTAAGAAAAATAAGGAGTAGACAGGAAATACTTCACAATCCAGGAAGTTCCAACCACACTATACAAATTCTGGCGTACTGGAGTAACGTTAACGTTAATGACAAGCCATGACACATGACGTGTGGTTTGTCTGAATGGGAGGAAATTTGACGCATCGTGTTAAGTTATGTGACGTCACTTCACTTGACGGTAGGAGTGAATTTTGAAGTGTGGTATGAACTGAGTGTGGAGTGGCGGCTCCGTCACCTCTCCTCACGGCTGCAGTGATCCTCGGGTTGAGCTCCAGCTGATTCCAGTCCTCCATGTCCGCGCTCAGGACATTCTTCTTCTTCTTTTGACTTTATGGCGGGTTGCAATTATAACTAATAAAGGCGCATACCGCCTCCTATTGTACGCTGAAGACACACTGTCACCGTTCGTCACACTAAAAGTCTCACAGGCATAAAACTCATCTTTTTCATCAGCTCAGTCTGCACGAGCGGCTCCAAACAATAAAAAAATACCGCCCGTTGTGAGACGTCATCACCCGCCGCTGGAAGGAACCATTCAGCCAGATCCTTGGGGGTGGACGGTCCCGGTTTAAATGTTAAATCAAGTCGGTTTTTATCAAACTGTCATCAAATGACGCTACTAAACTACGTGTTTCATGACAAAACTTTTAAATGTAAGTATTTCATTTTCAATACCAAATATTACGTCATCATTCAATCTGATTCCCGATCAACACGCTCCCGTGCGCTAGCTGCGGATTCAGTGACGTCACTGCCCTGCGCCCCAGGAAGAAAACAAACCAGCAGAAGCCTTCTTCACAAAACACTGATCAAAATCTTTTCTTTGATTAATCATTTTGTATTTAAGAATATAAACGTGTTGGTACTTTACACTGATTGACTGCGCCGTCAATATCCAGCGGAGTTTGATCTCACGGGACAATGAAAATGAACACTGAGCGGGAAATAAAGCTGCAAACACAGACGGCTTCATCGTGTTTGTAACTAACTGGACTCTGTTGTTTTCTGCTGTCGGTGAGTTCATCAGTCCACAATCATTCGTCTTAACCAGTGAACTCTGATGGCGTGTTGGAGGCACAGCGTGTTTCACATTTTCAGTACCAAACAACATCATGTTACCGAAGGCTCACGGTGATCGATCTGCATTTAACGGTTAACGTACTTTGTTTAGTTATGTAATTGAGTTATGTGAGCTAATGAAAGGTGTGTTTTGCACAGTGATATATTCAACATATTAATCACAACATCAGCTTTAATCATCAGGTTAACATAAAGTGTTACATGTTCAGGTTTCTGTTTGTAGAAACTAAAAAGCGAGAATGTGTTCATGTAAAAGACCAGCAGACTAAATAGAGCGTGTCCTTTTAAGGGTTGACAGACATATCAGGAGAAACAGGAAATTCACAAATACTTTATATGTTCACTCGACTTAAAAAAAAAAACATGAAAAAAGTTTAAAAATATGAAACATCAAAGCCTCCCTCCTCAGGTTGTGTACCGCCAAGAATGTGGTAATGATACAGATCAAGATACAGGAGTAACAATACTATATATTATAATGTATTGCATTTTTTTCAGTCTAATTTTAGTAAAACTGTCAAAGTATAAGGAACACACCATAATCATAAAACTTAAGTCACTTTTTTATGCAGTCAGAATATGGAACAATAGTTTTTAAGCAGGTTTCAAAATGAACCACTGCCACAAATCACTGCGTGGAAGCAGTTAATTACACATCTATAGTGTTTTTGAGAATCAATACAATGTTGCAGATCGACAGGTATCAATTTTTTCTCACTGTGTAACCCTGTTAACAGCTTGGCTGTGACCTCCTCCTACCTGCTCTCCAGGCTGTTGATCCCACCTCCTCTACCATGAGCTCCAGGCTGTGCAAGACCTGTGGGGGGTCAGATATAGATGTGGATCAGGCCCGGGGCAGCGCCGTGTGTACCAGCTGTGGTTCGGTTTTGGAGGACAACATCATCGTCTCTGAGGTTCAGTTTGTGGAGGGAAGTGGAGGAGTTTCATCTGCTGTGGGACAGTTTGTATCTTCTGACGGTGAGACCAACATTTACTCATGTGACTCGTGCCAAATTCAGTGAAAGAAAACATTTTGAAAATGAGAGGGAAAAATTTGATCAAGTCTGAAAAATCTATGATTTGATGCAGCCAGAAATGTTTGTCAGAATGCAGCACAGGACTAAATGACCATCAGGAAAATATGTCATTTTAATTCTTCCACTAATATTTAGATGAAGATTTTAATAAATTGAACTGTAGTTGAACTGAAGGATGTCTGTGGCTCATCTGTTTGATTTATCAAGTTTATTTATTTTCAGTGTAATACACAGGATAGCTGTACAGCAGGCTCTGAACTTTGTACATAGAACAGTTATGAAAGTCCCTTTAAAGGATGTTGGTTTGTTGAGCTTCTAGTCACCTATTTGTAAGGTGAGCCGTAACAGATCAAACTCAAAGAGCTGTATGTCAACAAGCTTTATTGAGTCTCATTCTGAAGACAGTTTTTTTGCAGTAGTTTCTGTTCTTCATCAGCTGATGTGTTTACCTGAGAGGACAAACACGTTTACAATCTCAGAAAAAAAAACAACAACCACTACTTCCAATATTAATTACTGTAAAAATGTAGTGAGGTGGAATCTTGATGACTGTGTGTGGAACAACAGCCACCCATATGAAATCCACACCTCCAGGTAAAACTCAGACTGCATGTTACACATTTGTAGTTTGATTACATCACAGCATCAAGGTAAGTCAGACTTGACCAAACTTGGTCAGGACCACTGAAGACAAACAGTGGGAGTAACAGGTGAGCCTTTAACAACAAGTCTTACTTCTGATAAGATAAAGAAAAGGTCATGAAGTGATGTATGAACATGTGGCTACCTCTCATGATTCCTTGGTGAACGCTGGCTCTGTGCTGGCCACTGCAGTCAGATGTAATGTGGACATTTAGTTCTGAACTTGAACTACTAGAACCATAAGGACCTTTGTGGGCACTAGTGAACGCAGCTCCGCCTGCAGTTGTCTTGAGGTCCTCATGTCTGTCGACATTCCATTGATATTCTCTGATGTTATCCGACGTGTTTGGGATGCTTTGTGCTGAGAAGCTAGGGTCCAACATTCTGCTGGTTCCTCCTCTAGTGTCAGATTGAGTGGTGGGGTCCTGGAGCTTGGATGCATAATTAGTTTGGAGGATTCCTGACAGACCAGGTACAAGTCTGACTCTAATGTGAGACTCTGATAGTAGGGAGCAGTAGAACAAGAAAGATTTATTTTTAATACACAGTACCTTACGTTGACAAGGATCTCACATTGACAAGGAACATAGTAGACTTCCTGAAGTTGTGGAAATATACCATTTTTGATGAACCTACACTAGCTGCTTGCCTTGCTACCATCATTGTGCAAAGCCTAGTTAAAAGTCATCTAAGATCTACCACTGAAAGTGTGACTGTAGTAGAGGCATAAAGAAAAACAAAAAATGTTCAGACTATTCCTCTAAGAATCAGAGTGATGATGGATTACCAACAGATTCTCATCCCTACCTGCTGGGATAAGAACTTTCCTCTGGGTAGAAGCCAATTCCTGTCCTCCACTGTTTCCTTTCTCAGCCACTGGTTCGACAATTTTTGTAGTCCGATCTGATTTGCCTCTGACAGGACCGGTTGCATACTTGGAGGGATTAGAGGATTGTGATTCTGTTTGTAGGACAGAAAGTTTCTGGTTGAGTTTATGTCCAATAGCAACAAATTGGCTCAGTGGTTTGACTCGGATGTTCCGCACCCTGGACTGAACTATCTCAGTGTTCCTCCTTTCAATGGACCCTGGTTTTTGGTTGAATTGGCTACTTGCCGAAGATGCTGGTGCTGTGCTGACAAGCCCCTGTATATCTACAGATGAGTCAGGGACAGTATTTTTGGGTGTAATGTGACTGATTTTAGCAGGGATGTAGGTCTTGTCTGTATCCAGCATGAGTAGTTCACTGCTGTCAATGACATCTGGGTTGTACTGAACTGCTGGTTGAAGGACTGAGTGAAGTTGAGAGGTCTGAGAAACATATTGACTTAGAGGCTGATATCCGGGTATCTCTACAGTTTTGACCATTTCCATCCTGCCACCGGAGGACCCAGAAAGGCTCAAATCCAGACTGGCCTCAGGTTGCTGGGTCAGTTCTTGCATGCCTGAAAAAAGGTTGACTTGAGTACTCTTCATGTCTTGATTAGGGTTAATGATGTCATTTTGGCCAAGCTGGTCCCATATCAGGCCAGAATGCCAAGCATTAGCACCTAAACTGTTCAGACTCTCATGTGTCGGAGTCTGACTGGTTCTTCCCAAGTCAGTTTGTAACTGTTCCACAACTTGAGAATCAGGAATCTCCAGAGAGGAAGTTAAGTCCAAGGCTGAGACGTCATCAATTAGTTCTGAATTCTCACCTCTCACTTCTGGATAGTTTAAATTCTGTGTGTTTAGGTTTGAATGCTGGATGATGTTGTCTGGTATTTGGTCATATCTGGGAGGAAAGCTGGGTAGAGTGTCGCCACTTTGAGAGCCCAATACATGTTGGTCTGCTGTGTGGGACATGACAAGACCAGGATGTGATAAAACATTCAAAGGGTCTTGATGGGTATCAGTGGTTGAATCCTCAGGAGAAGGCAAGAGATTTAAGTTTGGAAAAGTGAATGGTTTGTGTGTTGAGTAGAGCAGCTTGCTGTGTGCGGCTGACACTGTGTTCAAATGGCTGGGTCCAGGTTTTGGCTGAGGCCGGATTCCTGACTGAGGCAGGATTCCTGCTGCTGGGGCTTGGAAGACCTGGTTAGCCTGAGAGATGGCAGCATTTCCAGTAACCTGATCCGAGCAGTCTTTGGAGAGTTTGTTTGCGGAATCTGCTGGATGATAAAAAGATTTTAAAATTCTGTCAAACCCAACTGAATAGTTTTGCAATTCTGACTGCAACCTTGAACACTCTCAAAGACTTTGAGTGAACCAAATCCAGGAGTCCCTGATGTGAAGATCCTGTCCAGAGACAGTCTGTTGACTCCATTAAGTGGATAGAAGCACCTAACTGTCAACCTGTTCAAGAATGAGAGACATTTCGTTATCATGTCTTTTACTTTTAAATCAAGTTTTATTTTTAGGTACTAATTGCAGTACAAGTCCTCTAACAGAGAATAAGGAACCACCAGATTATGCAGTGTTAACTCATATGCATTTTTCTTACTTGAACTGAGATTCTCTAGATATGAGGTTTGGTCCGTCTGCAATCATCTGTCGGTCATTGATGATCTCGTTCTCATAAATCACATATGACTCCCCGACCTGTTAAATATTCCTAGTTACAAAACTTTACCACTTTACATGATCAGACTTTGTTTTTCAGTATTTCTGATTCATACCATCGCTCTTGTCCCACAGGAGTCCAGCTTGAACTCAAACAGGACTCTATGTTCATCTGTCAGTTTGGGTCCACAGTTGGGGTCTAGCAGAGTGGTTCTTTCAGGCAGCACTGAAGGCCAGGTGGCAGTTGGAGTTGTCACCACAGTCATAGTCCCATCTGCAGAGCACACTGACACCACAGAGAGGCAATGTTAAGGTTGTACCTAGCCTGACAGAGCGAGGCTACAACTCACGGTCAACCTAAGGGCTCTATGGAGAGTGTGGTTACCTATCATGTCCTGTGTTTTGAAGAGGCAGCGTTTAGAGGTGGATGTCTGGATCTCCAGAGTTTTGGAGTCTCTCAAAAGAAGTTTAAATGTTCCATAAAAGTTTGACAGGTTGATGCCCTGGGGGGAAAAAAGACGATCAGTAAAATTAGATTGATTTCTCCCATAAAGATTTTTTGACTGTGATTAGTTTCTGTTCTAATTGTTTTGTTGTCGTAGAACATACTCATGACTTTAAATGAAAGACTATTGGAGAGTAACATCTGCACACCAACTCTTTACTTTGGACTCATACGTACAAATAAATTAAGACACAGGTTTTGTTGTAACACCAGTGGTTGCCTTCACATCCCCAAATTTCTTCCCCATGTCACTGTAAACTTGAAACTTAGTTTTAGTTTCATTAACTCAGAAGTGAACTGGGGGAAAAGTAGTGAAATTTGGGGACCTGTAACAAATTCAGATTGTTTTCTGTGTAAATTCAATACTACTTTACAGTAGATGACCCCTTGACAATGGACTCTTACGTCGTAATTGAATCCGGTGGAGAACATGGGGACTTCCAGAGTGGTTCTATGAGTGTCGTTGTGGAGGTGGTACCCTCTTTGGGCCACTAGCTGTGGTGTCAGAGGTTCGTGGTCAATGCCTACCTCCCAGAGACTCTCAGCTTGAGACAGACTTACAATGCTGAAGGTGATTCCTCTGTCTGAACACTGAGCTGTGATCTCTGGAGG
>JAPZDX010000010.1:24038112-24048399 GCA_029783625.1 Naso annulatus | reverse complement strand
AACACAGCAAAGCCAACAGTCAGCTATCACGGGTCCTGATATTTGCCGTCATTTGCTATATTTATCGCAGTATCAGATATCGAAAAACTGTAAAGTTATTTTCAGGCCTTTATTTTGAAAAGAAAATGCTTGGGGAGCTGCCTTGGCAACGTGCGTTGCTATTAGACGAGGTGGAGGGCTACCACAGGTTAACTGGCGCGATGTAAGCACGCATGCAGAGCTTTCATTTACAGACATGGAGGACTTAGTTCTGAAGAGCACCAGCTAATTTGGCGATATTTTGGGTTTAAAGCCAGAGAAAATCGCAAGCAAAAGGATTCAAGAGAGGCCACATGTCATCTTTGGCCAAACAAGTGATGACTAAGCAGGGCAACACTACAAGTTTGACGTGTCTTTAGAAACCCACTGTTAAAGACACGTTGTGCTTTGAGCCTTTTACACGTTTTGCTACTATGTGACAAAAGCAAAAGCATTCGACCGTTTCCAAAAATCTGCACAAATATCAAGAAAACAGAGAAAAAGCTGCTCCGTAAAACAACAAAGCCACTGCTTCCAGGTAGCTCCCTGTTGGCTCACACTTTTTGATAGTCCGTTTGTTGACACGCTACAAGTTCTCAGCAGATATTTAGTTGCATGTCAACAGCGTCTCAGTTAATATTTAAAAAAAAGTGTCTGTTGACTGTCGGTGTGTTTTGATTAATGAGGTTACTAACCAACATTCAACCATCTATCTGTACACTGAGTGAAAATCTCCTAAATTATCAGGGGAAAGCTAACAGTGTGATGTCAACATGTGATCAAGAGCATGATAATAATCTACAGCTGACTATCAACAGATTATTAGAGACATTTGTCTCAAAGCATTTGTACACGTGTTAGGACTATCCAATTAAACAGTTCAGAAGAGTAGAAAGTCTGTAAACTATTAACAGAACACATTTATGCAGGAATTACACGTGACAAACACATTAACTATTTTTGTCAAATGAAATTTTTCGAATTAGGCACCGAGAATACTTGGTTAGAGTTGGGGAAAGACATCAGGCAGGTAGCTGAACGCATGTCACTTATGTGTTGACAGAACATTGTTGAATTTTAACTGGCGCACTGTTGACATGCAACAAAATATTTACCAACTTGTTGAGAGTCAACAGATGGACTATCAAAATAAAATGTTACCAAATATGGTTCTCACATGACCTTAAAGGGTTGGGATTGTACATGAATTTCTTATTCTAGTTTTACTAACTGCCATTATTATTTATTTCCATCCAACATGGTAGTTACCATTATTAATGTAGATTTCACTTTGGCAGTAGAAACACAATAGGAGCTTTTTCTTCTCATGCTCATCGACTCAGGGAAACAAAGAAGTTCAGCAGCAGCAAAGAGAAACATAAAAACTGAACATGAAAGTTTTCTGAGTGCGGCGGACACTTTCACAAGAGTATGAATAAAGTTCAGGTTCAAACAAAAAGTAAACTGTCCTGAGTCACTTATTTATTGATTATTGATTGGTTGTGTTCCAGATTATGGCTGTGAGGAGGAGGAAGTCTTCTAGCTGCTAACTGACCTTTGACCTCCAGTGAATAAGCTCTCCGTCCGTCACACTGAAGATGAACAGAAACCAATATCTGTGATCAGTAAAAGTGGAATAGGATGCTTTCTGATTTTAACGTTGTTATGTGTTTTAAATATGTTTGTTGTTAAACAATTTTTAAAAATTGCTGTCCTACATTTTATAACATTTCGCCTCTCACGTTCACGTTGTAAATGTTAAAGTTTTTCGATGTTTGTGTATTTTTATATGAGTATAAATATGTTCACACTCTTGTAAAACAGCAATGAATTGAACAGATTCATGCAGTTGTCTGAAAAAAAAATCATGAATTCATTCAGCTGTTTCAGCGTTTTAGTGTTTTCAGTGTTTCTTCTTGTGTGTTTGTTGTAAATGAATGTGTTTCTGATGACTTTTAACAAAAAAAACACAAACATTGACATTCCCACAGAGAATAAAGAAACTCTGACAGAAGAAACAAACTCTGCTTTTGTTGTCCAGCTGCAGCCATTTAGAGAACAGAAATTTTTATTCTTCTGCCTCGATTTCCAACTGAAATATTTCCTCTTCAAAGTTTAAAAAAGAGAAACAAAAATCATTTCTTTCTGCAAAATTTGACGCATTATTTTGTAAAACTACATTTATTTTTGCTCTGAACAAGATGTCCGTTTACTGGCTACTCTGGAGGCTTTCATATCACAGTGTCTCCATCACATGATGTCATGAGCCCACAGCAGCCAATCACAGACCTTGTATTAACCCCTTGATGGACTGATGGTTTGTAACTGACATGATGAATTTAAAGTCCTCACAAGTTTCAACGAAGTTACAGTAGAAATACCACAGCGAAGACTCCTCCCATAAGATGTTACTCTAGTAAAAGTACAAATATATGACCATCAAAAACCAAAAATACTGTTAATTCTGAGTTATTGAAAATGTGTTGAATTAAAAATAATTAAAAAATTATATATTTAGGATTTTATTGATCTGATTTCACTGAACGGCAGAATTGTGAAATATTTTCCTCATGTTTGTAAAACTTTTTAATTTTTTTTGCTAATTTAGCGTTAAAAGAAATTTGTGGTGATCAGTGGAACTTTCTTTACAGTTTGCTGTTACATCACATCCGAGACCAAACTCAATGCAAACAGGAGATCACTTGTGAAGGAAACATCAGAGCATGTTTCAGCTCAGCAAAATAAACCGCAGAGCTGTATCTGATGTTTGTCATGTTGCTGTCAGTTTGAAGTTGGCAAACTTGTTTTCTGTATGAATTATATTTTATGTCTACCGCTTTAAAATTCTTTGTCTTGTCTCTCATTGGTCTGGAACAGACTGATGCTGGAAGACAAACAGAAAAAATCAATCATTTATTCACTGAGCAATTTAGTTACACATGCGCTGTGACAAACTTTAAAGGAACAGTCCAACATTCTAGAAAGTTCTTTGGCAAAATTTCTTCTTTTTTTAACTTTTGATATTGCTAACAGTGTTTGTTTCTGTGCACGGCTAACAGTTGTTCTGGACTCTGCTTTGTTTTCACAGAGATCAAACTGAGCTAAAAACTTAGAATTTATGAAATGTTCAGGTGTTCCTTAAAATCTCTGTCAGGTTTGTCAGGTTTTAAGGAAGCAGGATGCTGTCCTGAAAGACCGAAGGGCCTCATATAAACAAACAGAGAACCGCAGGATGAATGTAGATGGACTACAGTTCATTCACACACACACACACACACACACACAGCACTCCGGCTTCACTTTCTTGCCCAGAGACACTTCAACACACGGACTAGAGGAGCTGGGGATTGAACCACCAACCTTCTGATAGTGGATGACCTGCGCCCCAGACTGTCTAATAGCTGCAGCAGATTTATGTGATGCCGACATGTCCGCTGCAGACTGTGGACACACTCATGAAGCCTGTCAGGCGAGCTCCAGGGACTCAGTGTCTCTCAGTATCCAAAGGTCTGTTTGATGGCCTGGAAGTAGAAGCGGGTCCAGCCTTCCCTGGTGGTGTCCTCCTCCCCTGCAGGGACTCCCTGACACTCCATCCTCAGCTCTGTCTCATCTCCATTTTCCTCCAGCTCCAGCCGGATGGTGGCGTAGTGCCCTGATGGACAAACCAACAAACAGAGCTCAGAGCTCAGAGTGTCCCTGAACGCAGCAGTAGAGTGTTTAAAAATGGATCATGACATCATCGCAGGAAAACCTACCACTGGCCCATGTTCTGAACCGCCACCTCATCTCAATTTTTTGGTCCGGTACCTGCAGGGGGGAACAGCTGTCTGGTTACCATGGTAATGTAACAACTCAATGCTGGTTGGCTGAACAAGTGTGACCTCACCAGCTGTGTGAATTGGCCACTAATGCTCCCATCCAACAGTTGGAACTGCCCACCGCAACGACCATCCACCACCGCCACCGAGCGGGTAAACACTTGCACAAACTGCAAATACAGAGTTACCTGCAGTACAACAGTACAACTACAATACTACAGTACTATAATACATTATTACAGCACAACACCTCTGAGTATGTAAAGACCTCTGAACTAAACAGACAGGTACATGAGCCAGAGCACTGCAGCACTGTTATTGTAGTTGGATGTATTTTGATCTGGTTTTGTTTGATCCTGACTCATTTAAACTTGGTCTGTCCTGATTTTCTTGGTCCAACATGGTTTTGTCCTGGATTTAGACTATTATTCTTACTTGTCATATTTAGTCTTCATTTTTTCCCGGTTAAGATGTGATTTTTGTTTTTTCAGGATAGTCCTGGTCAGTGCTGGTCTGTCCTAGTTAGTTAGTTCCGGTTTCACTCAATCTTAGTTTCAGTTCATTCTGGTCTGTCCCCGTCTTGTTCTGGTCTGGTACCTCCTGATTGATGAAGGTCCTGTAGAGCTCATCAGGTGATGTTTGGAAAGTTTCCCTCAGATTAAAATGGCAGGTTGAGATACGGACACCTGCCGAGCAGGGGGTGGGGCTAGATGAGCATGTGGAGGTGGGGCTTATCTGTAGGGGCATACAAAGAGGCCACACCCAACTCAGGATCAGAGACTGAATATTTGGATGTGTTAGTTTCACTGAAGTCTACCTGAGTTTTACTGGCTTGGACTCGGTTCTTCTTGGTCTCAGGTTGAGGTGGCGCCGGTCTGTTTGCGGTGGGAAGGATCATCCCCTGACTGAACTCTGTGAGGTCACAGGTCATTCAGGTTACTCAGCTCAACTTTAACTTTATTTGTCCCCAAAGGGCAATTGGTGTTGCAATAATGCATCGAAAGGACATAGAAAGATACAGAAGACAAAATTTAAAACAGTGTTCAAAAGCTAATAAAATAACAGGCTCTGAGTACGGCAGCCTTGGAGAAACAACAGTGGTCCCTGAATGACGTTGCAAGCAGATACATTACACACACACAGTAAAGTGCTGAGTCAACAAGAAGTATGAATATGTAACTGTAAATCTTCACCAGTGATTTAAGTCATAAGTGCAAATCATACATCAGTGAAATATACGGTAAAAGACGACAATAGTAGTATGCAGTACGTAAGTGAGTAAGTGCTGACAATGTTGTAACATACAGAGACCAAAGCGACACAGCCGGCATCAAACACATGAAAAAAATCCTCAACAACGATAACACCACAAACTATAAATTGTACACTATCAGTGTGTCTCTACCATGTAATCAACATAACAAGCCCCCCCGAACTGAACTAAGGAGAGAGATGGCACGAGGGACAACAGAGTGCTGGAGCGGGAACCAGACGGCAGTGACTAAAATCTGAGCGAAGGCCATGAGGAGTGACTGATGGATATGGCCTTTTCAGAACATGTCGATAGTACAGGGCGGCTATTCTGAACATGTCCTCATCATTATTACTGATTGGGTGACCCTGTTGCATCCTGGGAAACAGACCTGATTTGAGCTGGTGGACGTAGTCACTGAGAACACTCCTGACCTCCTGAACACCTTTCTTCTTCATGAGGTCCAGCAGTGGCGTGTTGGGCTGGTCTTTGCACAGAGACACAGAGATCTGGATGGGAATATAATGATCAGTATGATTATCAACACATCAATCAATACTGTGATCAGTGTAGTTACAGGTGTGACCAGGAACATGATGAGGTTGACTCACATCGAGTTCGTCCATGTCGTTCTCATCTGACAGGTTGAACACCTCAACAGTTCCTCTGTACTTAATTCCACTACTGGACATTCCTGCAGACACAAAACAGCACAGGGCACCACAGAAGAAGAGTTACCCCTGCATGATGTCACAGTATGCAGGAAAACCATGTTGTCATGCAGGCGTTCAGCATTAGATCACATGGTTTCATATTCTGCTATGTTAATCAAATAAATTAACTGAAGGTGGTATCATGACACCAGATATGATGTCATCAGTAGGTTTACTTATAATCTGACATAATTGCAGGACACGCACAGGTCCTCTCACTGTGTCATCACCCAAAGGTATTACATCATCACAGCCTTGAGAGGATCATCAATGATCTAGTAGCGTGAGCACCTGGCTGCTAGCTTAGATAACTCAGTTTTATGTATTATCATCTAAATAATCAGTGCCTCAGCAAATATCTAGCCTTGCACCCATGTGGTAGTGATCAATACTGTTGGGCACTGGTGTGATGTCATCAGCATTCAGTGACATCACCACTGACCCAGCCAGCTGGCTCTTAGGTGCCACTCATAGAGGAAGATGAGTTTTCCTTTGCGGTTGTTGATGGAAGCTTCTCCATCCAGTTTGGAGACATCAGTCAGCTCACAGACACCCTCTGGTCCCTCCACCCGAACACCCAGCAGCAGCTGACGGAGACGCTCGGATGACCAGCTGCTGACATCACGTTCCGTCCTGATGATGTCACACACATTGAGAAGAGGGGCAAGAGGAGGAAGGAATGGATTGACTTTTGAATTAAGCTCTGCTTTCACCCTCTGTTACAGAACACAGCTGACATGAATCCACTTATAGCCCCGCCCATCTACTGTGTAGCCCCGCCCACATCACCATTACTCTTGTTCTCCTCTATGACATCACAACCTGTCCTCCATTGGGCAGTTTAAAAATATCTGAACATGTGCTGAACCAGCTGAAGGATCATATAGCACCAACACACACACACACACACACACACACACACACACACACACAGGATGTTACTTATGTCACTTTTGGGGACATTACATAGACTTGCCTTAACATGTTGAAGACTGACCCTGACCACAACCCCTGAGCCAAAAATCAGCTGTTTTCCATGTGGAGAGGCTTGTGTGGAATTAACTGGTGCTGAGTCACAAACACTCATTTAACCAAAACAAACCGCTGCTTTCACCAAAACAACAATAATATCAATAATCATAATAATTATCATAATAGTGAGAAGAGCAGAAACAAACCAGTGCCAGTTGTTGACGTTGGTGGCGTCGGCTCTCTCTTCAACGATCCATCGAGGATCCCCTTCACCCCATTTAGCCATCAGGAAGGCTACTACTGACCTATGAATACCTCTTACTGTAATACTACTGTTATTGCTGTACTGCTACCACTGTACTGCTGCTGCTCCACTACTACTGCTGTACTGCTGCTGCTGCTGTACTGACTGTACTTGTACCCTGACAGTATTTAGTCTTGGACCAAACGACTCCTGTGAGTGTTTGACTGTCAAATTGATGACCAACTTCAGTTCTTTCTTTAACTACTTCCTTTGAGAACTTTCAAAGTAAAACAACAACAACAACAACAAAAATACTAACAACAACAAAATAATAATACCAAAAAAGACCTAACTTCAAGACAGTGCATATGTCTGCTAAAATAATTTACTTTTGAACTCTGTTTTGTCTTTAAAGTCTTCATCATGTCATTTGTTGATTTTTTTTGGACTATGTCTACTTTTTATTTTTTGGGTGTCTGTTTTTTCCGAAATAGATTTCATTTTTTGTGCAATTTCTTTGCACATTTTTTAAAATTTGCTTGTAACATTTAAACAGATTTGTATTTTGTTTCATGTTCATGTAACATTAAATTCATATCCCGACACCTGACTTTCTTGAAAGGGACACCTTCTCGTCGGCGTTAAGATTGAATTACACTACAACTCCCAGCAGCCACCGCGCGACCGGAAATAGCCCATCTTTCGTCAGAGAAGAAGAGAAGGAACAGACGCAGGCGAAGGTAAAAATCAGCTGATCGATTTATTTTCAGTGTTGAATTTTACATCCGTTAGATCGATTGACAGGTCGCATCTCTGTGATGACGTCACGGCTCCCGCAGCACTTTCGGTTTTAACGCTGACGTGTGTGTCCACCTGCTAGCATGTAACGTTGAACTCGGTTCCTGCTGTCAGAAACACACACCTACACACAAGTGCACAGAAGTACACAGAGGTACACAGAAGTACACAGAGGTACACAGAAGTACACACGCGGACACCAGCCCGCAGAGCTCTTTAACAGTTGTAACAGAAAACGAATGACCATCTTTGCTGTGACATCAGTTTGTTAGCATCAGAAGCTAACAACAGTCTTTGTTTTTGTTTACTGTGTAAAGAAAGTTGTGTTGTGTGTCCAGATGATGAAGAGTAAAGCGGACGAGGAAGACTACTGGAACAGCTCCAAGTTCAAAGCTTTCACCTTCGATGATGAAGACGATGAGTTCAGCAGGGTAAGACCTGGATCTGCGGAAACCTGCAGCCTGAAGCAGGTCTCAGGTCCTCTGCAGCTCTTCACCGCTCCTCATCCTCATTCAGGTTCTTCTGGAGACTGAGGGCCAACGTGTTTGAGATTTATTGAGTCAAAAGTGTTTCTTTGTTCTGAGGGCGGCTCACCTTTGTCCTGGCCACATCACCATGGTAACTGATGCTGCAGAGCTTACCTGCTCTGGATCAGGTCGTGATGTTCAGAGTTCATTGAAACGTTGCATCATTCACGCCGCTGAATGAAGCTGTGCAGTTCCAGGAGTTGTTCTCACTCTGACTGAATGTTATTGTGTCCTCTGAACGTGTGACCTGCTCAGTGGTCAGAGTGTACATCCTGTGATCAGAGGGTTGGGGTTCAATCCCCAGCTGAGTCAGACTAAAAACTATCAAAATAGCCCCTGCTTGCATCTCAGCATGAAGGGTTGACTTTGAGTGAAGACCATGTGACACACTAGTGTCATGTCCAGTAGGTGTACTTGTACATCATGCCGTCTCATGGTACAGAAATAGCTGACAGGCTCCCAGCCAATGGGCCTTCATGGCTCTCAAAGGCTACTTACTTCCTTTACTGACCATGTGACTACACTGGCTGTAAAAGAGGTTTCCATAAAACCATAAAAACTATGTTATTTATTAACATGAGGTTTACTTATGTATGGAATGTGGTGTAGGGCTGGGCGATATATCGATATATTATCATTATCGAGTTGTAAGACTTTATATCATCTCAGATTTTGGATATTGTTAAATCGAGATATGTCAGAAATTGTGTTTTTTCCACATCTTTAGAGGCTGCTTCATGGCAATGTGATGTAAATTTATCAGCTTACCAGGCTGTTTTTCTCGTTTTAATGCTTGCATTTATCCACTTACATCCACATTAGATGATTTTTTTAATTAAAAATCTCATTGTGTTTTCAAAAAAGGTCCCCACAATGCTGTCACTTCAGATACGTCATTTGTCAAAAATATTGTTCTGTTCGATTCTCACACAAAGAAAGCCTGGCTGGTATGTTTTCCTCTGCTGCATCGTCACAGATGAGCCGCACGGTCAATCTCAGTTTTTTTGTTTGTTTGTTTGTTTGTAGCTTTTTACCAGCCAGCAGGTTAATGATGTGACAGAGACTGAGAGTCTTTCTGCACTGTGTGTATACACATGTACACACCTGTAGGCCTGTGTTGCTGGTCACGGCTGCAGTGTTGGGCGATGCTGATGTTGCAGAGAGTCATTCCAGATGTAACAATATTAGTATGACTCAGATTATTTTCTGGTTTAGATTTTACACAGTTTTCTACAGAAGGCAGCAGGTATGTCAGTACATCTGTCTGACCATCAGGTGTCATTGTTGTATTTGTTTGCAGTTAAAAGAGTCGAAGCAGGCGGTGAACAGCATCAGACGCTTGGTGGAGGAAGATGATGACGAAGATGACGTGGAAAAGGTCAGCTGGAGTGGAGAACCTGTCGGGAGTAAGACCTAATAATTATCATTATTATTATTAAACGCCTGTAGAGAATCCTGAATGAGGACTGGCTGCAGGGTGTTCATTGTCTTTCTGTGTCCCCTCAGGTATCTCGTGGTCCGTCAGAGAGACGGCAGCATCCAGTCAGAGGGCAGACAGAGAGCCCGTCTTTCCCAAAATCAACACAGATGCTTCTACCCTCAGCAAGAGTAACTCTGGCTACTCTCTGAGCTCTCTGTTCAAAGGTAAGACAGGTGAAACAGGTGAGACCAATGGAAACAAGACAGACAGGAACAGTAAGGGTCAGGTCACATGATTTAGGAAGGTTGAGGTCATGTGACTCAGGAACAGTAGGGATGAGGTCACATGACTCAGGAACAGTAGAGATCAGGTAACATGACTCAGGAACAGTAAGGGTCAGGTCACATGACTCAGGAACAGTAAAGATCAGGTCACATGACTCAGGAAGAGTTAAGATCAGGTCACATGACTCAGGAAGAGTTAGGATCAGTCACAGGACTCATGAACAATAAGGATTAGGTCACA
>JAPZDX010000010.1:24023744-24035213 GCA_029783625.1 Naso annulatus | reverse complement strand
AATGAATTATTTCGTATCTTTAAATTAAAGTCTGCCACTTCCGTCTTTCATTTGAAACAAAACTATGGGTCCGTGATGTAATTGTTGACTCAGGCCGTTATTGGTTGAATCATTTTTACTGTTATATAAACCTGTAACTTGTACATAAACCTGTAAATATTGAATAAAGTAAAGCTAGCTTGGTGTTAAAATTTAGCAAAGCCTTAGCAACGGTTGCCAATGAGTAACAACAACATTTGCCAGTCCAATTGGATTCCTCCAACTTATGTCCCGCCTCTAAAGCCCGTTCATTGGTTGTTTAACTGTTTGAAAAGCGATTACATCACAACAGGGCAGTTAACTCTGGAAACAGGCAGTTCAGCTCATCTTTAACTCTGAGTAAGTTCACTCTGAGTTACGCGTGTGCATCATGACTATAAAAAGCCGACATTAATGAAGCGCCGATACTACAATTCACCATGGCAACAGTGGACAAAAAGAGCTCCGCCCACCTTTCACCTGTGGATTTTGAAAAAGAAGTAACACCTCTGCAGCAGCAAAGGAGACAGAGGTGGAGTGGGAGAAAAATACTGCTCAAGTAAATGCTCAAGTTTGAATCAGTCTATTAATTTAATATTCAATCACTTATAATATCACAGGTGAAAACTGAATTGTATCAAAGCTAAAATTCATTTTCATGTAGGATATCCGGCGGGTGAAAAGCAGACTTGGAAGCAGTTCAAATGAAATATAAGAACAGAGTTTAAGCAGGTCAGGCTCAGGCGTGACAGGCTCATGGTGGCACCTCACTTTAATCAGATTTATCGACAAAATAAAAATCGATCAGTGGATATTTTAATGTGCAGTTTTATCCCCAACATAATGTTGTTTTTTTCCACACACACATGTCCTCTCACCTTTATCCTGTTTGATTAATTAATTAGGCCTGATTAAATTAACATGTGAGTGACACTGGTGAAGAGAGGACAGATCAGATTATGCATATTTATAACAGACTGTAAAGAAAAAAAATGGCACCGCAATAGGTCGTCTCCTCGTCTCTCATCATCTCCCGACATTGTCTGTGTGTTAATCCCTGTGCAGTAATGCAGCCTCCTCATCTATCAAATCCTTGACAAATGCACACGGCATTTTCAACACAAACTCAGCTTAAGTTACCTCTCTTTGAGAAACAAAGAAACAAACTGGAGTTACTCCTTTCTCAGAGGTTCCCTCACATCAGGGTGAACAGACTAAGAGTGTAACTAAACCTGCTTCGTGAAATGGATCCCAGAGGATGAAAACACTTTCTGATTCTCAATTCTTTGTCAATCAGCTGATTGAGATCTTGTTTCAGACTTTGTTTTCGTGATTTTTGTGAGTGAGCTCGTTTGAAAAAGGCTATTTAACAGCATGAGACTGTTTCAGTTATCAGCAGCAGGTTATTCAAAAACAGAGGCCAGTTTTTTTGTTTTGTTTTTGACTGTCTAAATCAAGTTTCAGGCATAATTTAGATATTTGCAGGTCATGTAGTTTCAAATCTTTTGATCGACATCACTCAGTCACACCCAGTTTGATTTGGTCCTATGTTTGTCCCGGTGGTGTTGTTGTTTCCTCAGGCATCTGACCGGCAGGCTGAGCGTGGAGGAAAGGTTGATATCTTCCGGAAATTTCCCAGAAGAGCCTCGATTCTCAACATGCCACTGGTCACCACACTGTACTACTGCTGCTTCTACCACTACACTGAGTCTGAGGTGAGTCTGAGTTTAGGAACAAGTAAACCTGATGAAGTGAACCGGTTCAGTTAATGAGATGAATCAGGTTTGTTTCTGTCTGTTCTGCAGGGAACGTACAGCAGCCCGCTGAACATCCGTAACACCTTCAAGGTGAGAGCTGATGTTTTGTTGTTCTTGTTGACACGTTCGACATTAAACGTGACGTTTGTGTCCTGACGCGACAGCTGTTCACTTCTGTGCTCAGATCTCGGAGAAGCAGTACTTTGTGACGGCGTTAGCTGCACGGGCGAAGCTCAAGGCGTGGTTGGATGTGGATGCTCTGTTCACCAGCAGAAACTGGCTCGGCTTCACCAGAAAGAAATCACCACTCAGCTTCCAACGAGTCGTCGATATCCTGCAGAAAAACTCTGCCCCCACGCAGGTGAGGGGGGGGTGGGGCTTGTAACCGTACAAACCAATGAAAAATAGAAAGAGAAGTGTTTGACTGAAAGAGGAGAAAAGGTGACATACATCATTTGATTGACAGGTGCTACAGGACTACGTGGCGCTGGTCGATGATGCAGAGCTGAGGATCAGTTTGGCTCAGAAACACAAATGTCACGACATCGTCATCAACGTGAGACTCTGTCATGTTTACATTAATATGGCTCTCTGATTGGATGATTTTTAAAATCAATTAAACCAATAGAAATGATGCAGAGCTGGGCTTTGTGAAATATGACACCTTCCTGTATCAATGTGCTGTCCCGTGATGATGACTGGCGTGTCTTTGGTCAAACAGACATTCCGGGACCTGAAGGACCGGCAGCTGTTGCTAGGATATCGGGCAAAGGTGGACAGAGGATCAGCAGAGGAGAGGAAGATCGATGAGTTGCTCAACAATCTGGTGAGGAGGAGGAGGAGGAGGAGGAACAAGGGTCATCTTTTTAGCCCTCATCATGTGACCTGTCTGTTCTTCTTCTGTTTCAGCAAATCCGGTGGAAGAACTGATGATGTGGTTTCAGTGAAAGACTTTTACCTTCAGACAAAGACACAGAGGAAGTGATGTGTGAAGAGCCTTCATCACCGTGGCAACAGGAATATTCTCACATCTGCTTCAGTGTCATTGGTTGCAGAGAGGAGCACTTGGTTTGACCCCACCCACAAACACCAGATGGGCAGAGGTTGTTTTCCTGCTGCGTCATCGCTTTAACATTCCCTTTACAAACAACTTGTTTTTAAAACATGAATGTAAAAAGAATAAAAATGTGAATTTATTCCTGATTCCACTGAATTTCTATCACTGCCAGAGGAGGATGAGGAGAAACACAGGTGTGTGCGGGGATGGGGGGGTAGAGAAAGGACAGGAGAAGGAAAAACAGGGTGAAGAGGAGGAGGTGGTGATTAGGAATAAAAAGAGGAGTCACTGCAGTAACAACTGCTTGCCACAAGATGGCGGATTTCTCGCCGGTTTTGATTTTCTCCGATTTACTCTTTCCTTGATGTCACTCAGAGGACGTGGGTGTAAACCATTCATCCTCGTGCTGAGCGATCAGATAAGGTTATTGGTGATCAGTTCTATGTTTTCAGGTTGTTTTGTGTCAGAATGATTTTCATATTTCATCAGAGGAGGAAACGGATCAATAAATTATGATGAAGTGATGAATTAAAGATGGAGAATGAATAAATGATGCTCCTGAAGTCTGTGTAGTCACGTGACCTGCCGCTACTTTGCAGGACGTCCCGTCACGTCACTTCATTCAGACTTCGTTCAGACGCACGAGGAGACACGCGGACGATGCGCGAGACAACGGTGAGTCTGACCTTTGTTATGAACAGATGTGATTATCAGCTGTATTTCCATGTACTTGTACATCATAGTAACAAGTTAAGTATTACCTCAACTATATACTGTTTTCATGATACTAAAACATACGCAGGATTGTTTAATATTACTTACTATTACGCAGTGACGTCATTAATCGATTACAACAGTTGTTACACATTAAAATATTGATTATATAAGACACCGCTAATACGTTGACTACTGCTTATTTAATCATTTAATTTTAACTTTAATTTTAATCATTTAATGACATTTCGTAGATCAGTTGTGAGTGAAGAACATCTTTTAGGTGGGCAGGTTGTAGTTTATTATTATTATTAGAAATTATTATTAATAATCAAACTTGTTTTAAACTACAAATAGAAAATTAGAAACAGAGAACATAATGTTAAAAAGTTTAATAATAATAATTAGCATCATCATCATCATAAACGAAGTAAAAACAATAAGGTCAAGGACTCGGTCCATAATAATTATACTACAACTACTACCAATAATAATAATAATAAATCGTCTAAAATAATATAAAATTAGTAACTGATCTAAACATAATAGGGTCTCTGTATAATATACATATAGAACATATGTTGCTATTATAATTACAACTTTTTCGGAAATGTAGATTTTTTTTCTGTAGCAGAATTAAAAAATAATAAGACATTACTATTAAACAAACATACTCATCATGCAGTATTATACAAATAATATTATAAGAACTATACATAAGACAACACTCAGACATAGTCGCAGCATCCATGTAACTCTCACAGCACTGAAATAAGCAGAGACACCAAAGTGCTTCTCCTGTTCTCTGTTTCATGGAAAGTGTTCTTGGAAGAAATATTTTGTTGGTTATTTTAACAGATATTGTGACACAGCCCATTAACAAAAGATGAGAAAATAAAAGCAGTCGAGGATGAGATGATGCACATGAGACAGTGCAGCTGTGTGAATTTGTGACGCAATGAGATAATAAAGCAGGTTCAAAGGCAATAACACGCAGCGAAACCTTTATTTAAATGGAAAGTGTGTGTGAGGAGGATATACTGTTGGAAGAATTCTCCGAGCCTCATGAAAAATGATACAGCAACACATTTCACCAATGCTGGTTAAATAAACATGAGACCTACAGAGTTTTTATGGAAATCAACACATACAATAATAACCCATAAAATAGTTCAATGGACTGTATTTATGTAGTTTTTTTAACTACTCAAAACTCCTTTACACAACAAGTCAACATTCACACACTAACAGCATATCTACAAAGAGCCAACGTGCTTGTCAGAAACTCTCACACACACACACGCACACACACCATCAGGGCACTTTGACATGCAGATGGAAAAGCCGGGGATCAAAACATCAACCTTCTGATTGGTAGACGACCCGCTTTACCTACTGTACAGTGCAGCTGCCCAAATAACTTAGCTTATTCTGCTGGCAAAAGCAAACAACGTATAAACATGCCAATAAAATACTGGCCACTAAAGTGTCTCAGTGTGTCACTGCAGCGTAATCCCGGCTGCAGCAGGTGCATTTGTACAGGACGTAGTTTGGATTGTGCCACTACCTTTTTAACATAACAGTAATGTTACAGCTGATTGGGTAACATCTGTGGCACACCCTCCAAACACAGGAAAACATAGCTCACCATGTGGGGGAACCCGGTTACTCAACCCTGAAACAATAGCAAAACAGTGCGCAGTGGCCTGAGACAGTCCTCTCTAAAATGAACTTTTATTTTGTAGGGACAGACAAGAAACATGGCGTGCTGGGGTCGTGATACTAGTAAATACTGGTCATGGTAACATGGTCACCAACAATATTTTTTATTAGACAACGTGTGAATATCACTGTTTCCACTTTCACTACAGTCATGAATAAATTATCAATTAACTTTAAACAGTAATAGTCAATGTGTTAATCAAATGTCCATAATCAAGTAACTCTTTAAGAATATTCTTTCCCTGAACAACAGGACAGAACAAGTGTCTGCTTTGTTTCAAACAGTCTCAAAACAGGAAGTCTCTACAGACTGAACTCTGATGTAGGCTTTTCAACAAAGGTCACCTGTGATCAACTATTAACTCTCTGCTTTGCTGGCCTCAGATTCAGAGCACCTGATTGGACATTACTGTCAGTTTATTTTAAAAAACCAGCTTACCCCACCCTGAAGCAGGTGTCACATGATGATCTAAACGTGTGATATCATCTGAAAAACAATAATTCTCAGGTTTAAAAAAAAAAGAAGAATCAGATGGTCAACAGGAGTCTTTTATCTGTGCTAAATTTCTATGAACTGGCAAACAGACAGAAACTTTATCAACTGAAAATATCTCTGTGACTCAGCCTGGAGAATTGTGGTTTCCCTTAGCTACGAGGTCAAGAACCTTCAAACCTGCAGAGTTGCTGACTCTGTGGAAGTTTCCTGTCACATGTCCAAAAATCACAGTAAACCTGAGAAACTGATACCTTAGTTTGAGCACGTTTCAGTCTGAAGAAATCTTCCCTAACACTTTCTGTCAAGCCTGTCTCTGTAACACATGATGATACATTATGACACATTACATGTGTTACAGGTGGTTGTGGTAAGGGTTAGGTTAAGCATGCTTATAATTATGATAATACAGCTATATAGGCGTGTTTTAATGCATTATAAGTATGTTAATAATGCATTATAGATGGATGCTTTACTTTACAGCATGCATTTGTCTCTGATGATCAAACAGTGCATGTTTCTGTGCTGCTGCTGAAGATTCAAGCTAAATTAATTTTTAAAGGAAAGTTCCTTTAGGACATAATTTTGGTCAGAGCCAGTATGGAGACAATAATGTGAAGACCAAAGCAGAGAAAGTAGAGACGACACGTAAAGACAAAAGACAAGAGAGGATAACATGGCGTCGTCAGCAGAATCAAGAGCAAAAATGATTCCACAGACACTTCATGAATACCTTTTTGTTTGTCCCTCTTATCTTTTGCCATCAGCTTGATTCTCATTGATTCCTTTATTGTCTTTTTCTTCTGTTCACAAACTGATCCTGGTTCTGATTGGTCTCCTCTGTCTCCCTGCAGACATATTTTCCCACTGAGACTGTCTCTCTGATGGGCAACAGGAGTGTGTGCGAGCCTCCGTATGCTGAGGGCCGCCTGCCGCTGGTGCTGCTGTACAGCGTGGTGCTGGTTGTCGGACTGCCTGCCAACTTGCTGACCCTCTACCTTACCTGGCTGCAGGTACGCAGAAAGAACGTGCTTGGCGTTTACCTGTGGAGCCTCTCGCTGTGTGACCTCACTTACCTGTTTACCCTGCCGCTGTGGGCGTACTATGTCAGCGCAGATCACTGGTGGCCGTGGAGCTCAGCCGCCTGTAAGGTAACAGGCTACATCTTCTTCAACAACATGTACATCAGCATCTTCCTGCTGTGCTGCATTTCCTGCGACCGTTATGTCGCCGTGGTCTACAGCGTGGAGTCCCGGGGCCTCCGGCGGCAGCGCTTTGCCTATCTCATTGCCCTCGCTATCGTGCTCATAGTTGCAATTGGTCATGTACCTGTCTTCACAATGAGGGAGGGTGACGCCGCTGAAGGCAACCACAGGTGCTTTGAACCGAGTCAAAGCAGTGTCACAGTGACAGGTTTCAACTATGCCCGTTTTGTGATCGGCTTCCTGATCCCGCTGCTGGTGCTGGTGATGACAAACCGTGGCATCCTGTCCAACGTGCAGCGCAGCACGGGACTGCGGCGGGAGCAGAAGAAGCGTGTTCGCTGGCTGGCAGTGGCAGTGGTGGTTCTGTTCCTGGTCTGCTTCGCCCCGTACCACTTCCTCCTGCTGGTCCGGGCCATTATCTTCCACTTTCCCCAGCTGGAGGACGGTGAGTGTCATTTCGAGAGGACGATGTACACACCATACACCATCTCGCTCGGCCTGTCCACGGTCAATAGTGCCATCAACCCCATCCTCTACGTCCTGTCCAGCGACAACATCCGAAAAGAGTTGAGTCGAGGCCTCGTACAGGTCTTTGACCGAACACATGTGAGAACACGATCTGACAGCAGCCAGCATAAAATCCAGGCCACCAAGCACTCGTCAGAGCTGAACGCAGTGACCGACAATGAAAGACAGCAGGGACAAAACCCACCAGAGACCTGACGCATCCCTGCTAAACTCTGAAAACGTCTTGTTCTCGTGGTTGATCCGGTCTAGCAATGGGAATAGCACTGGATCTGGATGGGCAGTGCGTCCTGCAGGTGGCGCTGTGAAGTTCAAGGGGTCATTAAAATCTGAAAGTTGATCATCTGGAGAGCAGGAAGAGAATCTTGATCAAAGTGACACACGGGGTCACCTCTAGGCTCTTAAAGAAACAAACAAAACAATAAACTTTATTCACAAAGTTTCTACAAAGATTCAAACTGAGTTTAAGACTCTTCAGAGGAGAAAAAGAACAAACTGAGGCTGTTTCTGTTTTTGTAACTTAAATCACTGCTATGTTCTGCTGTTGATGTTTACCGTCTGTGAATGATTTTTTAAATAGACATGTAGATTTCTGCTCATGAACACCTGACAGTCACATCCAGTCATTATTGGATCAGCAGCCTGATGCCAGACAGGAAGTCAGATGTAGGCTTACAAACTTGCTGACACCATTTGTAAAACAGGAATTTGACTTCACAGATCTCAGACCACACACACACACATTTTTAGAGATATGCAGGTGAGATAATGAGTGTGTAAAATGAGTTTATGGTCAAACTACAAAGTTCAAAGCAAGTTGACACTTGCACTGTTTTGTTCTTTCAGTCTGCACTGCACTCTGCCAAACGTCAAAGACACGTTCATAAACTTATTTAATCTTTGTGTTAACGCTTGAGCCACGATTTCATTTGATCCCTGAGCTGTGAACCAATTCTTGAGTCTGTCTGAATGTGATGTAAATGCATGTAGCGGATGTTGAGGTTCAGTTTCCCCACGTCGGTGTGGTATGGTGCTTTTGAAATGCAAAATAATGCAATAAGACTAAACCAGTGTGAGTAGTTATTGTTCTGGTCCTATACTATTTGAACAGAAGAATGTGTCTTCATTCTCCTTCCTTCCTTTTTTAAAAGCCAACATTGGGAAAAAAAAAGCTTCGCAAGAAAGTGAAATTCTTTTGTCGCCTTGAACAGAAAATATTGTTTTCAACTTTCAAAGACGCAAAGAAGAATCTTTGCTCTGAGCTCTTGTGTGTCGTCTGATGAAGACTGAGATACTCAGCTGATGATGGTCATGAAATAAATTATGGTTTTGTAACAGGTAACTTCAAGGGGACTTCATATCAAAAAAAAAAAAAGGATCAAATGAAAAATAATTAAAATCTGAAGGCTTTAACAAATAACTATATCTAACTATAACTATGTATGGCTATAATAATACCTTTATAACTGTATAACTATATCTAACTATAAAAATTACTTAAACATGTTACTATAAAAATAACCATAAATGAGGAGAACTGGAATGAATGTGAGTTTATCTCTGAGCTGCTTCAGTTGTTTTATGCTGCAGTGTGTGTGTGTGTGTGTGTGTGTGTGTGTGTGTGTGTTGGTCATTCTTCTTTGCTTCTGCTGCTACAATAACGTTGAGCAGAGCAGGTCCACAATATACTCCACCTTCATCTCTCTAATTAGACATTAAAACACAAAAAACACTTGAAGCTGCTGCCCTTTGTGAAGGTAAAAATGCTGGGTCAGACGTGTGCATGCTGCCCTCACAGGTGAGTTCCATATTTTATATTCTGTCAGCATCACATTAACTGAGATTTAGAAAATCTGTTTTTGACTTTTGTAAATCTATTCTGAGGGAGGACATAGGAATGTGACTTGGATGTACATATTTTTGTGTGAGAAAAGGTCAATGCACAGATCGTTTACGTCGCCCTGCTCTCTCGCCTGCTGTCAG
Source organism: Naso annulatus (assembly GCA_029783625.1). Lineage (NCBI taxonomy): Eukaryota > Metazoa > Chordata > Actinopteri > Acanthuriformes > Acanthuridae > Naso > Naso annulatus. The sequence continues at coordinate 24,025,739 of JAPZDX010000010.1, read as the reverse complement.
GTGAAGCTGCCTTGCAAATAAATTGATCTGTTTGTTGTTTGATTATTAATTTTTCGAAAAACTAAAATTTCCTCTTATTGTCATTTTTAATGTGGTAACATGAAAAACCAAAGTAACTTATTGCATTTCATTAGACAAAATAAAATAACTTTCTGTCCTTTAGTTTGACCATTTATGGGAGAATCTTTTTAGTGAACTAAGTGAGAGCAGAACTAAACCCACAAACAGGAAATTTGTATACAAGTGTGTGTTGGCTGTAACACCCTGCTCAGGATGTGTGTCGGCAGGAAGTTGATTCAAGGACCAGAGACAGGAAGTAAGAGAAAATGAATTTACTGAAATAAAACATTCGTTCAGAATGCTGTGGAGGTGAACATGAAAGCTTCTCTGTGGAGCTGCACACTGGCAGCAGATGACTCATCATTAAAGCCCTCCTCAATACACACACTTATCCATCTATCACTGACCTCACGCACTTGTTGGACCTTTGTTGCTTACAACAACCGGCAGAGAAGAGAGAAAAACAAGAACAAGCCCAAATTTCTTTTTGAAACAAAAAGTGTAGGCAGGCTGACAGAGAGTCATACCTCCACTGACCTATGTATTCCTTTGTCCCTCAGTAGCAATAACTTTTTAAGCTTCTTAAATTACGAAATCACATCTATAAGAGACTAAATTGGTCACCTCGTGGCCCCTATTGATTCATTCTGTAATACAGGAACCTTAAAGGTTGCCGCGAACCCACGCATACTTCAACTGCTTTTCTCCCATTGACCTTTCACAACTGACTTCAACTATTTCCACATCGAAATCATTCACCTGTCTCCTAGATCCTATCCCAACTAGACTACTTCAGGAAAGTTTGCCCTTTTCTTCTGAATATGATAAATCTTGTTAGCTGGTTGTTGTTGGAAACTGAAATGAAGCTGATACATAAACGTTGGGATTCTTGGTGTCACAACTTAATATTTTGTCTATCAGAATTAATAATTATCATAGATAATTATCGATTATATCAAATAATAAGATCTAATTTACATTAGATCGCCTTAGGGGAGTTACCCTTAAAGAGGGGAAAAGATAGGCAATTCGTTGGTTCAGTCTCATAGAAAGTACTTAACTGTCAATTTGGATTTTGATCAATGATTAACCTAATAACTACAATCAAAATTATCATGTTAACAGCTACTAAGAGTTGAAGGTTTTTGGAGTTCTTGTCAGTAAAGAGATTGGCAACATTCACTCTTGTCTTTATCACACAAACAATAAACACGATCTAAACTTGTACTATATACAGTGTGTGTAAGTCAGTGCATCTGCGTGCGTGTGCGTGTAATTGTGATGGTAGATAAAACTACAAGCAAGATGGCCGATAAAGGGAAGGACTTACCCTGCATTCATATGCTCCAGGAAAAAATCGGAAAAATGATCATGAACACCACCCCATGTCGGAAAAACAACTCGGAGAGTCAGAGATAATTTTTGTATACGAGTTGCCAACCCTGCGTTCATGTGCTCTTGGAAAAAATGGAAAATAGGTATTTCCTCAGTTTAATGTGAAACTGTTTGTTATTTAGTTTATAAGCTGCATGTCTATCTTTTACAAGCATGTAACACCATACTTTTAAAAATACACATTTGAAATTAATCATATTTTATGGCTCACCTGATCTGTTTTCTTTGCTCTTCGTTGTAACGAAAATACTGGTAACCACTATCAACGTCGCTTTTAAAAGCTTTTAGCATATGTTGGGATTTTTAATATTTGGGCTATTAAAATTAACTAATGATTATCATAGATAATTATTAATTATCTATGGTCGGCTCCGTGGTTACTTGGTTGTTCTCTGCTTTGGAGTTAGCTAGCAGGCCTTGGCAAAGCTGCTGATGCTAACAGTTGCCACACAGGACCTCACGACGCTGCTGTAGGAAGAAGTTCTCGTTTGCTGGGGCTGCTGCTTGCAGCTCTCAGCAGCTGAAGTTCAGAAGAAGATC
>JAPZDX010000010.1:23950577-23961838 GCA_029783625.1 Naso annulatus | reverse complement strand
AACATCAGAAAACAGCAGGAAATCTTGTGAGGGTTCTTGTGATACAGGTTTGGAAGCAGTCAGACTTATACTTTAGGCTCAGCGAGACTCTGTGTGTCAAGAGTTCACCAGTTTCTCCCATAAGCAGCCATTATAACTGAGGCTGACATTTCTGGAAAAGAGGCAGGTGGGACCACTTTGTCTCTCTCGCTCAGGCTGCCAGATTTGTAAAGTTATCCACACAAAAGTTATATAACTTTGTTCAGCAAGTCCTTGCAGTGCTCTACAACCGCTCGTTTTGTTGATGTGACTGACGGTTTTGCCAGAATACCCACTTGTTCGAGGTGTGTGATCAGGGCGATTTCTCTGTCTCTGTGAGTTAGATCCAATATCAAGGTGTCAAGTTACAGTTGATTGGCTGATGTTGATTGGCTAATTAAACACACACACACACGCTTAAATATCTCTGTGAGGACATTTCAATCTGAGGCAAACAAAAGCACACAAACTCTTGCTTTGATATCTTTATAGGGACACTGATTAGAAACTGATGGTCTCTGTGGGGAATAAAAAGCATCAGTCACGCTCAAAATTTCTAAGAGAATTTTTCTAGTTTCTTTCTTTTGTCCTCTTCTTGTCTTGTCTTCTCTGCCTCCTGTTTTGTCTCCTCCTTCTGTCTTTCTTTTTTCCTCCCAAGTTTTACCTCCTTCCTGCCTCTCTCTTCTAATATTCCTTCTTATCTTTCTTCATCCCTTCCTTTGCTCTTCCCTCCTTCTCTTTCAGTTGCACCTTATTCCTTCCTCCCTTTTCTTCTCCAAGTCTGTCCTCTAATCCTCATTCCTCTGTCCCTCCAACCCCACTTTAATGTGTCTCTTGTTATATAACACCTTTTCCTCTCCATCACAGCCTTCATCTAACGGCCAATCAGATTTTTCCTGTACTAGTGACATCACACACTGGGGTGTCGTCTAATCTGAATCAATAACCTCTGTGAGTGTTGATGGGGATTAAACAAGCTCAGGTTTACAATCCTTTCTCAACGACCGCAATCACCTCTGTATATCCCAGCATGCTCCTGGAGTCAGTGACAGGCTGGCTGAGAACAGAGAGAGAATGTGCAGCTCAGCCAACCACAGCCTGTGATGTCATAGAGATCAGGAAGTGAAGAGGAGATAATCTCTTTTACTGTGTTTACGAGAACAGGTCAGTGGAGTCAGGCTGAGTTGGATCTACGTAAGCATCAAAATGCAACGTTAGCATAAATGAAGTTCCTGCTGTATAAACTGAACAGACAGACTGACAGCCTGACAGCAGCTTCCTGTCAGAGGGGTCAGCAGTCAGATGTCTGGTTCAGATGTTCTGTCTGAGTTCAGCTCTGAACTAAAGACTGTTCATTCATGATTAGATATGTCAAAAAAACACTGCAGCAACATTTATGATGTTCATTTCTAACAAATATCTAACTTCTTATTTTTAGCTGAGAATTCCTTCAAAAACTCCAGGGACATCCTCCGGGACCCTCGAATCCCCTTGAACCAAACAGAAGACAATCCAGGATCATTAAAAAACCTTTTTAAAAAAATGATGATGATGATAATGATGATGATGCTGGTGAAGAACAGGAACACACATCAGCAGACATTTGTTGCATTATGCTCATTAACCCTGTAATCAAACTACCAACACAGCAATCAATGAACATCTCCCCCACCTCGCACCTGAGAGTGGCTGAGCTGTTATCACACACACACACACAGACACAGTTTTACAAATGATCTCAGAGGGTCAGAGGCCAAGAGAAGGGACAAAGGATGCAAGGAAGGACAGAAGAACGTAGGGAAGAACAAAAGGGGGATGAATTCGCTCTGCTGCTAGCTTTCAACAGTTAGCTTCTGCTATCCTCTAACAGTAAGCCCCTGTTAGCCTCTGACAGTTAGCTTCTGACAGAAAGCTCCTTGTTAGCCTCTGACAGTTAGCTTGTGTTAGCCTCTAATAGTAAGTTTACTGTAAGCCTCTGACAGTCAGCTTCTGTTAGCTTCCACAGTTAGCCTCATGTTAGCCTCTGGCAGTTAGCTTCCATTAGCTTCTGACAGAAATTCCCCAGCCTCTGACAGTTAGCTCCCCTGTTAACCTCTGATGGTTATCTACTGTGAGCTTCTGACCGTTAGCTTCCCTGTTAGCCTCTGATGGTTATCTTCCATTACCTTCTGACAGTTAGCCCCCTGTTAGCCTCTGACAGTCAGCTTCTGTTAGCTTCTGACAGTAAGTCCCCTGTTACACTCTGATGGTTAGCTACTGTTAGCTTCTAACAGTTAGCTCCTCTATTGGCCTGTGACAGTTAGCTTTTGTTAGCTTCTGACAGTAGTTCTGCAGCAGTACCGTGGACTTTGTCTTACATGAATTTAACATTAGTTGAATGTTTTCCAGCAGTGAGAAGAAACCACTTGATTGACCAGTGAATCAACATCAGCACGAGATTTAGAAAAACTCTGAAACAGAAAACAACAGAGGACCACGAACACATCAACTTGGTCTGTTTTTCAGGGTAATTAAATTCAAATTCAACACAAGTGCTCAGTTAGAAAACAGTTTGCAGTTTCCTACAGATTAAATGTCAAGATCTTTTAAAGCTCTGAAAACATAAAAAAAAATTCTTCTTCTTTTTTTTACACCATAACAAGTAGTTTTGCAGGTGTTTTTTTCTTAACAGGAAACTGAAGGTTAAAAGGTGACACCACTATACAGCCATCTATGACTGAGGGTGGACATCTTTCCTTCTTTCTTCCTCCAATTTTCCATCTCCTGATTAACAAAGCAGTCATAGCTGCCGGCCGCTGGTTGTCTGGTAACGAGTCCTGGGAGAACAGCAGTGCTGCCAGGAGGCCGCCAGACGCCTGATGTCCAAATGAACGAGTAGACAGTGAACGCTGCATACATCAACAAGCTTTGTTTAACACACAAAACTTTATTTAACATTCAGGTCCACAACTCAAAGACTGTGTGGAGACTTAATGAGGCTGCTGATGTCATCACCTCTGAGATCAAATGACCACATTCATCTCATAACATCGGTGAATATTAGTTACTGTAAAATGAAAAAGTATTTTGACTGTGCATGGATATAAATAACTAATGCATATCTATCTATATTATAACATTCTGTTCTGGATAATCAATAATCTAATCAATAAAATCCAATCGATGATTGGACGTCAAGCCCCACCCACCAGCCAGAGGATTGGATGCAGCTGCTGTCACTCACAGAATGACTGATTATAAACAGTGTGTTGTGTTCAGGTTCATCTCTTCATGAGGCTTTCGCTGACCTGCTGCTGCTGCACGTGAACCACGCCGCTCTGTTGACATCCTCAGCCAATAGGAGGAGCAGGAGGCTGAGGAGGCTTGTGATTGGCTGCAGGCAGGAGTAGGGTGAGCTCTCGTCACTGGGACTGTCAGCTGAAAACCTCTTAAGTGTAGAGATGTTGGTTTTTCACATGAGTGAAAACTGACAGCTCTGACATACAAGGTTTTTATACTGGGACATACAAGATTTTCATACTGGGGCACACCAGGTTTCCATAGTGACAGTGAGGAGATGTCAGGAGATACAAGGTTTCCTGACTAGCGTAGATGGACATACTCCCCCGTCTCCTCTCCTCCTCTCGTCCTTGTCGTCTCTCAGTGTTCGGTCATGAATAAATGACAGAAGAGACGGAGGAGGAGGAGGAGGAGAGTGCTGAGTCGGGCTGCAGCCTCTCTGCATACTGATGGAGGAAGGGGGAGGGGACGGTCTGGTGGGATGGGTGGGGGAGGGGTGGCGTTTCTGGTTTGTATTCAGCTCTCATCACCTGACCGTCTGCATCACCTCCTGCTGCTGTGGTCCACACACTCAAACGCTCGCACATACATGTGTATGCATCAAGATGAATATCAGGCATAATCATTACTATGGCACTAAAGTACTGCAGTACTATCAGACTCATGCAGTAAATGTACTACAGTATTGTCACTTTTATGGAGGAAAAATACTGCAGCTTCATGTTGTAAGAGCACAGCAGTATTGTCTGCTTCATGTAGTAAAAGTACTGCTGTATCTCTGCTTTATGTAGAAAGTGGACTGTAGATTCTTATAGTAAAAGTACAGCAGTATTGTCAGCTTCTTGTAGTAAAAGTACATCAGTATGGTCAGCTTCTGGTAGTAAAAGTACAGCAGTAGTGTCATCTTGATGTAGTAAAAGTACTACAGTATTTTAAGATTCATGCAGCAAAAGTACAGCAGCATTGTCAGCTTCATGTTGTAAAAGTACTGCAGTATTGTCTGCTTTATAGAGAAAAAGTACTGCAGATTCATGTGGTAAAAGTGCTGCAGTATTTTCAGCTTCATGCAGTAAAATCACAGCATTTTCAGCTTCATGCAGTAAAAGTACTGCAGTATTTTCAGCTTCGTGCAGTAAAAGTGCTACAGTATTGTGTGCTTTATAAAGAAAAAGTACTGCAATGTTGTCTGCTTAATGGAAAAAAACCTGCAGTTTCATGTAGTAAAGTACTGCAGTATTTTCAGCTTCATGCAGTAAAAGTACTGCAGTATTGACTGCTTTATGGAGAAAAAGCAGTGCTGCTTCTTATAGTAAAAGTACTGCAGTGTTTCCAGCTTTGTGTAGTAAAGTACTGCAGTATTTTCAGCTTCATGCAGTAAAAGTACTGCAGTATCTCTGCTTTATGGAGAAAAAGTACTGTAGCTTCTTGGAGTAAAAGTGCTGCAGTATTGTCAGCTTCTGGTAGCAAAAGTACAGCAGTAATGTCAGCTTAATGTAGTAAAAGTACTATAGTATTTTCAGATTCATGCAATAAAAGTACAGCAGCATTGTCAGCTTCACGTTGTAAAAGTACTGCTGTATTTTCAGCTTCATGCAGTAAAAGTACTGCAGTACTGTCGGCCATGTGAAGTAAAAGTACTGCAGCTTGATGTAATAAAAGTACTGCAGTATATTCAGCTTCATGCAGTAAAAGTACTGCAGCATTGTTTGCTTTATGAAGAAAAAGTACTGCAATATTGTCTGCTTTATGGAAAAAACATACTGCAGTTTCATGTAGCAAAAGTACTGCAGTATTGTCAGTTAATGTAGTAGAAGTACTGCTGTATTGACTGCTTTATGGAGAAAAAGTAGCGCTTCCTTGTGTAGTAAAAGAACTGCAATATTTTCAGCTTCATGCAGTAAAAGTACTGCAGTATTTTCTGCCTTATGGATTAAAAGTACTGCAGTATTTTCACCTTTATGCAGTAAAAGTACTGCAGTATTGTCTGCCTAATGGAGTAAAAATACTGCAGCTTCACGTAATATAAGTACTGCAGTGTATTCAGCTTCATGCAGTAAAAGTACTGCAGTATTGTCTGCTTTATGGAGAAAATGATGGCGCGGGTGTGTCCAGACGCTGTTGGGGTTGCTCAGCTTAGACTGTGTCTTTTATGTGTCCGTCTATCTCTAACTTTTCTCACTGACCATGACGTCAGCCGTGACGAAATGCTTTGAGGGCTGGTAAAAAACTTCATCTGCTTCTTCCTGCCCAGCTCGCTTGACCCCCTCCAGTTTGTGTACAAAGCTAACAGGTGCAGAGATGATGCCACCACCAGTCTGCTGCACACCACCCTAACCCACCTGGATGGGGGTAGGGGGAAATATGTGAGGATGCTGTTCATTGACTACAGTTCAGCATTCAATACCACAGTCCCCCTCCACCTGGCCACAAAGATGAGGTCGTTGGGGTTCAGCACCCTACCGTGCAATTGGGTGCTCAACTCTCTCACTGACCGCACCAAGTTGTGAGGGTAGGCGTAGACCTAACCTCAAGAACGCTGACCCTAAACACAGGCACCCCTCAGGGATGTGCCATGAGTGCGCTGCTGTATAACATCTACATGCATGACTGCAAAGCCTCCAACAGCTCAACCTCCATCATAAAGTTTGCTGACGACATGGTGGTGTTAGGCCTGATCTTCGAGAACAACGAGCAGGCCTACCTGAACCAAGTGGCAGACCTGGCACTGTGTTGTCAGCCAAACAACTTGATCCTGAATGTCAACAAGACCAAGGAAATGGTGGTGGACTTTAGGAGGAAGCAGGGCAGAGTATACTCCATTATACATCGGAGGGGAGCCTGTGGACAGGGTCTCCAATTTCAAGTATATCCGCATACACATTGCTGAGGACCTCACCTGGACCCCGCACACTGAGCACATGCTCAAAAAATCCAGGCAGCGGCTCTCCTTCCTCAGACGGCTAAGGAAATTTAAGGTCACACCTTTCATCCTGAAGACCTTCTATTCCTCAGCTGTGGAGAGTGTCCTAACGGGATACATAACCGCACGGCACAGCAGGCTGTACCACCCGTGACCAAGTCACTCTGCAGAGTGGTGTGTTTAGCTGAGTGCACCATCAGAGCACCCCTTCCCACCCTGCAGGACACCTACACCAAGAGGGTGAGGACGAGAGCCGAAAAGATCATGCAGGACCCCACATACACCAACACCAGACTGTTCACCCTGTTGAAGTCACGCAGACACCTCTGCAATCTCAAGGCCAAAACAGAGAGACTGAAGGAAGGTTTCTTCCCCTAAGCCATACAGATGCTTAACACAAACCCTTGAAATAAATTGTAGTTTTTTAAATTGTATTTTACTGCATGTTATACCTAGCATTTCTGTGCATGTGACTAAAAAACTACCTTGTACCTTCCTTGTAAAAAGTACTGCAACATTGTCTGCTTTATTGAGAAAAAGTAGTGCAGCTTTGTGCAGTAAAAGTACTACACTACTTTCAGCTTTGTACAGTAAAAGTACTGCAGTATTTTCTGCTGGAGTAAAAGTACTGCAGCTTCATATAATAGAAGTACTGCAGTACTTCAGATTCATGTAGTAAAAATATTGCAGTATTGTCTGCTTTATGGAGAAAAAGTACTGCAGTTTCATGTAGTAAAACTACAAGGGTATTTTCACCTTAATGCAGTAAAAGTACTGCAGCATTTTCTGCCTTATGGAGAAAAAGCACTGCAGCTTAATGCAATAAAAGTACAGAGGTGTTGTCATCATCATGTAATAAAAGTACTGCAGTACTTTCAGCTGCATGCACTAAAAGCACTGCAGTATTGTCTGCCTTATGGAGTAAAAGTACTACAGCTTTATGTCGTAAAAGTGCTGCACTATGTTCAGCTCCATGCAGTAAACATACTACAGTGTTGTCATCATCATGCGGTAAAAGTACTGCAGTATTGTTATAGTATTTTAAGCTTCACGCAGTAAAAGTACTGCAGTATTTTCAGCTTCATGCAGTAAAAGTACTGCAGTGTTGTCATCATCATGCAGTTAAAGTACTGCAGTATTTTCAGCTTCATGTAGTAAAAGTATTGCAGTATTCTCAGCTTCATGCAGTAAACATACTACAGTGTTGTCATTATCATGCGGTAAAAGTACTGCAGTATTTTCACCTTTATGCAGTACATGTGCTACAGTGTTGTTATCATCATGCAGTAAAAATACTGCAGTATTTCCAGCTTCATGCAGTAAAAGTACTGCAGTATTTTCATCTTCATGCAGTAAACATGCTACAGTGTTGTCATCATCATATAGTAAAAGCACTGCAGTATTTTCAGTTTCAGGCAGTAAAAGTACTGCTGTGTTGTCATCATCATGCAGTAAAAGTACCGCAATATTTTTAGCTTCATGTAATAAAAGCACTGCATTATTTTAAGCTTCATGTAGTAAGTGTCCTGTTGTGCAGTAAAATGTCTGGTTCTGTGTGACATCATCAGCTTGTTCAGACTTAAGCATCAGTGTGGGAGCGTCAAGTGACTGTTGGAGCTGCTGCAGGTGGAGACACCTTGAACACTTTATGTACAGTTAGCTGGTTTGGTCCAGTGGTTCCCAACATGAGGGTCAGGTCCCTTTTAGGGTCATCACATAAATCCTGTTCAGACAGGAAGTGGGTGACAGAGTGTGCTGCTGTCAGGGCGCTCAACCTGCAGCATCAGCACGACAAACACCACTTTGGTGACAGAGAGAGCTTTACCTCCGCTGTCTCTATGGCTCACACTAACAAACACATCAGTGTTTCATAATGAGCTCATTTCATATGCAGACGAACAGGGCGAGGGGGCGGGGCCTCCTGTCTGCGGGTGTGTCAGACTCCATCACAGCAAATGTGTCAGTGCATCTGTCCTTTAAAGTCACTGTTCTCTTCCCAGAATTCAAAAATGTGTTCACCGCAAGAAGCCATGAGATTAAAGGAATCTGTGACGTGACTCCCACAGTGAACTATACTTAGTAAAAACAAGAGTAACTGTATTAAAATCAAGAGTAACTCGTAAAAACAAGAATAACTGTTGTAAATACAAAAGTAACTGTAGTAAAATCAAAAGTAAATGTGGTAAAAACAAGAATAACTGTAGTAAAAACAAGAGTAATTTGTATAAACAAGAGTAACTGTAGAATATAAATTCTGTGCAAGTTGTTAAAATTCTTCAATTTTCAGAAACAAGAAGTGACATGCTCCACAGCTGATGTACAGTCAGAGTGTCAGGGAATTTTGTAACTTGTCCTGAAGGTGGCGCTGCAGGAACATTGACACTGTGTTAAGGGAGGACGTTCGTCCTCTGAGGAGCAGGAACATGTGACCTCAGTGCTGCGGTTAGAACATCTCAGCCACAGCGGTCGGAGAGATTTACTGATCCTGAATCAGACTCAGTCCTAAAAGATTGTTTTGATTTGAGAAAAATGAGTTGATTTCACAATTTCAAAAAGCAGATAATTCCACTGAATGTAGATCAGTCCTGAATTCAAAGATACAGCCTGCACACACATACACACACACATACACACACACACCTTCGTGTCGGTGATGAATAATTTAAAGCTGCAGGAGAAAGTGCTCCGTCACCACAGCGGACTGATGTGAGCAAACTTCACCACCACTCATCAGAGTGTGAGCCTTCTGAACACATTCAGTGTGTCCTGAGGGTGGCGCTATGACAAACATCTTGAAGTCATTAAAATCAACGGTGTTCATCCTCTGGAGAGTAGAAAGGGCCGTCTGTGGATATCCACTTCAGCATGATCAGGCTCCGCCTCTGAACTGTCACATGACTTCACGATGGATCAGAAAAGATCTGCTAACCAATGTTTGACCCTCAGTCCAGATGGAAGCCAGATACATTTTGAAAGATGCATGAGGACTCTTCCTCTTGAGCCGTGTGCCAATCAGCACGCAGCAGCAGCAGTGACCACTCATGGGAAAGCTGAGCCATGTGATCAACCAACCAATCTTTTAGTTAGCAAAGTCCCCAAGGCTTCAAGCAGCACCAGAGGGTCAGGAAGGAGGAGGAGGAGCCAGCGAGGGCAGATGGACATCAGATATTGATCAGTTATGGATTGGTCACAATGGACTTTAGTCAGAATATTGCAGTGGAACCTTAATGTCATTACTTCCTGTTTGGCACAGATGCTCAGCGGGTCACAGAGCCGTTTTTGTTGGTTTTGAGTAAAATGTGAATCACTGCCGATGAGTGACGTCACTCTCGTGATGAAACCAAAAAGATGCGGTTGCAATGAAGACAAATACGCTCACATGTCTCATCTGCTCCACATTGTTTCAGTGCTTTGCTCAGAGGCACTGCGGCAGAGCTGAAAGGGAGAGAGAGAGCCAGAGCACGTGACCCTCAGCGGGCTCTCTGTCCAATGGAATGAATGGACCCTAAATAGGAGCCAATGAGGAGCGGGGGGCGGGTATAAAAAGCAGAGAGCCGCTTTAATCCGCAGCAGCAGCAGAACAGGATCCGCATCGGACCACATCCCAGCACAGTGAACTGACAGGTAGGAACACCTTCGATCCCAACCAATCACAGCACCACTGATCAACTCATTGATACATCAGCTGTCCAGTTTATCATGCGTGAGGAGGCACGCGCTCTGCGGGATGACAGATCAGAGGGTGTCAGCCCTGTCATGGGCTCGCAGAACAAAGGAGCAGGTTGCAGGCAGACACACGGGCTGTTTACTTTTGTTTACTGTTTGTTTGTTGCTTATTTGCATGCTGCAGAGGTGCAGAGAGCCCATCTACCTGCCGCCTGTCTGTCCCTGTCTGCCTGTCTGTCTGCATCCAAACGACCTTGCAGTCCGTCCTGTCTGCAGGTGTTGCGCAGTCACCAGCGGACAAACACAAATCTGCGGTTTCTCTCATCAAGCTTCTTTGATCTCGCGCACAAACATGAAAATATCAACAGCGTTCGTCTGTAAAGAAGATTTGAGGCTGTAAATGTGCGAGTTGAAACAAAAGGCCCCTTAAATAAATCCACCTTAAATCCAGTCAGGCGTAAAAGCACGTTAATCTGCAGGAGGACAAAGTGCGACAGAGGAGACGCTGCGGCTTTTTGTTCGCCGTGTGAATTCAAATTCAAGATAATTTCATTTGTTTGTTTATCTAAAAACGGTTTTGTTTTTTTCTCTGTGACGCTGTTTATCGCCGCGTCTCTATATCGGCTCAGGAGCATCTTTAAAGCGGAGACAGACTGCGCATGCTCCGCGGCATGTTCATGCGCTCGCACCTTTGTCTTTTTTACGGGATAATTTCGTCGTTGAGCCGCTGCTGCCACATTCCTGTTGATTTGTGAAGAGTCAATCAATAAACTCACCCAAAAGCCGCTAGATACCCGGTGTTCGTGTCGGTTTGAACGAACAGAACCCGGTCATGTTCGGCAGCATCTGCTAGAGGTGACCGGGGCGTCGCGCGGTGCAGCGGCCGCGCTCGGAAGGGTTAATCCCGGCCTGCTGCTGCGTCACTCTTGCGGCCTCCGCACATCATCATCATCGGCCTGCGTGTCCCGGTTTAGAGTCGCGCTGATCCCCTCCAGGCTTCACTGATCCGAGCCGAGCCGATCAGAAGCGGACGGGGGCGATCAGGAGGTCTGAGATCATAATCAGTCATTCTGGTCTGAGATCAGATTCGAACACAGTCAGGCTGACTGTAACGGTAACTGTAACTAAGTACGGCAGTAGTAGTACTTCACTTTACCTCTCGGTTTCCACTTTACACCTACCTCAGTGTGACGCAGTTTTCCATTAAACCGGTTCAACACATAGATGCTTCAGTAACTCCAGACTTTCACCATTATTACATCATGTTTATTCATGTAAAAAGCTGATCTCAGGCCTGTTTCTTTATTTGTCACATTTTGGTTTAGGCCTATTAATGGATTTTCTATAATAGGCCTATTGATGCTGATATTTTACTGAA
>JAPZDX010000010.1:23826905-23844681 GCA_029783625.1 Naso annulatus | reverse complement strand
GACCTGATTGTGGTGGAGTGTGAGTGGCTGTTCACTCTCTTGTGGGATGATGGTTACGGCTGACTCTCTGCTGGAGGTGCCTTCAAAGCGAGCAAAGGCCGAGCTGATCTGGTGAGGAGGTGTCTGAAGAGCAGGCAGCTGTTTCTGTATTTGTCTCTGTGATTTTCCTCATACCTTTTTTCACATGGTGCTGTGGCTGTTTTCACTGATGTTGTCCTCAATTCTCTGTTTATACTTCAGTTTAGCTGCTTTGATGCCTCAGCTCAGATTTCAGAAGACGAGAGAGTGGCTAAGCCGCGCCCCTTCCTGTGTGGACCCTATGGGACCTTATTTCCGAAAAATGCTGTACAGAAGTCAATGGACAGAGACAAATTTTTTTCAATCCTGTTTAAATTGTGCCCTTATTCTCAAATATGATGTTTGTCAATTTAAAAGATAATTTTACAAATCAATAAAGCGGCAGTCTGTCATGAAAATAGTTTAGTACCACTTAGTCTTTATGAAACTGGTCGGTGAACCACATCTCTCATCTTGCTCAATATCTGTCACCAACACTAACATGACTGTAGCTTTGACACGGTTTCTTTGGTTCCTTCAGAACGAGGGAAAATGGATTAAAAGAGGTCAAAATCATTACAAGCACGGGCATGTTGAGAGCTGCAGCTCAGCAAGCGGAGAGTCAGTCAATTCCGACAGCGATTGTTGTTAAGACGTCACACCACGCCACGATCAGGTGTGTCGTCTTTCTAAATACGTATTTTCAAAGTCTGATACTTCAGCAGTTGTGAGATACACTGAGACTTTCTTCACTTGAAAAAATATCTTCTAAATTGACAAACCAGTTTAAACAGGACCAAAAAATGATTTTACTCTTTCCGTTGACTACCATTCATACTTTATCTGAAATAAGGTCCCATGGACGGAAGCAGAGGGGCAGAACTTCGGCACATTAGAAAAGCAATACGCGATCTTTTCAATAACCTATGATGAGCACAAATATTACATTAAAACAGCAGCATTCTCTTATATGTAATAAAAGTCATTTGTTTAGTAAGGAGACAAATCAGAACATGAGACGTGTTCAGGACGTATCCTGTTGCCGTGGGTGACCTCATCCTCCTCCTGAAGGCACATTCAGGGAACAGATGTTGTGGGACTTCTGCGCTCATGCTGGCCATGCTTTAAATATTTCTGTGAAATAACTCACATCAGCTCACGTCAGAGCTGTGTCATTTTTCTTCAAGGTGCAACATCAGAATATTAAAAGTTCAAAATGTGTTGGGTAACCAAGAGCAGCAGCGCCTCCCTGTGCTTGATGGACAAACGGAGGCTGATGTGAGGGTCAGTGTGGGCACTTAGAGAGTCTGAAGACCCTGAAACCACCGTGGATCTCCTGTAGAAACATCTCTTGGTTGATGAGAGCAGCCTGCAGCTCTGTGAGGTCTCATCTCTGCCCGCCGTCCCCCTTCAGAAGGTTTGAGAAGAACCCAAACTGTGTTCATCACTGACTGTGTGCCCACGACGGTCTCCGTCAGAGCTGCTCAATTAATCAAATTTTATTTTTACTTGCAATTTTGGCTTCCAACGATTCTGAAAACAGGATAGTTTAGATTATTGTGCCTCATGTTGTTTCATAATGATGCTCTCGCTGTGTCTTGTTAATCCAGCGATACCTCGTTGCCTCACATCAAGCAGGTGCTCCATCATGTTTAACGTCCGCTCAGCTTGAGCTGAGGCGACGTTTTCACGTTTTCAGCCGTTTGGAAACTTTGGTTTCAACGAGCCTGACAAGGAACGACGACGAATACTGTGCACGATTTGTGACACGGTGGCGTTTGCTCCACACAGATAGACGACAATTTATTTGATCACTTGACACGCAGCGGGAAAGTGATCTATGAGCGAGCAATACTGGAACAACAGAGAGAGAGAGAGAGAGAGAGAGACAGATGTGAGGTGTGAGTAATCGGCTCTGACATTTCCTGCCTGAGCTGCCATCTTTGATTTTAAAAACATTTGACAGAAATGCTCATGTGGGACACAGCAGGTGGTGTTACAGGTAATTTCCCTGAATTTGTTAGTCAGAGTAGCTGTTTCTCTCCAGCTGATATCCTATTGGCTACCTTTACCTGTGTTAAGCCCCGCTCCCTGTGCCTCCCTAGTTTTTACCTCCACCTGGATGCTATCATCTCCACTCTGCAGAGTCCACTGGTAGTTGGTAATGTGGGCGTCACGCAGCGCCAGGCTCTCACTGCCGTTAAGCGTCACCGTCTTTCCGGGCTGAACGATGACATCACGACTGGTGATTGCGATGGGTGGAGCCTCCTCACCTGAGCACACAGTGATGTCACAGAGAAATGATTTTTATTAACACCTCCACTGATTCGCAACAAAGATGGCGTGTTTGTAAAGTATTCAGGATAAATGAGTCACATGACCTCCGTCATCTGATCATGTGATTCACTGCTGGAGAGGGTGGTAACCAATCAGAGTGGAGATCAGCCAGAGACACACACAAACACATGGTGGGATGTTTTTAGACTCGTGTTATTTTACAGCTGCTGTTTGTGACGCAGCGATTCAAGATGTGTACAAGCTGCTGCTGACTCAATAAACAAACAAACAACACGTGAAAAATTTGAATTATTAAAACCTCATTAGGTCACTTAGGTCACTTATTTCAGCTCCAGACTTGAGCCGGTCCACCCTTTGGTACCTGCACAGCTGGAAATCCTGTCGGCGAGCTCATGATTAAGTCCTTGAACAGTTCACACATCCTGACCACCGTTCACAGGAGCACGCACTGATTTGCCTACGATCTCCAAAATCTGTCATAGACAGCGAGATCAGGGCCAAAATCCTACAGTGTGAACTGGACATTAGTAACCGACAGTTTCACACACAGCCGCGCCATGACGACTGAGGCAGAACAAACCCTGACCTCACATTTAAACTCTGTTTGAATTACACACCAACAAAGTTCAAGGACTTATTATCCTATGTACTGTCCCATATTGTGTTTCTTGTGACTGAATGTGCCTTAATTTCAGTTATTTTGTTAATATTTCATTTATTACTGTTTTAGTTAAAGGAATATTGTTTGTAAGTATCTGAATTTGCACATCGCTATTTTATATTTTGTCTATTTGATTACATTCATGCTCCGATTATTCAAACAATAAATCAGAAGTTCCTCAGCCCTTACTCAGTACTTGAGTAGAATTTTTGCTGAGAACTTTTTACTCTCACTTAAGTATTATTTTGGATGACTACTTTTTACCTTTAATTTGGGTCACATTTCTCTAAAGTAAACAATACTCTTACTTGAGTACAGTTTTTTGGCTACTCTGCTTACTTCTGCAGCGACTCTTGTCCAGATATTGTTGTCATGAGACGCTTTATGTCAATTAAAAAATGTGGACTTCCACATGTGTTTTGTTTTGTTTTGTTTTTTTAAATCACTTGTAACAGAGTATTTTTACACGGTGGTATGTAAGTACTTGTACTGTAGTAAAGGATGTTCCATCCACAGAGAATCAACTCTTCATCAACACCCCGCATTGCTCTTACTGTGAGCTTTGGTTGTTGATCACTATTGATCATAAACACTGACATGAATCATATTGATCACGTGGAGGCTGCATGAGTCTGTCTGGACTCTGAACTCTTTTTCGGTGTGAGAAGCAGCAGCTGCATTCAGGTGTGTTCAGGTGCATTCAGGTGTGTTCAGGTGTGTTCACGTGCATTCAGGTATTGCAGGTGACTCAAGCTGGTTGGAGGTTTGTCTCTGTCAGCCTCTCATCTTGAAGCCCTCTGACCTCTTTGTTTGAGTTTAACCAGACATGAACTCAGTCACCAGATTCTCTGCAGTACCACTGTGGTACTGTGTCATGTACCTGTGAGGATGCGTCGGTGGTTCAAAGTAGTACGGTCACAGTGAAGCTGCCTTTATTTTAATACTTGTCTACATTTTAAAAATTGAGTCTTTGGATTCTTCTCCAAGGACACTGATCTGATTTATAACATTGATCTATTGATTGAGTTGGATTCTGTGATACTCACCTGCTCCCTGCGGTCCCTGCAGGTGTTTCTGGTACACGGACTCTCTAATATAGCTCCGGTATCCGGCCTGGTTCACGAACCTGCACACGAAGCGGTTTCTGCGGACGCAGTTCCAAAGGACGCACGTTTGGTTTTCCGCCGCTGTCGCTCCGGTGTCGCGCGGCTCCAGCAGTGCCAGGTTGCAGAGCGACTCATCACAGCACGCGCGCTCACAGGCCTCTGCGGAGCGCACGTGCGCGGTGGCCAGCAGAGCCGCTCCCTCCTTCACCGCGTCCTCCGCGTCCAGCACGAAGTTGTCCTGACCGGCGCGGAAAACGCCGCTGCTGCAGTCCTCTGCCGCTCCCGTGGGCCACAGGAGGAGGAGGAGGAGCGGCAGCAGGAGGGGGGAAGAGGAGGACAGAGGCATTTTCAGCCGCGCTCACAGAAAATTTAGAGAAAAGAAAACAGTTTGCCGCCTCCTGACGCGTCTCACCGCCCTGCTCGTTAGCTGAAAAAATGGAAGTGTCTTCGTTCAGTCGTTGACAAAAACGTTCGATAGCTGAAAAGCGGTGGGAAAAACAACGCGTATCCGCTCTGTTGTTTCTCTGATCAGCTTCTCAGGTGTGTCTCACCTGCTGCAGGAAGCGGCCAACACAAAGACACGCCTCTGACAGGCCAATCACAGTGACGCAACTCTGACCTCACTCAGGTGTGGCGACAAGAAATACTTAACCATCCAGTGACGTCACTTTTAAATCAATATACATAAAAAACCTGTGATAAACCAAATATTTTGAAGTTTGATCTGTGATCAATACGGAAGAGAAGAAGTTTGATAATAATGAAAACTGTTTAAATTCATGTTTACATGACATCAGCAAAACTTTTTGTTTTTATTTTTATTACCTAGATTCAACATGGTGTCACAAAGAAAATAAAAACGTAATAGAAATAGTCTGAGTACCACAACTCTGTGTGTGTGTGTGTGTGTGCTCTGTGACACAATGCAGCTTAATTGTCTGCAGGTGAGTCTTTAAAATGGTTCCTGTCTTCAGTCTGAAACAGCAGCGCTTGTCACATTTTATGCAACACACACAAACACGCACACTGCATAAAAACGCACTCCCAAATGTCCACAGGGGGGCGCCGCTGTCCCCAGTTTCACCTGAATGACTCGCCCTCTTTAATTTAATGATGTCGTTGGTGATTATCTCCAGTTTCTTTGTTGTGTTGTTTGTTCAGATAGTGGAGCTGATGAACATGACGTAACGTGGATTCATTCTGAGGTCTTGTTCATGAAACAGCAGTGATTTGCCGCACAGACACATCAGAAACTAAAAGCAGCCTTTCAGTCAGGAACTCAAGTTTTTGCGAGAAGAAAACAGCTCCAGGGGTCAAAAAGTCAAACAGACGGTCGGCAAACCGCTGAGCTCCACGTTGTCCTGATGTCAAACTTCAGCTGATCAGAGTCTAAAGTTAGAGGTGTGTCAGGAGACTCATTCAAACTGGACACGAATGTCAAGCTACATAAACACAACAACCACAATTCAGTCTCTCCACTATCTACAGCAGACAAAACACATTTTCTCTCTAAGCTTCAGATTTCTACACACACGGGACTTTCTAAATAAGTGAAAGGCAGAATCATGAAAAATTCAAGTAAATATAAACTTCTGTTGTAATGAAATGTGTTACTGTAACATGTTGTCTTTGTGACATGTTGAATCTCGATAAAAAACAAAAAGTTTTGCTGACGTCATGTGAACATGAATTTAAACAGTTTTCATCATTATAAAACTTCCTCTCTTCGTTATTGAACACAGATCAAAATTAAATGATTTAAAAAAAAAGTTCAGGTCTTCAAAAACATAATATTCAATAAAAAGTTGTTTTTTTTTTTTTTTAAATTCATGTCTGTTTAAAATAGTTTGTTTAAAGGACAAACAATAAATGACCAATCACAGTTCATCATTATCATCATCATAATCATCATCATAATCATCATCATCATCATCATTAGAAAAAGAAGAAGAAGAATGAACAAACACCTCAGTGATCACAAGTGATTTTATTTGCAGTTTCTAACCATCTCAGACATTTTGTGTTTTTATTATATTCTGGCTTTCCAGACTGAAACTTTCAGGAGATTCAGATGTGAGTCAGTTTGAGTTCAATTCACCTGCAGGTAAACACAGCAACAGCAGTGACGCTGCAGGTGACTGACTGCTGAAACTAACCTCAATGGTTCTCAAACTGTAGGGCGTGTCCCTTCAGGGAGGCACAACGTGAAGCAACAGTGCATTTTGGCTCAAACAGATCCGAACTAAAGTTTTTACTGCAAGACCAAAGTCATCATTGAGTTACTCGTCCCCCTGAGGAGAGAGTGTTCATCAGGCGCAGAACATTCAGAAATCCATCATCCATCATCCCTCTCTGAGGGTCACTGCAGCAGCAGCTCGAGCGAGTCTCAACCTGCCCACAGCCTCCAAATGGGAGGAGGAAAAATCTGTGAACTGCTGGATTAAAGTGACTCATGGAGGGTTTAGACTCAGATGTTTCTGCTTGCTCAGTGAACAGAACAGATGACATGTGAGCTGTGTTTCCTGCCAAACATCTTTTCTTTCTTTCACGGCACTTTCCAGAGACGTCCTTATACACATGCAGACAGAGATATGAACATGGGCCTATGACGTGTCAATAGTGTTTAAATCTCAACAGCAAACATTTTACTTAGAACATTTCAACAGATTCAAAGTGTCAAATAGTAACTAAATTCAATTTCAATCAATTTCAAATGACTAATGATTAATAATTAGCACTACATCTATTTCTGCTAATGCTGATAAAATGTGTGAGTCTGCTGCTTTCTGTCCCTCCGGTCATCCAGAAACAGGAACACCTGTCAATCAAAATAGAATTACAAACTATTAATAATGATGATGACAAACTATACGTTGAATTATTATTATTATTATTATTATTATTGTAAGGTATTTTTGGGCTCTTGTCCCTTATTGTTGATAGGACAGCTACAGGATTGGACAGGAAGTTGGGGGGGGGTCACTCAGGTAATCAAACCCCTGGCCACTGTAGGAAGGATACAGCCTCTGAATGTGGGGTGCCCACTCTCAAAACATTACCAATAATATTTACAAACTGGTCTTAGCTGCTGGTTACATGTGTATACCTGCCAGTATAACAGTTTATTATTTATATTGACAAAAGTTTGACAAAAAAAAATCAACTTAAGGTCCACTTATGTTTTTTATTTTTTCTTGAGCTTTTACAAATACCTGGAAAAGATCAAACAATAAGAGTGCTCCGAGTAAAGCCAGATTTGTTATTCATGAATGGATTTTTACTTTTTGCTTTTTAATGAATAAGTTTTTTAGCTTCCTCAAATATACATTAGATCAGTAACATTCAGTGAGTTTTTTTGTTCTACTCACCTGCAATGCTGACTGAGACCTCCTCACTCATCCATGCCCTTCTTGGTGGAGCCGTCCCTGGTTTTCGCCCTCAGCTTGTTCACCTGTGACTCTGCAATGTCAGCCCTCTCCTCAGCCTCCTCTAGCTCGTGCTGCAGCTTGCGGAGTTTGGACATGTTAGTGTTTGCTGCCTCCTCAGCTTCCTCAGCTGCCCGTTTGTAGGACTTGACCTTCAGCTGCAGCTTGTCCACCAGGTCCTGGAGTCGAGCCATGTTCTTGCGGTCTTCCTCGGTCTGGTAGGTAAGCTCCTTGATGCGGCGTTCATACTTGCGAATCCCCTTGATGGACTCCGTTCCCCTCCTCTGCTCCGCCTCCAGCTCATTCTCAAGCTCTTTGATGTGAGCTTCCAGTTTCTGTAGCTGCTTCTTGCCACCCTTCATGGCGAGCTGTTCAGCCTCATCCAGACGGTGCTGCAGGTCTTTGATTGTCTGCTCCATGTTTTTCTTCATGCGCTCTAGATGGGCGCTGGTGTCCTGCTCCTTCTTCAGCTCCTCGGCCATCATGGCAGCATCTGTGATGGCCTTCTTTGCCTTTTCCTCAGCATTACGATTCTCCTGTATGGCCTCCTCCATCTCATTCTGCAGGTTGAGGAGGTCTGCTTCATGCTTCTTCTTTTGGTTGATCAGGCTGGTGTTCTGGGAGTGCAGGAGTTGCATGCGCTCTGTAGCATCAGTCAGCTCCTGTTCGGCGAGTTTCCGACTTCTTTCTGTCTGCTCAAGGGCAGCCCTTACTTCCTCCAACTCAGCCTGGATGAGGTTGTGGCGGCGTTCCAGGAGGGCAATGTTCTCTCTCAGGTCATCGTTGCCATGTTGTGCATCATCCAGCTGCATCTGGGAGTCCTTCAGGAATGCCTGGAGGGTCTTAAGCTGTTTCTGGGCATCAGCTGCCTGCCTGTTAGCTTGGCTGAGCTGGATCTCCATCTCATTGAGGTCTCCATCCATCTTCTTCTTTACTCTCAGGGCCTCATTGCGGCTCCTGGTTTCATATTCTAGAGAGGTCTGAAGAGACTCTAGCATCCGTTGGTAGTTCTTCTTTGCCTGCTCCATCTCCTCATCTTTCTCAGTCAGCTTGCGCTCCATGTCGGCTTTCACTTGGTTGAACTCCAACTGGGCTCTGAGAATCTTGCTCTCTTCATGTTCCAGAGAACCTTCTGCCTCCTCCAGCGCTGACTGAAGCTCTGCCTTTTCTTGCTCCAGCTGCTTCCGGATCTTCTCCAGTTCGTGAGCACTCCTGCCCCCCTCCCCCAGCTGGTCTGTGAGGTCAGAGATCTCCTCTTGAAGGTTCTTGTTTTCTCTCTTCATTGTCTCAAGTTGATCCAGAGACTCTTCATAGGCATTTCTCAGTTTGAAGAGTTCAGTACTCAGAGATCGAGCCTCCTTCTGAGAGGCTTCAAGCTCACACTGTGACTCCTCAAACTTTTGCTTCCACTCTGCCATGACTTTATCAAAAGCTCTCTGCTTTTTGTCAAGGGCTGCAGATGCTGCATTGGATCTCTCAAGGTCCAGCATCAGGTCTTCAATCTCATTTTGGAGGCGGTGCTTGGTTTTCTCGAGGGATGAACACTTTGCATTCACAGCCTCAATAGCCTCCTCGGCCTCCTGCAGTCGTTGAACCAGCTTCTTCTTTGCTTCCTCCAGTTCCTCTGTTCTCTGGATTCCATCGGTTTCATATTTTGTCCTCCACGCTGAGACCTCTGTGTTGGATTTGGACAGAGCTCTCTGAAGCTCAGCCTTGGCTTCTTGCTCCTCTTCAAACTGCTCTCGGAGCAGATCACAGTCGTGACGAGCAGATTGTACAGCGTGGGCGAGAGCGTTCTTTGCCTTGACTTCTTCTTCCAACTGTCTGCGTAAATCTTCAACCTGCTGGTTGTATGAGTTCTTCCCTCTGGTCAGCTGTGATATCAGACATTCCTTCTCCTCCAGCTGCCGTCCAAACTCACCATTCTCAGTGAGCAGCTTTGCCATCTGGGTAGTCAATTAATTGATGGTTCGCTGAGCTTCCTCACATTTACTCTTGTACTCATTCATGTTGTCTTCCATTGTACGGCACATCTTCTCCATGTTTGACTTGGCCTTCACTACACTCTCCATGTTAGAGGACAAGTCATCCAACTCCAGCTTTAGCTCACTCTTTTCCTTCTCCAGCTTCTGCTTCACACGCTGCAGGTTATCGATCTGTTCTCCAAGTTCGGCAACACTGTCAGCATGTTTCTTCCTCAGGGAGGCAGCAGTTGCCTCATGTTGGAGAGTTGATTCCTCCAGCTCCCTGCGCAGTTTTTGAAATTCTGCATCTCTCTTCTTATTTAGCTCCACCTGTGCTGATGTTACTCCACCTGCCTCCTCCAGGCGCTCGCTGATGTCCTCCAGCTCACGGGAAAGATCAGAGCGCTGCTTCTCAATTTTTGCCCTGGCTGCACGCTCAGCATCCAGCTCCTCTTCTAGTTCCTCAATTCTTGCCTGGTTTTCTTTCAGCCTCTTTTGGAGCTGAACTGAAGCAACCTGCTCATCTTCTAGTCTTGAATTCACTTGGACAATCTCAAAGTCTTTTTTTTTTAGTTTTTCCTCCAGCTGCTGCTTGTCATTTTCTATGTCCATCAAACTCTCTTGGGTCAGTTTCAGGTCTCCCTCGAGCTTCCTCTTTGAGCGCTCCAGGTCCATCCTTACTTTCTTCTCTTGCTCCAATGAGCCCTCCAGATCGTCCACTTGTTGCTCCAGCTTAGCTTTGGCCTTGGTCAAGCTGTTGGCTTTGTCCTCTTCACTCTGAAGATCATCCAGTGTCTGCTGGTGAGCCTCCTGTATTGCCCTTTTCTCTTTGGTTAACTTCATGATGTTTTCATCCTGAGAAGCCATTTCCTCTGTCAGGTTTTTCACCTTATTTTCTGTGGCATGTTTCTCTTTTTCAACCTTGGCCAAAGTCAGCTCCAGATCATCTATATCTTTCTTTAGTTCAGAGCATTCATCTTCCAGCTTCCGTTTCTTAGCTGTGAGATCTGCATTCAGCTCCTCCTCATCTTCCAGTCGCTCTGTCATCTCTTTCAGCTTGGCCTCCAGTTGAATCTTGCTTTTTATAAGCTGTTCGCAGCGTTCTTCAGCATCTGTCAGCGTATCCTGTTCAGACTGAATTTGCAAAGTTAGGTCATTCTTTTCTTGAAGAAGAGTGACTATTTTCTCTTCTAATTCCTTCCTTCTTGTTTCTGATTTTTCCAGAGCCTCTTTCAGCTTGTTGAACTCATCTTTCATGTTGGCCATCTCCTTCTCAGACTCAGCACTCTTCAGTAATGGTTTGATTTTGAAGAACAGCTTCATCCAAGGCCAATTCTTTACACCCAGAAAAGAGCGGAGGTTCCACTGTATGACCATCAGGGCATCTCTGCGTTCCACCAGCTTAGCAAACTCTGCCCTCATGAGGATTGCCCGGGCATTAGCCTGGATCCTGGTGATAATTCGGGAGAGTTGCTCATCTCGCATCTCCTCCAGTGTCCCCAGCAAGCCAGCTTTAAAGAAGACTTTGGTGTGACCAAATTTATACTGAGTGTGGTCAATGTCCAGTGATCCCAGCAACTTTTCGGCACTCTTCTTGCAGTCAATGAACTGGCCTTCAGGAATGGCAGATGCATTCAGAATCCTGTACCGTTGTTTAAAGTCGCCATAGAGCACCCTGTTTGGGAATCCCTTTCTGCAGATTCTGATGCCTTCCAGGACACCGTTACAGCGAAGCTGGTGCATCACAAGGCAGTTGTCCATGGCCCCTGGAGTTTTCCTCTCATTGGGAATCAGACAGCGGACAAAGTGAGGATGTGTGGTCTTCAGGTTTGTCATCAGCTTGTTCAGGTTTTCCCTGTGAAGTGCAGACACAGTCTGGAATGAGGAACCTTTCTTCTTGGATCCTTTGCCACCTCCTTTGTCACTACTGTCAGCTCCAGAATAGCTTGAAAACAGCAGACTGAGAAGCTTAAGAGAGGATTTCTGGTAAAGACCAACCACAGTTTCATTCAGAGGGTCTTTGTTTTTGACCAACCAGTTGCCGATGTTGTAATCCACTGTACCAGCATAATGAACCAGGGCAAAGTGAGCCTCTGCTTTCCCCTTTGTAGCCCTTGGCTTTTCAAACATTTTGTTCTTGCCAAGATGATTATCATAGAGCTTGGACTTGAAGGTCTGGTCACTGGCTTTGGGAAACATGCATTCTTCCTCCAGAATTGACAGAATTCCTAGCGGCTTCTCAATGAGGTCAATACAGGCTTGTAAGTCCATCCCAAAGTCAATGAACTCCCATTCAATGCCTTCTTTTTTGTACTCTTCTTGCTCCAGAACGAACATGTGATGGTTGAAAAACTGTTGCAGTTTCTCATTGGTGTAATTAATGCACAGCTGCTCAAAAGTGTTGAAATCAAAGATCTCAAATCCAGCAATGTCCAACACTCCTATGAAGTACTGACGATGCTGTTTAGTGTCAAGGGATTGGTTGATTCTTACCACCATCCAATTAAACATCTTCTCATACACTGACTTCGCCAGAGCACCAAGGGCATAGTTGACTTGGTCCACACTTTGGCCCTTGGTGACGTACTCATTTCCTACCTTGACTCTGGGATGGCACAGCCCTTTGATGAGGTCAGCAGAGTTCAGCCCCATTAGGTAAGCTGATTTATCAGCAGCCTCGGTGCCATCAGGCTCAGCCTGCTCCTCACGCTGTTTCTGTTTGAACTTCATGTTACCGTAGTGCATGATGGCGCCTGTCAGTTTGTAGACTCCCATCTTCTCCTCAGTGGTAAAGCCGAGCACATCGAAAGCGCTGTCTGTAGCCATCAGCTCCTCTGAGTCATTGATGGATGCGACAGTTACCTCTCCTTGGGAGATGTAAGAATAGTCATATGGATTGTTAGTGATCAGCAGCATGTCGAGCAGCTCTGGCTTCTGATTGGAAAGGATCTGGTAGAAGATGTGGTAATTCCTCTCAGCCTTGAGCTGAAAGGTTACACGTGACTTCTCCAGCAGGTATGTCTCAATATCAGCAGACGAAAGCTTGCCGCTCGTACCAAAGTGAATTCGGATGAATTTTCCAAACCGAGATGAGTTGTCATTTCTTAGCGTTTTGGCGTTGCCGAAGGCCTCTAACGCAGGGTTTGCCTGGATGATTTGATCCTCCAGTGTCCCCTTGTTTGTGTCCTTTTTGCCCACACCACCAACTGCAGCAATGCTGGCGAAATACTGGATGACTCTTTTTGTGTTCACAGTCTTCCCAGCCCCGGATTCCCCAGTGATGAGCACAGACTGGTTCTCCCTGTCAGTCAGCATGTACTGGTATGCATTATCAGAGATGGAGAATATATGAGGGGGAGCCTCAGACCTCTTCTTCCCTCTATAAGCTGCCACCACCTCAGCATCATAGACAGGAAGCCACTTGTAGGGGTTGACAGTGACACAGAAGAGCCCAGAGTAAGTGTATATCATCCAGGCAGCGTAACGCTCTTTGAGGTTAAACAGCACGGCGGGCTCGTGGAGGAAAGTGAACATCGCCATGTCTTCAATTTTATCGAATTTTGGCGGGTTCTGGGGGTGGATATCGGACTCCTTTACAGTGACTGTGGTTCCATCCTCCTTCTTCACAGTCACCATCCCTCCATCTTTGCTTTGGATTTGTCCCTTCACATATTCCACCTTATCGTCAACCACAAAGCATTCAGTCTTGATGTCAAAAGGTCTAGTCTGAGCCTCCAAACGCTCCTTATCTGACTTCCTCAGGTAAGGAGCCGCTTTTCCAAACTCAGCCATCAGTGAGTCACCCATGGTTGAGGGTGGAGGTTCAGTCTGAGAAGTGACTTTCGTTTGGCGACTCAGATGCAGAACTGCAGACTCCTCTCAGCAGGTTAATGTCTATAAAGGCTCACTGTGGGCCAAATAAGGAGATAACTGTAGAAAAGAAAAAAAAAGTTGACACTAAATTTGTCCAGGGATGTGACAGCACTGTCAGGGCAGTTTCAGGACCTTTGGCTGTTAGAATCCATTTTAGGAAAAGAAGCATTTCACCGCTTATCTGTCTGCTGATAGAAAGTCCTGACACTTCTCAATTTAGACTCTACTCAGCTTCGACTGTATCCTCACAGCACAAGGGCTTCCACTACATTTCATCCAGCATTTCCATATTCAGTCATCATTCACCAGCAGCAGTTTAACATCATTTAGACAGCAAACCTTAACTAAAAAACAACTACTTACCACAATTTAATTGTGTCCCATCTTGTACATTTATGTATTGTACATTTGATTCTTTGAAAGACTTTTTAGGATTTATGTACCTCAGTATTTTTTTTCATCACAAGTCTACTGAACCCTTTCCTTTCCTCACAATATTGCAAATTTCATTTTTCTTTCTCATCTCAACTTCATCTGAACTATTGAGTTCAAATTGTTGAAAAAATGTGTGAAATAAATGTAAACATTTCCTAAATAATGGAAACAGAGTGGAACAGTGGTTCATCTTACCTACACATTGTGTTTTGTTTCATGTTTTAAAAAAGGACTAAAAAGCCTACCAGAAGACACTCATTTGTTGAAGATGCATCTCTCCTTTCTTTCAGGGGTTTTCGTCATATCCCAAACTGTTTGACTGAAATCTTATTTTCCAGTCATTTTTATGTCTTTTTAGAATTTTATTTTATTCTTTTGTCAAGTTTAGCAAACTGATTAAGCAGTCTCAGTATACTTTTTAGTTTTATGCTTGCAACACAATATAAAGCTAATTTGATTTTTTACGATCATTTGATTAAATGCTTATAATTCGTAATTGTAAGTAACCAGCAGTGACTCCAACATTACAACCGTTTGTCCAAATCTTGCACAAACTCACAGAATGTTTGGTGAATGTGACGGAAAGTTTTGGTTCTGTTGCTTTGCTGAAACTACAATATCCAAGCACTTTTCTTACCAAACCTCAAACCAACTTCTGCCCATTTTAATATCAAACTCCTAATCACTTCTTTACCAGTTGAGATTTGAAAAGGTTTTAAAGGGATAGTTGAGTGTTTTGGAAGTGGAGCTGAATGAGGCTCTTACAGTCAGTCTACAACCTTCTGCAGATGGCGATCTGCAGAAGGTCGTAAGGGGGAGAAATCGCTGCAGCCGAAGTCAGCATTGCACTGTTGTAGATGGGGTCAGCAGAAAAACTTTCTTTAGCCTTATACATAAATGCTTTCCTGAAAAATCAATATCTCCTCAATAATATCCTTTTTTCCTCTTTAGTTTGTTGCTAGACAGATCTTTATCTTGACACTACATTTTTTTAACCACAGACCCTCCACATATTACTACGTCCACTTGCACTAGCTTCTACTGTGCACCGTATCACTCCGCAAATAAGCTGCTTGGCTCAGACATTAGCCAAAATAAAAGGCTGTCTGGCCTGGCTCAAAGTAAAGTGGTGAAAAAATCCTAAATTTAGTGTAAAACTGAACAGATATTGATTTTTTTAACCTCACTTCAAAAAATACTGAACTATCCCTGTAAATCTGCCAGGCTTAGTTTAGAAGAAGAGCTGCAGCAGACGTGTGGAGTATTTCTGTGTCCGTGAATCAGATATGGGAAGCGTCATCTGTCTGACTTAAGTGTGTGTGTCTCTTTATCTCTGACAGCTCGGACTCATCAGCAGCTCTCAGCCTCCAAATAGAAACCACAGACAGTGGAATCTGTTTTTATCTCAAAGAACGACATGGACAGTGCTGGGAGTGTCAAACCTCTGGACTCTGTTCCACAGATCACTACTTTGACCTTCATAATTTATGTACATTTTACTCTCAGTACTTACGTACTTTACTGTTAATACTTACATACTTTTACTGCAGTAAAACAGGAGAACATTCTCAACTTTTCACGCTCCAGAAAGATTTCTGTCATAGGTATTTCTTATGAAGTTCACTTCATTTTCATTTCCATCCATATTTAGTTTGTTTTGATCATCTCAGTGCGTATCTGAAAAAAAAAAACAAAACAAAGAAAACACATAGAATCTTTAATAGATTGTAAGCAATTTACATGCACACACGGGTTAAAGTGTGACTGTAAAAAACTACAGTTCTTACCTCTTTATTATAACACCAACATTTTCACAGTGTTCAACATCACTTACATAAAACTCATTACAGTTGTAAAAATGAACATCAAGTTACTCAGTAAGTTCGTGATTGATTGATTTATTCTTTTAAATTTTCTGTATTTGCTTTATGTTAAGCAACATGAAGTTGTCTTTTCTGTTTTTACCTACTTTAAAGAGATTCTCAACATTCCATCAAAAAATAAACACCTTCTGTAAATTTTAAAGTCTATTTCTGTTTATGTTTTTAAATGAACTCAGTCATAAGGTCTACATTTCCATGTGACTTTTACAGAAAGTATTTTGAGCCCCGTCAATTCACAGTCTAAAGTTTTGTTTGTCTGAGGAGCAGAAATTAACTGAACTCTGCAGCTCTGAGTTTTTGTGTTTGCAGATGATTTGTTGATTTGTGTCTGTTTCAGAGCTTAGCTTTTAAAAAGCTTTTTAAATTTGTTTTATTCAGAATATTTCAATTGAATGTAAAATGTTTCACTGATTATTTTATATTTCTATCTGACAAACTATTGTATTTTATCTGTTTGATTCTTGAAAAACTTATTAAAGGTTTTCATTCATTCTGTTTAAGCTGTTCAGGCTGCTGTTCACACACACACAGTATGCTATTTTAAGTGTGTGAGTGTGTGTGTGTGTTAACGGTTCTATGTGTAACATTTTAGTAAAATTCATCCCTGTAACTGCAATCTTTTTCCTTTAGGGCTCGCTGAACCACAGTGAAGTCAGGATTCCTTCAGCTTCCGTTCCACGTTGACTCTCACTTCCACATGGCTGATTAATCACAGAGTGAGGCAGATGTGAAGTCAGATTCTTGATCAAGCTGTGATCGGTGCAGGTGAGGTGAATGCTTGAGAGGTTTCAGTAAGGCTGAGGAGAACAAAATCGCGGCAGCTCAAGTAAAATGACATAATTTATGAATTTATTTCAAAATAATTTAAAGAACAAACATAAGCAGTCAGAATGATATTTTGTCTTTTGTTTGGCATCACATGTGTTGTGCAGAAGTGAAACTGTGAAAACTTTGAGCTTCCACACAGTGAAAATTAACGACAGCTGCTGTGTTGATGTTTTATGAACATCTGTATTTTATAAAAGATCAAATAGAAACGTGCAAAGTCATATAAAACTGTACAAGTCTTCAAAGTCAAGTCTTTACAAATAAACCAGCAGAGAAACGAAGAGCTTCTTTATCATTCACTGTCAACACAAGAGCATCATGGGAAATAATGACATGAATTTAAGAACAAAACATGCAAAAAGCACTGGTGTGTTTTAAAAAGCAGAGATTTCTCACAGTGTCAGAAAATAAGTTCTTGTTTCTGTCACATTTATAATGACGACACATGGTTAACTGGTGAAGTGCTGTTGCTGGAGAGCTAACTGCTAACAGCTTAACTAGCTGAAAACATGCCACAGACATGCGAGCCAGTCACATGTCTGTGAGCTTCTTTCTGTTACTGATGCCGTGAGGTTAACAGTTAGCTCAGTGGCTAAAATGCTACACATTTATTTTGAGTTTTTACTCTTTGGGCCCTCCCTAACTTACCACCAGCGCAGATGTCATTTTTGCCACATGCACGAGATGGCAAATGCACCTGCGCCGCTAAGTGAAGGGTGAATGAAGCTGATGGAACACATGGCTTATCCAACTTCAGGGACTTTTTTCATTGTGTTTCCTCCACCAAGTGCTACTGTGAATACTTTGTGCAGCTGTCCCAGTGATGCCAGGAGACGAGGTAACGATTGCCGCTATTTCAGAAAACTTTTCTTTTTTTTCTTTTTCTTTTTCATCGCTTTAAAGGCGACCTGCCGTCTCATCGTGCACTCTCCTGCTTTGACCAATTAAGCCAGCAGATCTGTCTTGTTACTTGAACATCTTTTCTCATTGTTTGCATCTCGTAATCATGACAGAATCCTGGTATTAAAGGTAATGAGAACAGACTTTCTGATTGGTTATTGCATCTCTGGCCAAACACACATCTATGAATTGATGAAGTGATTGCGAACAGCTGATAGGAGAATCTGCTCTGCACCAGGAGCGCAGGGGGCGGGCCACAGTTTCTCCTTCTGGAGGGAGACGATGAAGGTGGAGTTTTACACGGCTTGAATAAATCAAAACCTTTGTGCTGGGCATTTGTGCCTTG
>JAPZDX010000010.1:23807856-23819964 GCA_029783625.1 Naso annulatus | reverse complement strand
TTTGGAAGTATTGAGCCATCAAGATGATAAAGAAAACTTGGATTATACCACACAAAGTTGGTGAGAGTTTTGGTTGGACGTTTTTTAGAAAGTTTTATACTTTTAAGAGTGAGCCTCCATAGACTGTCAGCAAAAGAGAGTGCACATTGTAGAAATCACCCGTTCATTGTGGAGGAACACTGGAAGGAAAAAAAAAATAGTGGTTACAAACACATAAAACATCAAACGGCAGGCAAGAGGAGACGAATAATGACAAAACCCCACATGACAACCATCTTCACCTGAGGAAAACCAGACAACTGCAGGTCTAGTGGACGCAAGCAGCTTCCTGAGCCCTGCACAGAATGACACTGGTCTCTGTTCCTCACAGACAGACACTATTGTGATGCGTTACTCCTGTTCACAGATGTGATTTATCAGACAGAACTTTGATTCATCTGTCTCCCTCCCTTCAACATATCCACTGACTTTGACCATCAGATGAGAGGATTTTGTGTCCCGACAGTCACCTGTGAAAAACAGCACTTTCATTATTCTGTAATCCATCAGCAGTTAATCTGAACGCCGGAGAGCTGCCGGCTTTAATCTGAAGACATGACGAGTTGTGAACAAGGGTTCAAATCCTCAAATCTCAGTCACATCAGGAAATAAACAAACATTAAATGAGGATGTCTGATGGCGATTTCTGGATTTTCATGACATTGTTCGCATACTTCCAGGTCCACGCTGGAAGTCGATGGATTTCTTTGTGTCATCAATCAGACATCGATCAGAACATTTTGAACCTGCAAACATTGACGGGTCAGATGGTCCATCAGATACAATGTTTCCGGCTGACTGCAGCTCGGCTTGTTTTAATCCTGTCAGAGGAGGATCAGATCATGAATTTATCTCTCTACTGTGCTGATTTTCATTTTTTAACCAAACAATCCCTGAAAAGGTTCATCTGTGGTGTGTCGGTGTGTTGTTGCCATGTGAGTCTGATCTCTCCTCACTCATGTTGTTCGTGAGGAGCCACGGACCAGCAGCAGCTGTTCTTCAGTTCAAATTCAGCATCATGCCAACATCAGTGTTCACTACATGCAGTTCAATCTGAACTAAAACAGGCTGCACATCACTAACTAGTTCTTACAAGGAGATTATTTGTAACTAAGCATTTGCACCAACTAACTGCAGCTGTTAACTGCTGTGGCTAACGTTAGCATGCTAGCATCTGACTCCTTCAGACTGAGGTAATATGCTTGCCAAGGATGGACAGTAACAAAGTAAATTTACTTAAGAACTGTACAAAAGTAAGTTTTTCAAGTACACTTAACTTGAGGGTTTTTTGGGTTTTTTTTTTTTTTTGGAAACTAATTACTTTTAATTAAACGACATTTCCATGAGGGCCCTTGTTATCTGTTACTTTTGCTTTGAAGTCTGCTGATGAATTTTCTTTTCTTTTCTGAAATCCGAAGACAACAAACTGCGTTCATGTAGTTCTGTGTGGTACTTGCTGTACCTGTACCTCTAACTACCTCGCCTGTCGCCAGGGTTGAACACAGAGTAAACGTCATTCAGTTCATTTAGCGATGGCAATTATGGCGGATAAGGATGACAATTTGGAGCACCCACAGCCAAATCTGAAGTCTATATTTGATGTAGAGAAGAGGGGAGATGACTGGTTGCTCTATGTGGTGAAAGTGGATGAAACAATGCAATAAAGTGTTGGGTGCTCTGGGACAGAGAGGGAAAATCTTAAATACAAAAAAAAAAGCATGAAGACCAGTCACTGCAAGCATGAATATGCACAAAATGAGGAAGGAAATACTTGAAAAGCCTTTGTTATAATGGCTCAATCATTAAAAACCCAACATGTTTCAACCTCAGAGGTTGTAATTACCCCCTGAATCAATAAATGAAATAAATA
This sequence comes from Naso annulatus, assembly GCA_029783625.1. NCBI lineage: Eukaryota > Metazoa > Chordata > Actinopteri > Acanthuriformes > Acanthuridae > Naso > Naso annulatus. The sequence continues at coordinate 23,818,055 of JAPZDX010000010.1, read as the reverse complement.
AATATAAAGTTATTTGCTATTTAATAAGTAAGCCGAGAACGGCCATGGTCGCTATTATCTTTTTTCATTCTGTTATATCAAGATCACAAAAAAAATCATTTCATTAACATGGGATAACAGATTGTTTTCTGTGTTAATGGGATAAATTAATGCGTTGTCACAGAATAACAAGGCTTGTTTTCCTGTGATAACGGGATATTACACCAGGTGAGCTTTCATCACCTAACTGAAAGCGAGTGTGTGGTTCATGATAGATTTGGCCAGCAGCATCACTGAAGTGTGATCGTCTGTAAAGCTTCAGCTGGGCTCGTCTCTCCTTAAATGAGGAATGCTGATCTGAATGTTATCTCTAACAGAAAGACACAGTGCAATGTCTGCCTGCGTTAGACCTCAGATAAAGTACAGTCTGATGCATTGATCAGTTCTCCGTTATGTGACATTTTCAGTAGGCCTTCTTACAGGTGTCAAGAGTCATCTACATGCTGGAGCTGGATCTCTAATAAAAAATATTAGAAAAGAGGAAACAACAGGCTTTCATTATTCCTTTATCATGGGAAAACGAGCCTCGTTATCCCATGGTAACGCATTAATATATCCCATTATCACAGGAAAACAAGCTGTTATCCCGTCATAACGGAATGATTTTTTTCGTGATCTCGAGTTAACAGAATGAAAAAAAGGTAGCAGCAACCATGGTCGCTCTCAGCTTCTGTAGTTAAAGAAAGAAGGTAAAAAGGTGTAAAAATAATGATTGACGACCATCTCTGACCTGTGACTGATTTTGGCAGCTCCGTGGGTGGGACCTTTAGAGCCAATAATGTGGCTCTAAAGGTTCACTCTTCACTTTATTGAAGTTTAAAATCAGGGGCTTCTTAGACTTGTTCAAGCCAATCAGTAAGGCTTCATAGGAAAATATATTATTGTAATTTGATAGAAGCCTAAGATTTCCATCCAACGTTTTGTGTATATTGATTTAACATTCATGTTGTATGGGACATGTAATTCATCTAGTGCTCAACTTAATGCAGTACGCTCCTAATAAACTTTAAAATTCATTATAGCCATATTTACTCATGAAATTCAACAGCTTCACATAAAGGAAAAGTATAATTGCCTTTAATGTTTATACATTAAGAAAACTTTAACATGATTAAAAAAAAAGGTTTTTTACTGTTCGTGTGTAGAGATCATTAAACACATTAAAGTTATCCTACAGCTCCCCCAAATGGACACGGAGTGAACTGCAGGCTCAACATGACAGCAACGCCTCAAGTCAGATTTGTTAAAATTAATTACTTTGGCCAAGAAGGTTTTGTTTTCAGTGCTGTCTGTCTAGTGAGCAGGATTACAGAAAAACTACGGTGCCAATTCCCATGAAAGTCAGAGGAAGGCTGTAGACCGAGCCAAGGATGAACCCATTAAATTTGGGGGCAAAATGGACGTGTGGTTGCACCCACAGGGGGCGCTATAGCCATGTTTCCGACTTTAAATGGCCAGAACTTAGTGGCCATTACACTGATCAACGCTGAACTTTGCATGAATATTGTTGTGGACTCTGCCTTGAGTTTGGTCACACGGAGAAAAAAACAATTACAATGTACCCATAGGGGCGCTACAGCAATGCTTTACATTTTACATTGCCATATCAGAGACCAGGGGGAACAGCAGGGGTGTCCCCCTCCTTTTGTTAAGTGACTCTCCTCCTGTGTGTGCGTGCACCTGCGCAGGTGCATGTATGTGACTGCTTGCCTTGACAAGGGTATGCGCTCTCTGAGTGCCTTTCTAGCTCTCTTTAATAATATAAATCACTGAACTCTGTGTTTTAATTTAATTACTACTTGAAAGGCAGCTGTCACACGACAGGAAATAATGAACTGTGCATCACACTGAGATAAAGATTACAAAGGTCTGCTGATGTTACAAGCTTTAGAAAAACAGCCTCTAGCAAAAACTGTAATCAACACTTATTGAAATGTGTGGATTTACTGTCGACTGGGTGAGACAGAAAGTGGATTTTGAGTATAATACATAAAAAACAGCTTCAGCTTAAAAAACGTTTTAACATTACGACAGGACTGCACTGATTAGCCATAACTATTGATGAATGAACCCTCTCAAGGTGACGTGTGATAAACTGACTCAGAGTTTTTGGCCTGATTGACTGGATGTTGTATTCACTAAGCTGTTGCTGCAGGCTGTTTGATATCTGTACTGAAACAAAGACTTAAACAAAAATGTCTGTACGTTGACCGTCATGTACAGGAAGTTAAATCAAAGGCTGCCTCGATGGAAGGAAACCAGATTTAATATGATATAAAGGAACCTTCCAGATAAACACATGAACTAAAGGAATAAATCCACACACACATTTCTTCACAAACAGAAATCCACTTGGTTTATTAAGAGCTTAAGAAAGGTTTGTGTATTCAAGAGATCAGAGCGGCATCTTTCAAAACATGAGTGAGAAAAGCTTCAGAGCAACAAAGAAGAAGCTGCTTCAGGCTGAATGAAAGCTGACCTCGCACATCAGGACCTGCTGCTTCAGAGTCATGTGACCTTCCTTATCTGCACACTGAAGTTCAGGTTCAGCATCAGCAGCAGCACAAGCTACAAGTTTCACTTATTCTAGTTTAAACTGTTTCCAGTCACTGCTGAACTGGATGACAGGGCTCTAAACTGGTTTGGGCTGAACCGAAGTGGAACAGTTTTGGTTGGTAGTAACCTGTTTCTAGTCAGTAAAGACCTGGTTGGGAACTCTCAGTTGGTTTTGAACTTGTTTCAGTTAAAGTGACCGACTGTATCAAAGTGCCATTTTTTCACTGAACTGATTTAGTTCATTCTGAGCTGGTTTAAGGCCGCATTAAATGTATCAAATCCATGTGCAAACAGCAGAGGTTAGAAGGTGGTCAGGGAGACACTCGGCCTCATGAAGAAAGTCGACAGTTTCTCTCCGCTTCTCATGAATTAAATGAACTTTGATTGTAAATCCACTAAAAAAAACACCTGTCGACATGACAGCAGCATCTCATTGAAACACTGATTGTCGTAAAAACTGGACGGACATGAAGCAAGACAACATGAAGCAAGCCATCTATCATGAGTCTGTAACATCAACCATCACTGACCGAATTCACAGAAGAGAGGTAACAGGGCTGGAACTGGACCAGTCTGGGTTAGTTCTGAACTAGTTTAGGAACACTTACCAATGGTTTAAGTTAGTCTTAATATATCTGGGATGGTCTGAAACTGGTTTTGATTGGTGGTGACCTTTATCTGATCTGGTACCATCTGGTATGGGTTTCAGGTTGGTTCAGGGCCCGTTTTTTTGGTTTAGATATGATTTTGTTTGGATGAAGTTTAAATTGAGTCTGAAGTGGTTTCTGAAGGGGTTAGACCAGTTCAAACTAGTTCTGAGTTACCTGGGTTTGACTAAAACTGATTTAGGCTGGTTGCAGGCAGCTGGAGTTGGCTTTGAACTGGATTTGGTAGATTCAGAACTGGTTTAGGTTAGTTCTGATGTAGTTTCAGTTACTACCGACATCACTAGTACTTTATACTCTCTGAAGCCTATTACTAAGATAATTAATACAGATCTATGTGCATGTTAAGAGAACCAAGCTGTTACTTTGTCACAAAAAGTGGACAGACATGACATCTTTTAACCAATCCTTGTGGAATGACAACAAAACAGCAAACAACAAATCCGCTGAATAACAGTGCTGATGTTTGCAAACAGCCAGCAAACATCAAAAACAACTTTATGCACCTTTTAAGGCAGAAGTCAAAAGTCACAAGACTTGGACTGGTTGTAGTCTTTAAACCTGCTTTTTAAGTCTGGTTTCTTTTCACTCATAAGACTGAAAGAAGTTTTTATTTGCAAACTGTCAAAAAGCAACACAATTTACTGTTACTCCAGGTAGGCCTGTCGCGATAGTCAATTAATCGTCCCATAGTATGATTAATGCAAATGATTGCAGTCATTTTCCTGACCACGATTAATTGCCGCAATTAATGTGTGCTAATTTACACAGGAAAATTCATGCTCAGAGCATTTTACAGGGTCTGCTGCAGCTCACTTTCCCTCCGCTCTCCTCTACGGTGTCTCTGATTGACACTGGGGGGAGGGGCGGAGGAGGGTAGGAGATGCGTCGCTTCTTTCTCACCAACACATGAACAGAGTGACGCAGACAGCGGCGACAGTGAAAGAGGATAAGACAATGGTAACGTGCTACTACGTACTCAACACTGTTTCCACAGAAAATGATAACAAATGGAGTTCATTCCAATGCCCGCTGTGGGAATATTTTGGCTTTAAGTTGAACAAGAACGGAGAGCCAATTAACTTGAATGAGCCGGTATACCGACATTGTTCAGAAATTGTTGCAACAGAAACTGATACTGATCCTCCTACGCATTTACTTCACAAAGTACCAACACAATTAACAGAGTGATGACGGAGCGTTATCAGCCCACTAATGTAGTTAACATAACTTTGGGTGTTAAGAGCGCTGTAACGTTAGTTCCCTCCCCTTACACGCTAAAATAAGATCATCCTTTATTAGTCCGATGGCAGAGAAATTGCGCTGAACAGCAGCAGTAAAGTGGATGGGAGAAACGAAGTGGCGCACTAGTGAGGAAAGCTTCACAAATAAAAAGTAAACGCAGAGTAAGCAGCAGCAACCCTTCACGCTGTCTCAACTCTTTCCTCTGTTACTGATACAAAACACACATGCGCCAGGAGAGTTTTCTGGATGGGTGAGGGAGTGAGCTGTGTGCTGAGACAGAGCATTAACTCCAGAGCCAGTTGACGGCTAGAAACATTAAGGTGACAATTTATACTTGTTGTTGGCGCTATAGCCGCTCACTACACAAAAAAAGATGCATCGTCTGGCGCCCCGTGACCATTTTGCGCCCTAGGGAATTGCCTTGGTTGCCTGTATGAGGAGCTGGCTGTGATTTGCATTACTGTGTTTATTACTAAAGCTCTGGCCACAAAAAATTCTTTTTTTTTTTTTTTGAATAAAATGACAATAGTATCATTAATTGTGATCATTTCTGGGACAATATATCAAGGAAAAAAAAAAAGTTATCGTGACAGGCCTATCTCAAAGTCAGACTTTCAGTCTTTCTCAGCTAGCTGCTCATGACTGTAAATTTAGTTAATCCACATCCCAGCTGGCAAAGCACACTTGGCTACAGGAACCACAAAGCTCAGACCTGCTAAGTAGCTTGGAGCAGATCACAGTGGGTCAGATTATCGTCAAAAACTGCTCCAGAATTATTTAATGAGACCACTTCCTCTACTGTCTCTGTTGATTGTTACGGTCTTGAAAACAGCCCTAAAAGTCAACACAGTCCAGTCCAGCAAACAGGTGCCATGCTGGGTCCAACAAGCAGATCAATTCTAGTGTTTTGTTGTCTTTCTCACAATCTGATATGAGAATACTAAAATTTGAAACAGAGGCCCTTACTGGTGCCTGACCATCACCCTGCATGCATCACTGTGAAACAGACTGGACCGTCAAGAAAAACACAAACGATGTGGCGCTACTTGCATGAACCACTTCAACAGTAAAGGCACCAAACGAAGCATGTTGGACAGCAAGTGATAGTGAATGTAACTGAACAATAACTGAAGCAAAAAGGAAAGAGTCATCAATCCATGTGCTATGATCACGAAACAAAGACTGTGAAAGAGATTCAGTCTTCAGCCTGCGCTCACTAACTACACCATGAATAACATGTGTTTCGTCTTCAGAGACTTAGTATTCAGTGACATAAGCTGACATCAAAGCCAGAAATCGCTGACCCAAAGCTCCCGACACTGCAGCTCTCTGAAATGCTGACAGACATTTCACTCCAAGAAGAAACTAAACTGGGCGTCTTTTGACTTTAATCACCACACTGAGCACAGAACAGGTTTTTTCACACTGCCTACTTTCAAAACTGTAGTTACAGTTTTATTCCTGCATCAGCACCGACTCCAGAGGGACATCTTTAAACAAACAGGAGCAACAGCGAGTGTTTGGTTTCAAGAGAACACACCAGTTTAGATTCCTTTTTGAGCTTACCGCCGGTCTGACAATGCGTTCACACTGCGAGCAACACAATCAGGAACCAAACCAGCAGAGAGGCATGCTGGGAGTTATCTCTTTAGGTCTGTTGACAAGTTGAGAGGTTCATCTGCCAATCTGACTTTGGAACATTCTAGAGCTACAACTGACCCTTCGCTAAGCCACGCCCCCTTAGCTATTGTTGCTATGTCTGTCAAGCTTTCGGAGCTAGCATGGAGCTCACATTGTAACTACCTACACTCCCTGGAGAAATATTAACTCATTTTTTGAAAAACAAAAAAGTGATTTCAGGCAGAAGCAGACAGATGGTCCGCAAAAAGCCTTTGAATTATAAATACAGGAAGTCGAAGTGACTCAGCAGTGAAAACAGGTTAGAGTTATGAATATAAAGATACATGCTAAAGCCTACAGATCACAGTGCAACTTGTGTTCCACTTCATTCATAAAACAAACAAGAACTCTGGTATCGATTCAGGACCCGTTTAGCACAAGAGGAGGACACGTCTCTTAAAATATTAATGTTAAAAGTAACGTTGGGTTTCTTGTCGGGTTTGAGTTCGGGTTAAACGTTGCCAACTGCTGAGAGCTGCTATTTCCAGATTTCAGCCATAGACTTAAGCTTAGCTGGCTAGGCTTGCTAGCGCTCTTAATAGCTATAAGTAACTCAAATTAGCCGGTTAATATCCACTGATAACAAGTTAATATGGCTTCAATGTTTATCGAAGGGTTACCGAAGCAGATGTAACTTTAGCTGTGCTTGTTAAACTGTGAGGGGTTCAATGGAGAATGAGGACATCCAAACAGTTTTGCCTGGAGCGTAACATTACACTTTTCAGTGTTTGATTTTGGAAAGGTAAAGAACGTAAATCTCCTTCAAACCTCGCTGAATAACAAGCATCACTTTTAAGTGCCCCAGACTCGACATTTAACCATGATGAGCTTGAAATCCACAGAACCAGCCTGAAAATGATGAAGATCTGAAAAGACTGCATGAGTTTCAATGGAGCACAACTGTATAGTTGTCAGACTCCGGTCAGAACTAGCAAATGCTACGCTCTAATGGGCCCGTGTGTGTTCAAGGGTGGTGTTTAGCAAAGGGTCAATTTTTATCGGATAAAACTTGAATTGTTATGTTGCGAGCTGGTTCCTCCTGCTCATTTTCTTCTTTCATCTCAGTTTTATTTCTTTTGGTTTTTGGACAGTTGCAAAAATCAGTAACTTATCACCCTGTGTATTTAATCCCAGCATCTTTATAAATATTCTGATTATACATGTAGTTAGCCATGATGGGATGAGTGGGCTAAGTTCATCATGTAATAGTTTCAAAGACAGAAGTTGATCCTGACAGTTATCAGGTAATGAAACATTTCATAAAATCCTGAATACAGGCTGTGAAAACTGCTCCACGTTTCTGTTTGCTTTGTGTGTTTTTATCAAAGACAACACACTGTCACACACCTCCTACCAGAGTCCTGACAGAGTGAACGACCATCAACTGTGCTGTCCGCAGTGTGAACGCTTCTTTAGGTTATGCATATACTTTAAAAGTGCAGGTTAAAAACTTTTTGGTGTTCAAGTGCATACGTTTGTTCTCACATTTATGGCTTTTTTTTAAGTAACAAATTAGTATAAACGCAGAGGACGGTTGGAATTGTTCCTATAGTCTCTTGGTGTGTTTGGAATTATAGTGGCTCCTCATGTCTTTACGGAGGCGGAACTTCTCTCCACAGACGCCGCAGATGTACAGGTGGACATCCATGTGTTTCTCAAGCTGTTCTCCACCGGGGAAGATCTGGAAACACACCTGGCAGATGGTTTCACCGGCTGACAGGTGGGAGATCATGTGTCGGACATGGTCGTGTTTGAGGAAGGTTCCCTGATCGCAGACCGGGCACACATAGCGCGCCATGCCTTTGTGCATGTCGGTGTGCAGCCTGAGCTGGCGCTCCCTCAGGAACTGCTTCCCGCAGGTCTGGCAGGTGAACTGCTTCTCCTTGGTGTGGACGGTGTAGTGTTCCCGCAGGTGGCAGCGCTGATAAAAGCCTTTGCCGCAGATACTGCAGAAGTGTTTGCGGCGATGATCTGGTTCACTGCCCTCCTCCAACAGCACCGGACGGAACAGCTCCTGATCATGGCAGGTAAAGGCATGCTCCAGTGCCAAGCTCTCATTCTGGAACAGCAGACCGCAGTGAGAGCAGGCAAGGTCTGCCGCCTCCAACAGGCCTTCCTCCATCCCCTGTGGCTCCTCCAGCAGGGATGCCTCATCCTCCCCATGGGAGTCTGACTCGCCGCCTTGGGATTCCCCACAGCGCTCTGCATGCTCCTGGAGCTGTCTGCCTTTGATCAGCACCTGGCCACACCTCCCACAGGCACATATATGGCCCATGTGGTTGGACAGATAGTGGGCAGACTTGTCCTCCTCCGTTAACAGAGCACCACACAGTTCACAAGGGGCGGAGTCGGCATCCTGCTTCTCGTCTTTGACTTTACGAAGCTTTGCAGGGACTCCTGAATCTTCACTGCTGGACATGTGACCTTCAAAAGGCTCACTACTGTTATCTACACCTGAGACGCCAGGCTCTGGTTCGCGGTCAGATTCAGTTCTCTCTCTCCCCATGTCTTTACGGGTGATGTCATTGAACAGTGTGCTACAGTCTCTACTGATGTGCTCACCAACCCGCACCACCTCTATTTCAGGGTATGTGCCTTCCTCTGGCTCTGTCTTGATGGAGACACTCCTAGTGGACACAGGCTCGCTGTCTGTCCCAGCTGCCACCGACCTAATGGCGAGGTCAGAGTCAGCCTTGGCTTCAGGCCAATCGTCCTCACCTTTGCAGATGACTCTGTGTTCCTCTATGCTCTCAGAGGTGGAGCTCTCAGCTTTACTGGAGTCATTGTCACCTTCGACGTTACCTCTTGGCTGATGAAAGGCCTTCCTGTTGGTGCAGGTTAGGATATGTTCAATTAAAAGCTTTTCGCAGCTAAACACAAAGCCGCAGTCGTCGCAGGTGTAGGTGCGGCCGAATCGAGGACGGTCTTTGAGCGTAGAACTCCTGCCGCCGGACCTTTTCCTCAAATCACAGGGCTGCTCGACTCCTCCGTCCACCACTGCTGGGGCCACTATCAGAGGGGTGTTTACCACCTCCTCCACTACCACTGGTCTGCTGACAGTCACTGGAAGAGCTGGACGCCCAGCAGTACTGTTGACAGCTTTTGGTAAACGCTCTGTTTCTGGTGCAGCAGGCCTCTGCTGTTCATACATGCGAACTCCAAACATCATTTTCCCACCGGTGGGGCCAGTGGAAGAGCTGGATGAGGAGGAGGAGGCTGAAGAGGATGGTGTGAGGTTGGAGCTCCTGATGTCCCTGAGATCCTCCAGAGAGTCTGGGATGTAGTACATCTGCAGATATGCCATGGAGGCCTTGAGTTCTTCAAACTCGTAGCTCCCAACCACGATACGTCCGAGGTACATGAGCTGCAGTATAAGGTCGAAGCATTCTGCGCTGATCTGCATGTTGCTAAGGTCCAGACGGCCTGCCCCCTGCTGGTCCCGGATGAACATCATCCTGAAGTAAGAGCTGCAGGCTGCCAGGACAGCCTTGTGAGCCCTGAAGTAGATGTCACCGATGGCGATGAGGCAGTCACACAGGAAGCCCCACTCCCGCTGGTTGTTGAGCTGCTGGAGGACATGATCGCTGTGGCTCGGCCTTGCCATCGCCCTGCACACAGAGGAAGACAGGAACAGAGGATTTAAACGGCTGCATTCTCTCTACTGTGAGGTTGCTTTGTGGTCACCTTTTATTGCATTGCAGATATTTCATAAGGTTTGGCTGATTGTGCTCAGTGAGGCATAAGCCGCTCTCTGTGCTGCTATGACTCATCAACATCTGACATCAAAATCAAGAGACCTGACTTCAGCCTGTTACTCTTTATCAATCTGGGGATTTACACACTGCTGAACACTTAAAAAAATAACCCAGACTCAGGATTTACATTTTAATAGTTCACTTTTTCCCAAGATTTGAGCTTATTTGACTCAAAGAGTCATCTTGCTTTTTTTCACTGTTCTGGATCAGTTTTTTTTTAAATTTCCTTAACTCTGAAGTTTGCTGTTTTTGGTAAATG
>JAPZDX010000010.1:23606779-23618668 GCA_029783625.1 Naso annulatus | reverse complement strand
TATCATTTAATGACCCTGCATCAAAATTAAGCATGTTGCTGATGTGACTGTTAAATGTTACCTCATCTCTAGCTTCACCGCATGTAATCCTGCTGCTCTGGGGCCGCAGATGGTGGCATCTGCGTTCTCTAATTTACACTCAACAGGCGCACTCGGGGATTCGGTAGGAGAGCTACCACCTGTACAGTTAGTAGAACAAATATTTGCACATACATACATACATACATATAATTACTTCTCTTTTGGGCTGCCAAAAAAATACAAATCAATTTAAACTGAAATGCACTTCAATCAAATAAATTCCAATGTGAACCCCTCAGAAGCAAATAAAGTTAACATTATTTTTGTTACACCTCAACTGTCCAACATATTCTCCCACCAATTATGTTATTTTTTTCTTAACAGCTCTGTATAATAACTAGCCTACAATACTAGCATAGCAACATCACTACTACTAATAATAATAACAACAATAATAATAATAATAATAATAATAACTACAGCCTACATGTGATATAATACAAAACCATCACACAATTTTAAATCAAGATTATTTTATTATTTAACTGCTGAATACTGAAATTTAGTTTGTTGCCTGTTATGCTGCAACAAAGATAAATACAGCGTTTTAAAACTAGTGACAACATAAAACATGCTTAAAGTTCTTGTTACTGAGCCCATACTGTCAGACTTACAAGTTTCTGGCAAGGGGTCTGCTGAGGCCGAGTGTACCGAATAGGAGGCAGTCACGTACGGCTGTAACGTCGCTCCTGTCGCCTGCGGAGCCTCCGCTGTCTCACTGCGGTGGCACGCTTGCAGATGAGACCGCAGATTTGTTGTCGTTGAAGAGTAGGTCAGCTGCTTTGTACAAAGCCGACAAACGGCCTTGTTTTTGGTAGTTATTTTGCCATTTGCCGCATAGAAGCCAAAATATTTCCACACACTGCTTCTCAGATGCTTTGGCGTCGTAATTGTCCGCGCCGAATGCCTTTGCTCGCTTATTCTGTTCTCCATTTTCATAGCAAACGTAACGTTACTTGCTTAGTTCACACTTTGGTCATCAGACGTGAAAGGGGTCCGGCTGCAGACCTCCACTGTGGTGTCTTTTCCGGTGTTAGGAACAGAGGAGGTTCTGTTGGCAAATCGGCTCAACCTGGCAGAGCATAAACAGGCTATCAGAACAAAATGCTCTTCATAATTGTTGTAAATTTGCCCAGGAAACGCCTACATTAAAAAAAAAAACAACATACGTCACGTGACGCTAGGTCTATCTAGGAGAGCTAGTAAAGTTAGTTAGCTGGTCATCATTTGATGAGTTTATGAAGCGTTAGTACTAATGAATTCATTAACGTTTGGTCAGAGCGCCCTCTGCTGCCTCACAAGGCGAACCACTTCAAATGGGCTGTTGTGCCTCCGAAGTTTCAATATTACCTCTAATATTCAAGCGAAATTAGTATTTGAATAACTTTCACTTTCCTCTGTGCTTTTTCCGTGATATCACTCATTGTGGATGCTGAGGGTCCATCTCTAATATTTCCAGTTGCAAAAAGGAAGACCTCACACCTCAAGATGACTCTGCCTTTCAGGTCCAATCCCTTCTGTCTGCCTTTCTTTCTCAAAGAGAAAAAGAAAGAATGCCACATAAAAAAACAAATATTAAAATAAATTCCTGAAACTTTAAACCATCTCAACATGGACTTCCCAACTTCCCATGATAATGTGAGTTATAAGCCCTTATGAAGCAGATGCCATGGCAACGCTGAACCTCACCTATAAAGGAATTAGGCTATTTTGGTGACGAGTCAAAGTTAAAATAAATGTGTCGTGTTCATGAAATATTGAGGATTTTAAAGTCTGATTTCTCCAAATTAATATAGTAAAATGTCACCGAAGTTAGCTTATATCAATTAGGCTAGGCTATATAAAATAAATCATTTTGAAGCAGAAGCCATGGCAACGCTGAACTAACCTGTAAAGGAATTATTTTGGTGAAAGGTAAATTATCTGAGAAATTTAGGCCTTTTTTTTTCGTTTAAAATCTTTTTTTTTTTTTATCTGGCCTAATAGCCTATTGGGGATTTCAAAGTTGGATTTAATGTTTTTGGTTTGTTTGTTGTGTTTTGTTTTGTTAATTAAAAAGGAAAAAGATCATACTGTGTTACAATAAAAAAAATTTAATACATATCATTATTTCTTTCACCACAATTTATTTGTTATTTAGCCTATTTAAAACCATTGTCTGTAAGACGAACGTACGTTAAGTGTTACAAAGAACACCGGTGTAGTTCAGTTTAGGTACAGATAGTGGAAAAGCACTGGTTGAATAGACCGACATAACATACGACAAGCAATAAACAGACCACAAGCAACAAAACAGAACAGATCACCAATGCGCAGTTAATACAACAGTCTTTTAGGCTACATGAATACACAAGTTTTGGGGGGTAAAAAAAATTAAAAATGTCAACAGTTGACATCGGAACAAAAGTCGCCCGCACGTTCTCTGTCGGAATTAAACAGCGTGACAGCGGAAATACATGTTAAGTTGGTTTTGATAGCTGCATGCATGTATTGAGTTAACTGGAACACGATCATTTATTGTTAAGGAGGCTGACGTTTGTTACTTAGCTTGCAGCGATAACAGTTACAACAATGTCCTCAGTTGAGCATTTGAGAGAGTTTGTCAACGAGCGACTGACTGCTGCTGCTGAAGAAATATTCGGTGTTTTTAAAACAACTATCGTAGAATACGAGGCAGAGATTGATCGTCAACGCAAACTGCTGGATATCGTCTGGAAACCTGAAATAAGGTTACACAGGATAGGTTAGTATAAATGTGATTGTTAACACAAAGTAGATGGTTTCAAGTATTTACTTGCAGTGATAATATGTTGATGCTAACACTAATATTTATACGAATATTAAAGCTAATGTTACTATGTTATGGTACTATTTTTAACTTTTAATCTTTGCCAGCACAGTAATATCAAATTCTTGTTGTCTGTTCCCTCAGAGCTCCCACAGCAACACATCTGTAAGGAGGAGGAGGTTCCTGCTGAGGATCAGGACTGTGACTCCAGTGTGGACCAGGAGGAGCCAGAGCTTCCACAGATCAAAGATGAAAAGGATGAATTCTGCACCAGTCACGATGGAGAACAGCTTGTACCGAAGCAGGAGACTGTTACCTTCATGCTGACTCCAGCCTCAGAGGAAAGTAATCATTGTGAACCTGAGCCAAAAACTGACCACCAGCCTCTCTGTCACAACTCACATGGAGCTGAGAGTCGAGAGAGAGAGCAGATAGGAGGCATGGATGAAGGCTCAGGATCAACCAGAGCTACAGAGCCAAAATCAAAGCAAATTAAAACTGACAGTGATGATGTAAAGAACCTGAAGTTGTTAGAAATTTCACATGACACTCAGACAGGTGAAAAGCGTTTCAAATGTGACACTTGTGGGAAAGCTTTTAAGCAAAAGTCGACATTAAGGAGACACTGGAGAGTCCACACAGGTGAGAGGCCATATTCCTGCATCACCTGTGGGAAAAGATTCAGTGATGCATCATTTTTGAAATCTCATATGACAATCCACACAGGTGAGAAGCCATATTCGTGCAAAACATGTGGGAAAGATTTTCGATTTTACAGTCCTTTTAAAGTGCATCAGAGAATCCACACAGGCGAGAGACTACATACGTGCAATACATGTGGGAGGCAGTTTTACTCGACCAGTCACTTAAAGATCCACATTAGAACACACACCGGTGAGAAACCGTACGTTTGCAAAACATGTGGGAGAGGTTTTACAAATAGAAGCAGCTTGAGAGTCCATGAGAGGCGGCACACAGGTGAGAAGCCGTACCCGTGTACGACCTGCGGGAAGGGATTCTGTGACATGCCAGCATTGACAAAGCATGTAAGAATCCACACAGGTGAGAAGCCGTATGCTTGCAAAATATGTGGAAGAGCTTTCAGACGTAGCAGTGGCATGAACAGGCATATGAAAGCCCACACAAACCAGAAGTCATACTTTTGTAAGACCTGTGGGAAAAGATTTAGGCTAATGCCAAAATTGAAAAGCCACATGGAAACACACTCAGATGAGGTGCACTAACCCTGCAAAACACAGAATGTTTGCGAAGATTCTGTAAGATATCTGACTTGAAAAGGTACACGAGAGTAAAATTCAATTTACTGGCAGAAGATGGAAGCGTGAGCAGACTTCCTTAGTTCCAGAGGTTCCTATGTCTGTGTAAGTCAACGTAAAATGTTTGGCGTAAAAATTATTTATGATGGTTATATTGGTGTAAAGTTTCCACTTCATTTGAATGTAATATTTACATTTCTGGACTGAATTAATCTGTGTTATTTCTCTTGCCTTTTAGCTTTTAAGAGTGACTGACATTTATGATTAACATAGAAGAAGTTATTTTTAACGTGACTGTTATTAAATGTTACTGTGCCTTGTTTTTGCTCCCTCATGCATCAGACCAACAGTGTAAAAGGCCATTTTTTGCCATTTTTTATTAATAATGATTTTAGAGATTAATCAACAAAAAGGTCGTTGACTACTCCAGACTATAAAGAATAGCATGCAGGCTAAAATTGCAGAGCCCACCTCACAAAAGTGATGGTCCCCACTATCATTGCGTATGAAAATGTTAACTCACAGTAATTCGTGTAAACACATGGTAAAGCTTTTTAGAGTAAATCAGAATTGTAGGGACACCAGAAAGTCCACTCACTGATGAACCCTCTTTCTTGCAGCAGCTGTGGACAAAATTCAATGAAACTTCATATTTGAACACTTTCATAAGAATTTATACAGGTGAGAAGCCACATTTATGGAAACCTTAGGAAAGATTTAACATATCTTTAAGGGATATGACAACTTTTTTTTTTCTTTTTATTTGCCTCCCTTCCTCCAGACAAGAAGTTAGATACCATTTTTCAACTGTGTGTGCAGTAACAAGGAAGAGACAAAGTTCGTCCACCACTGAGTAGCTTAGCTCAAAAACTGGTAATCAATGGGAAGTGCTAGCCTGCCTCCGCCTAAAGATATCAGATAAACTTTACAACTACTCTGAACAGTGTGTTTAGTGTTTCAATAGTGTCTTTGTATTTACATAAATCCCAGTATATTTGAGAAACAGAATTGAACAGTTGTTTTACACTTAGGGCTTTGTAGTGGCTATTCTAACGACACTGTGATGTGAATAATCGACTGTCTTGTGGATAAGAGCATTTGCCGCGTCATGAACGGTCATTTTACAAGAGACTGGTATCTTTTGTGGTTTTTTGTTTGTTTGTGTCTTTTTAATGTCATTAAAAAATAACTAACACTAGGCTTGGGCCAATATTAAATATTACTGAATTACATTGTACTTGCTTTGTGATATTTTTCACAGTGTCAAATATGCGTTATGGCATCTTCAGGCTTTTAATTGAAAAAAAGTAGATGGAAATGCTGTGCTATTACACAATGCTATTTGACATTTGGAGAGGTTATCACAGGTTAAGTGGCGTAATGTAGGCATTTATGCAGCATTTTAATATACAGACATGGAGGAATTACTTTTGAGAAAAACATGAGCTGTACATTTTATCAGTGTTCTAGCTGGGTTTATTTTGTGTCAGTAAAGGGGTTTTGAGTACAGCGGAGAGCTGAGGTATGTGTGAGGGAAAGGGGGAAGTGGAGGCTTACAAAGACCATTTTGACCGAGTCTCAGTTTTCTAAAGATCTAGACTTTACTGTTCAGTCAGCTGTGTCTAGCTGCCTTATAGGAGTCCAAAATCAAAGACCCTATAATAAGTATGTCTTTCTTAATCATTCTACAACACAACTGTACAATGAAATCAGAGGTGTAGTCTCTTCACAGAGTGCTACTTCTGTACCTTTTTCCACTGGCAGCAGGGTGAACAGACCGTGGCTGTTAGACTTTCTCTTTGAGTTTGGCTCTACATCTCCTCTTGATTCTGAGACTCCACACTTGCCTCCTTTTTAATTGTGGCTCTCAGCTGTATAACAGCTGCGAGAGGAGCTGGTTCTGATTCACAGTAGTCTCTTTCTTCTTAACTAGGCAGGCACCAATGTAAAAACCGCCACATGGTGCTGGTCTATTGGATTGATGCAGATTAGAACTACTGACAAAAACCACAAGACACTGGTCTTTTGAAAAATGACCTTTTATGACATTGGCCCATCCACATTGTTATTATACATTGTTATTATAAAAAAAAACACTTTTGTGCAGTTGCTGAAACAAACATTTACAATTTCATTGATCCTCAGGCCTTTCTATGATATTTTGTAAAATTAAATGCATTCATCTTTTCTCACAGGTGTTGATTCTTAACCAGTGCAGGCTTTTCTTATGACTGTAAAAGTCAAGTCTGAAAGCTCTCCCATGTTCCACAAGCAAATTGCTTTTCACCTGTGTGGACTCTTTGCATACCTTTTCAAATTTGTCTCCTGACAGAATCTTTTCCACATACAGTGTATTGCAGGGCTGGATCATACTTCACCGCATAGCTATGTATTTGTATATTAATTACTCATCCTTAGATGTCATGAATTGAATATTTCTTTTTATTACGGCATTCCTGCACGGTACAGGGATGAATTAAAATACGTCCGCTCTCTTTCACCATCAGTCTACGGAGATGCGCTCTTCAAAGCAACAAAATCGATCTAAACACGTCCATCCAAAACTCTCAACAGCTGAGTGTAGTATAATGCAAGTCTTCTGTATTGTGTCGTATGCTCAGTTTCTCGAAAAAACACTTTTGTTCAGACTAGAAAGCTACTAA
Source organism: Naso annulatus (assembly GCA_029783625.1). Lineage (NCBI taxonomy): Eukaryota > Metazoa > Chordata > Actinopteri > Acanthuriformes > Acanthuridae > Naso > Naso annulatus. Next base: position 23,611,859 of record JAPZDX010000010.1, on the reverse strand, counting down.
ATCCAAAACATCCAATACAATGGGGGTTTTTTTTGTTGTTGTTGCAGGTTACAGTTATGCTTAATGTCCATGTACTCTGGCTCAAATAAATATGGTTCCGTCAAAGACCGCAGAAACCAGCCATTTTCATCCACTTACAAGTTTGGGGTATCTTTTTACTATTTTTTAGGAAAAAACAACAACACAGGGATGGGATGGGAAAATGGCTGGTGCAAGAAGAGAGGAGAGGTTTGTGTAGTTTTTGGCATCACCTGTTACTGTGGGGTAACACTGCAGGGGGAAAAATCATTTCACGACATCTAAGGATGAGTAATTGATATAGAAAACATAGTTTTGTAATCAAATATCACTTTAAGGCTGCTTACCTGTGTGCACTGACAGGTGTTTTTTCAAAGCTAAATTACTGGCATATCTTTTACCGCATGTTTGGCAATGGTACGGCCTCTCTCCAGTGTGCCTTCTCATGTGTGTTTTCAAGGCACTGCTTTGCCTGAAAGCTTTCCCACATATTAGGCAAGGAAATGGTTTCTCATTTTTATGGACTCTTAAGTGAAATTGTAGCTGATGTGACTGAATAAATCTCTTCCCACAGATGTTGCAAAGATATCGCTTCTCACCTGTGTGGATTCTTACATGAATATTTAGTTGATTAGACCGCTTGAATCTTTTCCCACAGGTGTTGCAAAGAAATGGCCTCTCTCCTGTGTGGATTTTCATGTGTGCTTTTAAGTTTCTGCTCTGTCTGAAAGTTTTCCCACATGTTGGGCAAGCAAACGGTTTCTCATCCGTGTGGATTCTTGCATGAACTTTCAAGTCTGATTTTAAACTGAAGCTCTTTTCACAAGTTGTACAAGAAAATGGCCTCTCACCTGCGTGGATTCTCGTGTGTCTCTTTAATGCATGTGACTGACTGAAACTTTTCCCACAAGCATTGCAAAGAAATGGCCTCTCACCTGTGTGGATTCTTATGTGACTTTTTAGTTCATGTGACCGTGTGAATCTTCTCCCACATGTGTTGCAGGAATATGGTTTCTCACCTGTGTGGATTCTGGTATGAATTGTCAAGTGTGACATAAAGCTGAATCTTTTATTGCAAGTTGTACAGGAGTGTGACTTCTCACCTGTGTAGCTTCTTATATGTGTCCTTAAAGCTGACATTTCCTTAAAATCTTTGCCACAAGTGTCACTTTTGAAAGGCATTTTACCCGTCTGAGTATCATTTAGATTTTCTAACAAATCTGGGCTCTTTACATCATCACTGCAATTTATCCTTTGCTTTGATTTTGGCTCTGCATCATTCCTAGTTACTCCTGAGTCCCCATGCCTGCCTCCTTTCTGATCTTGGCTCTTAGCTCCATGTGAGTTGTGACAGAGAGATTGTTGGTCAATTTTTGGTTCAGTTTCAAAGTGATTACTCTCCTCACGAGCTGGAGTCAACATAAGGGTAACACTCTCCTGCTTCAGCACAAGCTGTTCACCCATCTGACTAGTGCAGAGATCCTCCTGTTCATCTCCCATCTGTGGCAGCTCTGGCTCCTCTTGGTCCACACTGGAGTTAAAGTCCTGGTTACAGAGCTGCTGTTCAGTGAGAACCTCCTCCTCCTTGCAGGCGTTTTGCTGTGGGAGCTCTGAAGGAACAGAGAACAAAAGGAATATATTACTGTAATGGTAAAGATAAGAATACAGATATGCAGGCGAAATGGTAATGTGTCCATTTCAATAGTCCCTCTTACCTTAAAGGGACAGTTCACCCAAAAATGAAAAGTTAGTCATTATCTACTCACACTTACACAGATGGAAGGGTGGGTGAATTTTTTTTAGTCCACAAAACGCTGTTGTTTTTTCAGAGGACAAAGGTTTGCGGTTATGTCCCAAACAACTGAAGCAAAAGGTGACCAGGATTTAAATGTAAATAAAATGCATAATAAAAGCATGAAATACCTCCATACTGCTCATGCAAACTGATAAAATGTTGCTTTAAAAAACATCACTGTCACCATGTTTTTAGCCTTACATGTATGCCATGTTTTTGCATATGTGAACGAGGCTCCCATATTAGAATCTACAGGCTACAGTAAACAATAAGGCAAAAACCATGGAGTCTGTGACGTTCTTTAAAACAACATGGCATGTTTGGGCTTTGGGACACTTGGATTACTTTGCATGAGCAGTATGGAGGCATTTTATATTTTCATTATTCATTTATTTATGTTTGAATCCTGGTCACCATTAGCTTCAATTGCTTGGGTGATAACTGCAAACCTTTTTCTTCTGAAACACCAGCATATTTCTGTAAACTAAAAAAACTTGACCCACCCTTCCATCTCTATGAGTGTGAGTAGATAATGACTGAATTTTCATTTTTGGGTGAACTATCCCTTTAATGTCAATGGGTAGCCAACCATCATCCAACTCTACTCATGTCCTGTAACAGGTCCCAGGTTTTTAACTTGTTCTGGTAAAGCTTTTGTTTTAAATTTTTAATCTTCATGTTGCACCTTAATGAGGATCTCCAGCCTCTGCAGCCAGTCGCTGTGGTTCTGGAAAAGGTTCTCCAGTTTCCAGATGTTCTCCAGCAGGTCAGCCTGAGTGGATGCCTCGCCCAGTGTCTGCTGGAGCAGTTGAGAGCGCTCTGACATCCGGGTCACGTTCTCCATCAGCACCTCCTGGCGCTGTGAGGAAACCTGGGAACGAGAGACTGGGGAGGGAAAGAAAGAGACAGAGAGGGAGAGATTTGTTCTGGGTGGTGATTCAATGATCCCTTGGCTATGCAAAAGTCCCTCAATCGAGTATCATTAACTATCAATCATTGCTGTCAGCGTGGCGCGAGGCAGCTTTTTAATGCACAGCAGATGTTGACTCAGTCCTCTGCACTAATTTTGGTTGTCTGTTCTTGCTAAATGTATTGTTTTTTTTAAATCAAGACCTAAATATTTTTATGACTTTGAAACTAGTTTCCACAGTTGGCTCACTGCGAGCTTTCTGTGCTTTACTGACGGCATATTGTGGAAATTCTGCCTTCATTTTTGACTGATGTTGTAGTTGGCCTCTGAATGTTGCTAATCGTCCAACACTTACAGGAGAGAAAGAACATCAACTCAAAGAGATTTAAAAAAAGACATTAGATGTGGATTCTCTGTGATGGAAGATAACTAACAGATTTTTACTTGAGAACAGTACAAGTAAAATTTTGAGGGACCTGTAGTCTGAGTACTTTCAACTTACACCAGTACTTTACTTTACTATATTTAACTGACAGCTATAGGTATTTATTTATTTATTTCATTTATTTGTTTATTTATTTAGAATAGGGACAGTGTACATTGATGGATGCACTGTCAATCATAGTTAGAAGTTAGTCAATTGCAGAACCCACCAGCTATTGTCTGACAATAATTTAGGCTGTTTTCAAAACTGCATACTATACTAGCAGTGCGTACTGATTTTGCCAAAAGGTAGTAGGTAGTTATGCTGTATGAGAACACAAGCAAAATCTGCAGTATGCAAAAAATTCCCAGATGTATACTGATTGGGAGGAAACCCCAGGTATGCATCTGATCAGTCTACCCTGCCTACTGTTTCCCACAATCCACTGCGCTGCAATGTTGCAACCAAAACCTGGCTGAGCATTTGTTGATGAATTTTGATGAAAAAAAGAGAGAGAACAAAAAAAGGAATCTTGCTATCACTGCCATGGATGTATTAAGGAAACTAGACGCAGTGGAGCTGCTCTGGCATAGTGGCCACTTGTGGTATTGCAGTGAAAAATTTCCAAGTGGACCAAAAAGCATTTTCCCCATTGGCTGTGGTTGTTAAAGAGATGTGTGACAGTTTGATCAGCAACCTCAGGTGCAAAGACGACATTTTGGCTAATGCCACAAACAAATGTTGGCATTTGGAGGTAAATGAAAAATAAAACAGTGAAACGCTAACATGATTGGTCAAAATTTCAACTACAAATGGAGTAAAAATTAAAACCCGAAAGCCTTTGACACCAAAGACTCTAGTCAACAGATGCTGCATCCATATATAGATATATTTTTAATAGATTAACAGTTACTTTACAGACTGATATTTGACTTAACTTATGATAGGCATCGCAATCATTTTTTTGGCCTGTGACCTCTTAAAAAAATATGTAGCTAGTTTTGTATTTCAGATGTCTTTGAGTTGTTACTGAAGCAGTTCCTTGAAGAAGTAATTTACCTTCAGATGGTTTCAATTAAATAACTGTCGAGGCCCAAAGAGGTGCAGCCATCTGTCAGCTCTTTTCTATTCTTTAATGTATTTATGCCTTTGTTTCCAGCCAAATGGGCTGTTGTTACTTGGTATGGGGCTGCCACAGAAATCAATCAAATACCTCCAGCTTGTACAAAATACTGCTGCTGCCAGGAATAACGAAAATGAGAAAATATAAACATATTTCTACAGTCTTGGCCTCTACGGACTAGTTTCCTGTGTCCTTTTAAAACATTAAAGGAAGACTAATTTTATAGATTGACTTTTAATTGGTTTACACTGGCTTTTGATTCGGCTATTTTACTTTGCTTTTATTTCCATATTTCCCTCTCTCAACCTAAGTATTTGATGTGTTGTTAGATGCTAATTTTATCTGCTCTCACGTCTGTAAAGCGCTTGTGATGTGCTATACTATTGTGTTCAACAGTTATAGTTAAAATTTAATTAAAGCGTAAGAATTGAACTCTAGAAGTTTGATTTTTCTTTACCCTTCTCATGATTGTGAAAATTCATCTTGTGACACTTTGGAGGTGGAATAACCCCGAGGCTGAAAACCACTCAGTCAAAATACTTAACCTTATACAACACAATGAAAAGAAAAAACCTCCACCACTCAAAAGAACAATGGCATAATGCCATATTAAATTATAGCTTTTTAATAATACTTTTATACTTTTTCCTGTAATGAAGTATTTTTACACTGTAACACTGCTGCATGGATTCCCAGCAATTTGAGGGTCTTTGCACAAAAACAAATCTAAAGACAGAACAGAAATAAATAATGGAAATAAAAGAGGGACAAAGCATTTTCCCTTTCAGACTTTGCAAGAGTGTTGAGTTT
>JAPZDX010000010.1:23552026-23562927 GCA_029783625.1 Naso annulatus | reverse complement strand
CGTATCATATTGGTAGTGTTAAACACAGATTGTCCTTTCTGCCACGTGATATGCCCAATTTGCACATTACAAGTGGCTGTTGCACTGCCTCCACTGTCCAATTTAAACTACTTTCAAACTGTAGACTTTTCCACTGGCGCCAGCTTCACGTTTGTTCTGCGTTAGCCTGCTGGCGACCAGCTCACCACTACTAACGTTAACTGAGCGTTAGGCCGACTGTAAACTGTGTAATATTTACGGCAAAACGTTATATTTTAAAAAAATGTGATCATTTCCACCCGATCCCGATCAGTTGAAAATCACGTGATCGACCCCTATTTCCAATCACATGATCGCATCGGGACATCACTAGTATCAGAACTATATTGTAGGAGAACTGTAAACGAGACGGTCCTCAGAATGAGGTAAAAATCAGCAAAGTGTCCTCATGATCACAAAGGGAGTGTGTGGAGGTCAGAGTGATGGATTGGCATGAGGTGCAGCGGACTTCAAAGCAGAAGACTGAGGTTTGAATCCCATCATAAACCTGCAGTAACATTTCTTTTTATAAGCATAACTAAGTGTTTGTCCAGTGTGAATCGTACATTAATGTAGCTTTATTTGCCATAGCTGCGATTTTTCTCTAGTAATGCAGAGATATTACAGGATTCAAAATTTTAAAAAACATTAACTTAACCTTTGAGTCACTTGAGGATCTTTTACCCAGCTTGACCAGAAGGTTGTCTAATCTTGCTTAAAATCATAAAAATACTAAAATTACATAAAAGTACTTGATGTATTCAGCAGTTTCATTGCTAATAATTCTGTTTTGTGAACATATTCAATCTTCTGTCCTCATAGAAGAGAAAATATGTAATAACACTGTGAACAAGTAGCTGCCCACATTGTTTGAAAGTTCTCAATTGATTTCAAATCTAATTTGCTCGTTTGTTTGTTTGTTGGTTTGCATATTTGCACATGTGCCTACCTGTGCTTTGAATCAGTGTGGTGGGAGTATGTGTGGTGTGTTTCTCTCTTTCCAGTGAAAACACACTGATTAATGAGCAGACGCCGTGGTCCTGCAGGGCCATAATTCATATTAATTCATAATTCATATTTCGCTGAGAGGATTTCTGTGGGGCTTTGTGAATGCATGTTAGGCTGATGCTCACTCTTTGCTGATGTTTACTGTTCATGTCTACTTGTCTGGCTGTAAACAATCTGTTTGTTTCTATGTATTTGTGTGTGTGGATGCAGTGAGAGTGAACCCAGCAGCCGCTGTCTCTTCATCCTGCTCTCACTGCCAACCCGAAACTTCAAGCAGCGATCCAGTGTTGGCTTAACTAGCGTGGACAGTGTTTTTCCTCATCGAGAGTGAACATGTTCACTCCCCTGCCTATTCTTCCTCCCTGACAGGCCGATTTATTGGCCTCAGCAGCTGAGGGAAGGATTATGGAGGGATATAAATGAGAAGAAGCACACATAGAGTCCTGCTGGGACTTGAACCCATGAAAAAGAGACAGCAGAAGACTTTCCAGGAGGGGAATTGCCTTTTTTTAAAAATCTACATATGGTTTCTCCTCTGGCATGCTACATTTAGAATATTTAACTATTAAAACTAAACTCATGCCTAAAAATCTGCACAAGAGAGTGGCCTCTACTGGATAGAGTGCTTCTTCCATTTAATGATGAAAGAGAAAAAGTGAGCTTGACTGGCTTGTAAAGAAAATAGAGACTGTATGGATAACAGAAGTGTTGCAACGTTGTGTCGTCTGTTTTGTGTTTTTTGTTCAGCCTCTCAGCTGTTTACACTGATGTGAAAAACAGTCGTGATTCATTCTGGATAACATAAATGTGTGATGGGCTTGCCAATTAGGCTAATGCACACAGTCTGTTCAATAAATTAAAATTACCTACGTGATGCCAGGGAGGAAAAGCTATGGCAGGGAAATGATAGGATCAATAAATAAATTTAGATTTTAATTTTATTAATTGTAGTTACACAATCAATCCCTGATGTGGTAGCGATGGATGGATGGGTGGATACATTGGTTTGATGGGTGGATGGATACTTTGGCTGGATAGATGAATGAACAGATTGGATGGATGGATGGATGGATGGATGGATGGATAAACGGATGTTGTTGTTCTTCTCCTCTATCGGGCTCCTTTCACACCAGCCATCCTCAGACTGTTTCAGCAAAAACTGACAGGAAACAACAACTTCTCCATTAAAAATGAAGCTCATGTGCTTCCAGACAGCGGATGGTGTCCCTGATCCACCATCATGAGTCTGTAATTTATTTACTGATCTGTCTAAACTCTGTGAATTAATCATAAAGCAGATAACATCAGGAGGAACAAATAATTTAAACAGGTTTCCTCTCAGTCTCTCTTCTTCTCTTCTTTCTGTTGCTTGTTTTTTTCGTTCAGCGCTTTATGATGATCACTTCCCTCACTTATCTCTTTATGCCTCACAGCGTGTGAAAAACTCACTGATTGGATTACAAAACATTGTAATAAGTGCTGTGGGAGAATCAAGTTATTGCAGCAATTAAAATGGTTTTTACAATGATGCAACAAGTGCTTGTTTTTTTAATTTGAAGTGAAGGTACTCGCACCATGTGAGGTTTAAATCCAGCTGTGGACACACGTCGCAGGTCATGCTTGACTTTTCTCTCCAAGCAGAGCAGAACAGCAGTGATTTAGTCATCGAGATCCAGACGTGTTTAAATTCAGAAAAACTGCAACCTGATTTGTTTTAATCAGAGGTGGCAAAAGTACACACGTCTTTAATCAAAAAAAAAAAAAAATCTAGCATTAAACTCACCAGCAACGTGCATAATTCATTCACATTTACAGCTCATTTGCTCCTACAAACCGGCTCTTTGTCTCTGTTATTATAATCTTGTCTGACATATAAATCTCAGGATAAACAGACACAGAACAAACCTCTGATTTCTTGGTCACTAGCAGTGTTGAGCAGTACAGTCGCTGTAAGAAGCGACATTACGAAGGCCACATTTAGACAAGAGCAGCCCTGAAGATGGAAAAGTCTTTCCTTCGTGTCTTTAAAAAAATTGTGTTTACAACTGAAAGCGCTGTAGTGTGCATGCCCGGCCAGAGGTGGGCAGTGTAGGTTTGTAATAACGTGCCATAGCAGCTGACAGAGTTTACTTCCTGTTGGTGCTAAGTTCATCTTAACCAGAGCCACAAATTAAAGAAATTTTGCTGTAGTTTGAATTCTACAATTATGCTACCAACACTCTAATTCACCTCAGTAGATTTTCGTCATATTAGACCTGCTTTGGGTGCACTGTGGAGTGTTTAATCAGAGTTTGGTAGTGGCTACTGCAGGATGCATTGACTTGCATTAGCATTAGCGTTAGCGTGGTTTGCCAGTTTACACAGCCGGAAAGAAGGTTGCAGTTTCAAAAGATTACACACTGAAACCCGATTTCAAGTTTGTGGTTTCAGGGGCGTCAGCACGCTGTTGTCGTGTAAAAGAAAGGCCAAACCACGACAAAAGTGTTTTGTTTGATGCAAAAACTTGGACTGCCTAAATGAAATCTAACTTAATTACATTTCTCAGTAGCGTAGTGATAATGTCTCTACTTTTTGAGTCAAACAGTGTGTCAGTGTGTGGCTATATTTAACGGGTAGTGTGGTAGCGTCCGCGAAAGCTACAAGCAATTTTCCCAGGAAAAGCTCTAAGTGCAGCAGACAGTTTTTTCAGTGAAGGTCTAGATGAAACAAAGGTTAATAAAACTTAGGATTAGTCGGGTGACTTACGTCAGCGCCACACCGAAGCTGATAGACAAGAGAAGCACTTCTGCGTGACATCACATACTAATCCTGCAGTTTATTGTGTTTGCTGCTTTGCTATTGGTTTGTCTTGGCGAGATCTGCCCTACTCTGCCTCTGATTGGCTACGCTGCGCTTCTTGACATGTCTCTCACGTGTCTTTTCATGCTGGTTGAAGGAAAGCACAACAGACACGAGCGAGATATACACAAGAACGACACACACAGGAGAGACAGGAGCGAGTGAACTTCAGTGAAAATAGGCAGTGTTCATTTAAAGTCTTTATAAAGAACAGTTCAACTGGACACTTTTTGCCTGAATATTATATTTTTAGATTTTTGCAAGCAGCAAGCTGCTTTTGCCATTGTAGCTTAGCTTGGTACATTTTGCTAGAGATGGCTTCAATGTAGTGAAGCATTATTTTGATGTAGAGTAACTGGTAGCTCAGCTCACTTCATGTTGCATGCAGCCTGCCCAACAGGGTGATGGCTGATGAGTCTCATCCCATGTTTGCCTGAAAAGAACGACACCAGCGCCTTTTTTGAAAAGTTTCCAAATAGAGGCGCGGAGAGAGGCCAGACAAAAAAGTTGTGGAAGGTGTAAAAATATTCTGATTCACTCGTCTTTCTGTTGCTATGATGTGGTGTCTTTTTTCATCCACTGTGATTCATCACAGGACAATAAGGTCTGTTGCCACTTCCTGTTTCCGATGTTCCACGTCTGTCAGGTTGGTATCCCACGGACTGAACGCTGTCTTTCCTTTCCTTGCTTTCTTGAGAGCTTTCTCATTCATTCAGTTGCTGCTTCACCAGCTTCCTCTCCTCTTTGGCATTACCAGTGTTGGTTTGTAGATTACATCATGTTCGCTTCAGCGCCACTCATTATCACTCAGAGTGTCTGTCTGGAGATTTACCACTAAGTGTAATTAGCACCAAAGGCAACAGCGTGCGGCCTGGCTTGATAACCGTGTCTTGTCATGCTCAAAGGGCTAACGTGTCTTCTTATTGCATCCTGTGGCTCCTCAAACTCTGTCTGCCTTTGTGTTTATACCCCATCACCTCCTGTCTGCTTGTCTGTCTGCATGCTGCTCTCTCCTCTCCTCTCCAGCCTTCCCTTCTTCTCTCTCTGAGGGTTTCTAAAAGGGACTTTGATCATTTTAACAGACTTATAAAGCTGACAGGTTCGCCAGAGAAAATGTCCTCTCGCACCAGAGTAGATGTTGGAGGAGTGACGTTGAAATGACCTGACATTTATGGGGTCGCCAAGGACTCAGATGACATGCTAGCTGGCTGGGGGATAACGTCTGTGCACGAAAAAGTGGATTCAGCCTGTGAAAACCTCACGAAGGTGTCAGTCAGTCTCCAAAAGTCGCATTCACATTATTTACCAACTTTTCCTCTTCTGAAACAGTAGAGATATCATATCTTGCAATAAGTTGGGTTTTTGGGTAAGTGACCATAGCATCACAACGGTCATGAAAAACTGCAATTCCTCCAGTAGTCTCTACAGGCTGGCTGTGAAAGCAGGAATAAACATGTTTACAGCCTCAAACAAAACACTGTGGTTTCCACAGCTAATTTATCAGTTTCTGACAGCTTTGAAGGAGGAAATTCATTTATAACTCAGTCTTTTAAATTATTTAAGACTTAAAGTTATGCTTAATTAGTCTGCAAGGCATCACAAAGTCGTCTGTGACAATGCATAACTTCCCCAAAGTCACAATTTTTCTTTACTTCAGTGATTGTGAAATGCTTTTCAGTAGCTAAAGAGTTGCTAGTTCACTTCCTGGGCACTACTAAGATGCTCTTGAGGAGGACGGGTCCTATTAATATCTACACACACTGACGCATCTGTTTGGATCTATTTCCTAGAGCCATTAAAGCTGAGTCAGGCAACATCTGAAATCCAGATAGCTGTAGCATGAGACTTCTAAGGAAGCAACTCTGCTGCCCCCTCCCCTCTCTGTTTTTGCTCTGTAGCTCTGCCCTTCACTCAGCTCGCATTTTATTTCGTTTGTCGTCGCTCTCTATTTTAGCTGATTGTTTGATACGCCGATCTTCCTTTTTTAGGGGGGAGTTGCTTTGCCAGCAAACTTTCCTCCACAATTATATCGTGCTTTCACTAGCAGAGAGGACGGGAACGCACAACTTTCTTTGGATTTTCTAAAGCCTGAATACAGAGCCAAGGAGAGGTGCAGAAGTCCACTTTCCTTTCAGACCACCGGAATTACAATTTGCTGAAAGGTTGTTATGTGGGTTTTTGTCCAGTGATACCAAAGATAAACTTCCTGCTCCAGCTTTCATAAAGTCTGCATTCTTCATCTTTTCTTGTCTTTGTGTTTCGTTCTTTTAGGCCGACAAAACAAATAATATGATAAATCAAGACAATATGGTTCTGATTTGGAGAAAGGAAATAATTTTTAGTTGACATCTGTCCAGCATTTTGCCTCCTCTACCATTACTTCCTCTACTTTTATTTTATTTATTTTATCATTCAGGTTTATAACTCTGTGTTCTTCTCTTAACTTCCTATTTATTTGCAGAGGAAATAAATAATGTCTGCAGAATATGACATTTCTAAATTGAAGCAATTATTAAAAAGTCACACTCGTCACTGGATGCTGTTTAACTTGTTCTGCAGCACTTTAGCGTATTAGACTGTCAGCCGTCGGGCCAGACAGTCCATCAGTCACTCTCCGCTCCATCTTGTGTTGACTGAGTGTAACGGGGCGGTGGAGGAAATGCATGGCCAGCCAAGCATTGTATTACCTGCTGAGAGTGCATGCATGTGTCTGTCAAGCGTGCGTTCAAATTGTGTATTTATTTGAGTGTGTGCGTTAACAGGGGAGAGGGGTGAAGGCCGAGCTAACTCGGGGCAGAGGAGAGTGAAAAGCTCACAGAGCGTAGGACAGCTTTATTACGGTCACACACTGCGGCAGCGGCGTGTGTTGCTGTGCTCGCCGCCGTCTTGTCCTTGGGCAGTTTTGCCATAGATCAAGGGTTTGGTCTCAGCCTCTCTTTAGCTGCAGGCCAGGAGAGTTAACAATGCCTCTGAGAACAACAAAATGTCAACAGAAGCATGAATCCCACAGCGTCAGGATCACAGGCAGCGTTCAGGCTGGCTGCAAGATGCTGGCCTCTTCCTGCAGCAGCCCCTCAGGGCTTTCCTAGAGGGTGAAGGCTGCTCGGCCATTTCTTTCTACCTCAGTGTCTTCTGAACTGCAGATAGCACCTGCTTAACAACTGTATTTACTGCTGCACCTGCTGTTCCCGGATGTATTTTGTTTGCAACACAATTTGGCTCCTAGGAGTTTTAAAATGGTGAGATTTTCCCGTAAAACCTGCTGGAGACAAAGACAGACTCCACTCACAATAGAGACCAGTCAGTGTTAGTACGTGCAGTTCTGATCATAATAATTATTGTGCTCTAAGAGTTTGCTTTTAGTGTCATATGAGCATCATCTGAAGTAAAGTGCCGTCATTTTCTTGGTTTAATGACCAGGGTTTGTGACGTTCAGTGAAAGCTTTTGTGAATAAAGAACACTCTGCTACAAGCTCTTTTTTTGTCCTTTTCTATACATTCCTCAGTGCTGTCACTTTGATTTGTTTCCCTCTTATTTAAATCTGCCTCAGTGCATTGTTCCCCTCAGCTCTTAAACTGGCTGAACACAAGAACTAAACACAAACATGTGCGCGTCCTCTTTGACTACTTTAATCTAATGCTGTCAGGGATGCATTTAAATGTCCTGTATGTAAAACAAACAGAAGGAAATTTGTTTATCTTCCTGCAGCCTTTAGACTTGTGAACAGCTACAGTACAAGAAATGGACACTTTACATTATTAGCTGGGTTTTCATCAGCCTGTTTTATGCACATTTGCAATTTGCGCATTAAAACACTTAAGTGGAAAAACCAAAAATCTGAAAAAAATCTTGAAAAATAAATGCTTTCATGCTTGAAGGAAGTGGAAAAGTTGGATTATCGATAAAGGATGAAATCACATGACTTAAAGGCTGATCTGGGGTCTGCATTTCACCTGGAGAAACTAAAGCGGCAGCAGCAGACAAACACAGAGACGAAAACACAAACGCTGTGCTGACTGATTAGGGACTGGAACATGGTTGTTATATTGTTTCGTCGTGTTTTCAGCGCTCATTGTGTTCTTCCTCATTACGTTTTCTTTGGTCTTCTTTCCTTTCCGTTTGTTTAGTCGTGCTCTTTAATCACATCATGTTGAGTCGTCTTCTTCTGCAGTGGTTTGATGACACCTGATGGGAAATTTTGCCAAACCTACTGGTTCTCTCCTTGAACTAACTCCTAAAACAGTAGTGATGGGAACAGGGATAAAAGCACAATTTCTTTTGACTTTCTTTTGTGAAAATTTGGTTAAATTTGTGATAAATGTTAATGGAAATCCAGCGTTTGAGCTCAGACTGATGAATTCTTTCGCTTTTGCTGTAGCTGTTTCTGTTTCCTGTGACTGCCTGTAAAGCTGTTATGGATCTTTTCATATTCAGTATTGTTTATCTGTTTTTCTACTTCTTTATTTTAACTCTTTTCTTTCTCCTCTTTTTCAATATGTCCAAATAGATATATATTCTTAAAATGTTCTTTTGCAAAGTGTCTGCCTCAAATTGTCCTTCAAGGCACAAATAAACCTTTCCAGAATTGAATTAAACTGAAATTGGATTGAGTGAACTCGTGTAAACTCTGTATTTTCTAATGGAAGTTGACATGATGTGTGTAGAGCAGTCAGGACTGTTTGGTTCTTCAGTTAAATTGATTGTTACTGGTCACCCACATTTCTTACTGAAAAGAAAACATCAGTCCTGTAGAGACGATTACTCACTGCTGCTGAAGTTTCGACAGGAAAAAGCAATTTATTACTAAAAAATGACTTAATTTTGACATTTTGTCCTCACAGTATAGTGGCTGAGGTCATTGAGTCTAAACCACTAAAACAACAAACTGGAGCTTCAAGATTCACTCTTTAACTTGGAAATAGTGTTTTTTATTTTAACCTTAATTTGGCTGAATGTGAGGAAACAAGATTCAAAGTTCACCTTCTCATATTCCGCCTCACCTCAGGTTCACTTGCTAACTGTAACTTTGGTGGTTAAACACTGAAGCAGCAGACGCAGCAGAAAAAGTCGTGACAGTTTGGGGTCGCTGTGCATCGACACGACGACGGGTTGCACAGCTGAGCACGCACACAAACATCCTGCACACTCGTCGTATCTCCATGTGCCTCCTGAGAACCTAAATGTGCTAATTTGCTGCTAATAACTTCCAACCAGAGAGCTGTGCGAGTTTTGGAAGTTTTGGGGAGTTTATTTTTAAAACTTGGTTGGAGTTTCATTCTGTCAGCAGAGATCAGTCATAGTGTTTTTCTTCATCCTAAAGTTGGAGATGTGACTGAATGTTTGTGATCATTACTTTAAAAAAAAACTTTCCAAGTCCAGAATCTGACACTGGGAGACTATTTCAGTCAGCTTTCTCTTCTCCCTCTGCTTTATGTGTGTCACTGTTAACCACAAGTTTAAAAATGCAAATGAGCCAGACTGTTTTTCCTGAAAATGGGTGCAGGCAGATGTTTGTCCAGCTGTGAGAACAAGACTGGCCATGAAAGATCACCATTAATGTGATAATTATTTTCTTGATTGTTTAGTATATTCAGTGTGAGGAAAATCTTGATTTTGTAAAGCCTAAGTGGGGCTGAGCAGTATATCCATATTATAACGTAAAACTACATATAATCTAAACTTTTCAACATCTTTATGTCGTGTCATTGCTTAAATACCGACAAAAAGCAGCTTACAGAAGTGCAGCTGATGTCTTTAACCCGACTTTTTTTTTTCTTTTCTTTTTTTGCACATATGACAAAGAAAAGAGCAAATCATTACAGTTGTCAAGCTGAGAAAGTACTGTAATATTTAAAGGCAAAGGTACTCTATTGGTCACATATACAGTGTACAGTGAGAGATGATCTCTACGTGTAACTCGTCCCTGAGGAGCAGTGGGCAGCCGCACCACAGCGCCTACGGACCAACTCCAGATCTTAGCCTGGACCTCGGTGAAGGGTACTGACTGGAGACAGACCGAACATGTATTTGATTTTTATATGTTAAACACTTTTTTTTTATCTACTGTGTTATATGGGTTAAAAAACGAAAACTTGAGACAACTTTAGACAGAATTGTTTCTTTATAATTCCCTCACATTGCTTCAGGTTCTTTTTTTCTCATAATTTTTTTCATGTTGATGTTGCTTAAATGTATATTTTTGTCTGTAAGTGTTGCTCTGCGTGCCCTTTTACTTGTGAAAAACTGTGGGTGGAAAGAGCACAAAAATAATCTACTAAAGCAGAAGTATTGTTAAAAATAACTGGTGTAAAAATGTAGTAGCTTAAAAGTAAAAAGTGGCTCTTTTAAAATAACTCATCGTAAAAGTTATTGTTGAGGGGGTTGCGATGGGTTGAAACATCACTTCTCCATCTCCATTCATCTCTGTCTCTGCATGCCAACGTCCCTTTGCTGTCTGTGTGACTGACTGTTGTTCACCTGCTGGAGCTGCAGACAGTCAGCCAGAGCCAATCAGATGGAGCGTTACTGGCACGCACATGCTCATAGAAAACTTAGAGAAGCTTTTTGTTTCAGCTTTTCTTTGTATTTGAAGCCATTTAAACGTGACATTATGTACTTAAGGAGAAGTAAAATTCTTGAATTTAAAAAACACTCAGAAAAGTACAACTACAAAAAAAAACTAAGTTGTTACAGTAGCCTAAGTAAATGTAATTTGTTACTTTCCATTCCTAGATGGAAACTGTACTTTAATTTCCTTTTGCATAATGCAGCAGATGTTCTGTTTCACTGCTTAACTAAATTCTGTCAGGCTCTTTTTGTATCATGTGAGTGTTTCTTTGCACTGCAGTGACCCATTTTCCCCACCGGGGTCATTAAAGTTTCATCCTTATCACAGCTGAAGTAATGTGGCGGATTTACCCCATGCCCTTTTTTGAGTGTGTGCGTGTGTGCGCGCTCGCGTGTGTGTGTGTGTGAACAGAGATCCTCAGTGTCAGACGTTCCACCACTGCAGTGATTTCTCCCTCCAGTTTGTTTT
>JAPZDX010000010.1:23199844-23210989 GCA_029783625.1 Naso annulatus | reverse complement strand
ATGAATACTGAAATTCATGTTTTTTCAGTTTCATCTTGCTGCCAGCAGATGAGACTCCCTGGCAGCTTTAACAAAACATTCCATCCATTCCCTGGGTGTCTCTCTTTCTGCACAGACTTTACAGAGCAAATCAAAGCTGCCCTTGCTAAAACTTTCCTTTGTTTCAGCCTCCAAGAATTTCCCTTTCTTTCTTTGTTTCCCGCCACGTCTTGCTCCGCTCCGGAGTGACGAAATAGAAGGTGGCGTTGGGTAATTAGAAGAGATAAGATGCAGGCCTCGGTTGGTGAACGCTCACAGAATCACAGAGACAAAAGCTTCTGCAGTGGTCAGCAAAAAAAGAAAGGCGGTTTCTTGGATCAAACAGAGGTTGGAGGAAGAGAAATGACAATACAGGCGGATGGAGAGAAGAGGAGACTGAGAAACAGATGACGAAAAGCACAGTTGAAAAATTTTCTGCATCAAGAAAAGCTGCAGGGTTAGAGACAGAGAAACTCAGTAAAAATGCTAAGGAAGAGGGAATTTCAGAGTTTTTTCTTTTACTTTTGTTCTGAAAGGAGAAGATAAATAACAACTCACTATGTAAATACATCACTCTCTCCAGAGTATCACTGAATCCTTTTTCATTTTTACCATTTAGATCTATTGCTTTCTACCAGAATCATTTTGCAACACGATGCACAAATGCACCTTCTATAAGCTCTGCTGCTCTCTCTGACATTATCCATTAGTTCCTATAGATCTCTTTAAAGACTCAAACCCGCCCTTCCTGCCCGACTCATTTCTTTCTCGTCCACTTTCTCTTTCCTAATACTCTGCTTCTGTCATTACCTCCCTCCCCTTCATTTCCTCCATCTCCTATTCTCTCCTCCACTCTCATCAGCTCAAGTGACAAAAAGTATCACTTGGTGTCGACGTTTCATAGAGCGGCAACCGGAGTCATCTCAAAGGACCCGACTGTGGCTAATGATTCTCAGAAATACAGCTCAGACCCTCAGGCCAACTCGTACATGAAAGGAAAATTCGGGGAGAGGAAAGGTAAGGTGCTCACTCGCTTCACAGCTGTGCTAATTATTAATACCACTCAACTATTTGTCACGTCGATCTGATCATGAGTCATTTATCTGCAGACAGTAGAAAACACTTTGACTTTTCCTTTCTTTTTCACAATAGAGTGCTACCAATAAAAAATTAGTTGCTTTCTTTGCTCGATGACACATGGGCCATAAAAATAAAAATTTGATTCTTTCACATCAGAAAAAAGATGTAAGATGAGGAGCTCTTTACAGACAGGAAGGTGGATATGAGCTAAAAAGGATTTACTGTAGCTAAGAGAAAGAGAATTCTTATTCAGCACTTTGATAATTTCTCAAAAAAGTGCATTTTAAAGTGTATTTTAAAGTTGAAACACTGTCAAATCATAAAGTTGTAAAGTGAAGTTTATTTATGTATCTAATAGGTAGTTCTACGAGTTTAAGGCAGGACAAATTTGTAAACTTTTTTCACTGGATGTTCCTTGGCACAGGGTTTAAGTCAAAGCAGGACTGGATTTATCTCTGGAAAGTTATTAACCACTTTTATTTCTTGGATTGGCCGATGAAATGTCTGGTCAGAGAATGCTGAGTTGCATAAGTTGCTTCAAGAAATGCAAACTGCAGTCCCTACAGCAGGAAAACAGTTTCCTTGAGTTTTTCTGGTGGAGTTCAGAGAGCTCGGTTTAACTTTTTTGTCATATTACTCTGCATGTATTTACTAAGGCGACTTGTTTTGGGTACAAATTGGTTTTAATCAAAGTTTGGCTTTGTTTCTTGTAGTGGAGCTTGTTTAGCATCCTGCCTCTGGTGACTGACCTCATTTGTCATGTTTGCCAACATAATAACAAAAGGCGATATACTTCAAGTGGGTAAGCTGAGTTAAAACTGCAGTGGTAATGCCTGATGTGACTGAAACATACACATTTCATGATAGTAATCCATTCGCTGATGACCAACTAAGTAAATTGTTGAAGTAACAGAGATGATCGTCTGAGTTGTCTCATTTGTAACACACAGAGCAGATGATTTAAATGAAGGCTGTGTGTCTGTTAATAAATTCTGATACATTTTTCAAATTCAATAAACAAAAGAAAAAAATGAAATCAAACAAGTCGTTGAAAGAAGCATCATGCTAAGAAGCAAACAAGCTATATTTTTAGACCTTCTGTTTTGTCCTTCTTCTCCCATATGTAACAGCACAACCAGGCACTGACTGTTTCATGTTTTACTGATCCACAACCATGTGCTTACACACTGATGTCATGAGTATGTGCAGTGCGTGCATTCATGAGTATCCTGTGGCGGCATTGGAAATTACCTTCCAATTAGATCTAATAGATAAAATTAGAGTCGAAAGCATTAAATAAGGCTGCAGTTATCTCCTCGGGTGAGGTTTGCCATGAGTTTAGGAAATTCATTAGAGACTGCAGAGAGTTCAGATGAGATGTCATTTAGCAAGTTTTCTTCCTTGTTATCAGTCAAAACTGACGACAAGAAAGAAAGACAGCAAAGAATATCTTTCTGTCGGGTGCTGAGTCATCATCCCTCAAGCGTGTCAGACACTTTACAACATTTAAACATAAAGATTTAAAAGGTTTTGTATGATTGATATTTTACTCGGCACAAATCAGAACAAGCAGACTAAAGGTAGTGTTAAAAATGAAACTAATTCTCTCACTTGTGCTAAAGCTTCAAAGACAGTTTGATTCTGTGAGGACCACCTTAGTCTGGAGGTAGTTACTGACTTCAGTGCCTGCAGGATCTGATATCCAGAGTCAATGAGTTCACAGAGTGGAGAGCAATGGCTTCTTTTTATTTAATACTGGATTCAAGGCAGATTTCCCACCAGAGTCAAATTAGAAAAAGGCTTTTTCCACACTGTACACTTCTGAACAGTTGTGTCCATAAGTCACTGAAATGTGGAAAACATTGAGAATAGACCTTTAAGTAAGTAGAAAAAAATTTTGGAGGAATCCACTCTCAAGATGCCAACCCTCTCTTACAATTGCTTTTTACCCTCAAGACTATAAAGTCAAATAGGGCTGGTGCATTTTGCCGCAGAGGGGGGAAATGAAACAATCAGGTTTGAATGTAAGTCAGAAAAAAATTTCAAGAATTCTATTAGTTTAGAAATACTAAAGATCATTCATCATGATCAAAATGGTTTTGTAAGGAATGGTTCATCTACAGATAATATGAACAGATTATTGCGTGTATTAAATGCCTCCTGTGACAGTGTGAACCCCTCTCTTGTTCTGTCACTTGATGCAGAGAGGGCTTTTGATCACCTTGAGTGGCAACATCTATAGGAAGTCTCAAAGCACATGGACCTCAGATCTAGTTTCATTAATATGGTCAAGGTGATGTCATTTAATCTCTTAGCTAGTATAATAACAGGCAATGTGTGCTGTGAACATATCAGAATACACAAAGCAGTAAACAAAGAGATCTATTTTTCCCTTATTATTTACTTTGACTCTCGAGATAATAGTGTAGTGTGCTAGAGAATCTCCCAAAATAACACCAATCATGGTGAAATCTACCAGACATTGTATCTATTTGCAGACGATATTTTATTATTTTTTTCTAATAATAGGCAAACCCTTGATAGTATCATGGATATTTTTGATCATTTTTTCTATATTTCTTGTTCAGAAATTAATTGAACAAAGTGTAGGAGGATGAATACAAGATCCCCAACACTCCGGTGGTATCACATATTAAATATTTGGGTATGAATATTTTTCCTTCAATTGAAAACACAGCGTCCAAAAATTACTATTCAGCTTTTAAATTGGTTCAATTAGATTTTTAAAAATTGATGAATTTAGCTATACCACTGTCAGGCACAATTTTAATAATTAAATTTTACATTATGCCAAGGGTCAGCTTCTTTTGATCAATGCCACCTCTGCCACCCCCTCCTAAATATTGGGAGAAATTGCACAATATAATTAGTCGTTTTTATATGGAAAGGTGAGTGTACTGGGATTTAACTAGTAAATCTTTAGAAGAAAAGTCAATTTGCTGGCTTTCTCTACCAAATTTTAGGTTGTACTTCTAAGCTTTTCTTTTTGTCCACTTAAAAATTGGTTTATTGATGTTGATACAAATTCTGGGATTGCTGCTGTAAGGAGTTTAATCAACCCTACCCCATTAAATGAAATTCTTTTTATACATCTTTCTATGAAACAATGCAGATTGAAATATGGCCCTGTTATAGCTTATACAATTTTTACACAGCGAAGTATGGAAAAGGTTTGCGAATGGAAATCTAAATAGCAAGTAAGACTCCTATTTTAAATAATTCTGCTTCACGCTCTGGAGGAAAACTCTTTGTATCACATCAGTGGCGTAATGCCAGTATACACTGTTTAGTTGATGTTCAGAATGATAATGGATTGCATACTTTTTAGAATCTGAGAGACACACAAAATATCTTATTAAATCTATTTTTCTTGTATTTACAGCTATGTTCCGCAACACAAGCAAAGGGAATTTCACCTAACATAATACTCTTCTCTACTCTTCTCTACTCTACTCGGCTTTTTTGGTATTCCATTATGTAAAAGAACCTGGTACATACTTTTTTGGTACCTACTCCATCAGTGTCCCAAAAAGCTGAGCAGGTCTGAAAAGGTGACGTGAAACACTGTCAACCACTTACATTTTAACAAACCTTATCCCAAACATTAGTACACTGAACAGTAAAAACTTCACTTTATTAAATAATGGACCATCATCTTTTGGACAAATTGTGTAATTTAACCAGTTTAAATCACTCACCAATGCATTTTTCCAGCCTTAAAAACAGTTTAATATTGGCACATATTGGAGAACATACATCCTGATAGGCCAATATCGGCTGATAATCCTGGCAAACTGATACATCAGTCGCGCCGCGCATGTGTCTTCAGTAATGAATTCAGAAACAGCATTACTTTCGTTGCTTCATTATGTTGTTTTTGTTAAACCTGGTTTTCTTTGCTTCCTTTAATCTCTCTTTACATGTAGTCCTCACACACACACACACACACACACACACACACACACACACCCACACACATCTGAAAGACTTTTTGATGTTAACCATTCAGGCAGGGTCATCTAGAATTATAACACTCGTCCTCCGGCTGCACGCCCATCTGTAGCCCTCTCGATTTGAGAGATGATAGGACAAAGTGCGAAGGCGTGAGCTTGGAAATTGCTCTTGACATCAAGGTAAAACCTCTCGTATTAGACTATGACTTGCCCAAAAGAAAAAAAAAAAAAAAAGGGCGCAAATCAGTGCCAGGGTGCTGCTAAGAACACCTCAGATCTCAACAACATTATAGTAATGGACTTCCTGACACAGGCACAACATCAATGGGCCTTGAATTATGTATGATTTGGGGCCATCTGCACAGCTTTCAGCTTTGATGCATGGCAAGACGCTTCATATTATACTGCAGTAGGAGTGTGTGCGCCTGCTGGACACTTATAACTGTGCGAGCGTGCCCAGGTGTGTGTGTTTGCATCTGGGGATTTCTCTCTGAAGGACTGATCTAATATTTGTGAACCGGCACATTACGTGAACCATTCTGGAAGTTTGTACACATACAAGAGGTGACTGCAGCTAAAGATGGTAACAGAGCATGGAAGTGATGATAGCAATGCGAACAATGCAGACCACCATCTATGGCTCCATGGGCTACAGAGGAAGGACAATACAATATTCTGACAGATATATTAAGAAGTAGATAGTCCAGAGAAGGCAGCAAGATGCAGGATATTACCAGTGGTGAATATATTCTTCCCATAAAGTCTGTTGACTTTGATGAAGTGCAAATTACTCTCTGGTGCGCTCCCTGCATTGTATGTACTGAATAAATCTTAAATCTTTAAACAGGAATGAGAAACCCTACTTGTTTGTGAAGAAAAGGTCTGGTTACACTTTGTTTTTATCACAAACTTGAGGATTGTCTGAACTGTCACAACCAAGCATCTCACCTGCAGATGTAAGATACTGTTACTGAAGGAGTCAGTCCCAAAAGCTGAAATGTTTATGATTTCTTCATTAGTCACCTGCAGTTCATTTAAGCAAAACCCTCACAATTCTTTTCACAGAAACGAGAAAAAATATACCTCAGAAGAAAATGCAATGAATTTTTAAGCCTCACAGTAATAAGATGCTTAAAAACAAATCTAATCTTCTCTGTGTTTGTAAATTGGAAAAAGCACTTCAAAGCCAGAAATTCAGTGCTTCTAGCTTATCTGTTTTAATTCAGTTTCTTTATACAGGATAGGTAGTTTCTTTAAAACCAGCATCCTGTTTACAGTTACAATGAAAAACAAGTAATTTTATGTAACAAACATGAATAGTTTTCTTTGATACAGGATTAGTGTGTGGCACTGTACAAACAAACAAATGTCTTAAATCCTTAAGATGATCAACAATATGTATAACTTTGAGTCACATTCAGGCTCCTCACTGATTCTTCTCTGTGTCATTATTTACATGTCATATTTGTTCCTGTTTCTTTGCTTACAGACTTAAAAGTGAATGTTAGAGTATGATGTACAAACATTTTATGCAGTCTTCAACTAAACTAAACCTTTTAGTTAGGGAGTGATTTTTGTGATGGAAAATCATGAATAAAAATGTAGTTGAGAAAATGTCATAAGACTCCTGTGACCAGGATGTCAAAACAAAATAAAAATGACCTTTTCATAGGATCTTAGTGAACTTGAGAATCAAAGCCAAGGGTGTGTTTCAAATCGCATACTTTTTCCTTTTACTTGTAGTATGTACTGCAGCTGCCCTCACAAAGTACATACTGCTGCATGCAGCATGCAAACAATTGGGACATACTACTCCGCCATGATAGTGCGCCTTGAACTTTGACTCTGATGCTCCTATATACATCGCAGCCGTAGTGTGAAAATTTGGAGTACAAGTTGAGCAAGAATGCTTTTCAAGCCATCCAGAGGGTAAAATTTGTTCAGATGCAACTTACCACTTACATTTATTTAACTTGGCTTTGTACAGCAGTAGTATATTTATTAATATAATAGTTGTACATAGGAGTCAGAAAACTATAGTACTTACACTTAAATGCGCTGTCATCTGTCACTCATCTGTCATCTGTCTCAGCTTTGTTTATATGTGAGCGACACAACGTGACATATGTGACATATTTCCCGCTGCGCAGAGGATTGTGGGTCAGAATGGTCAGAAAAGCATGCTGGCTTGCGTACTGCAAAATCTTTCTGAATGTAGCAGAACATCCTGGTACATCTGGCATTCTCCATTTTACATACTACGTACTGGGACATACTAAATCTTTTTCTGGCATACAAAATAGTGAGGTGGTATGGATATTGGAACGTAAGTAAGTTAGTCAAAACACAAGGAAAATAATGTGAAAGATGAGCTCATATTGATTAATTTATTACAACGCTGCACTTTTCAGAAGCACAAACAATTTAAAGGCTGTCTGCATGTTTGCCTCTTTTCTTCTCTTAGCTTCTTGTTTTCTTCTCACTGTATTTATTTTGAAAGGACTGCTTTGACAAGCGCTGTACAATGTGATTTATCATTATCAATAGGAAGGTCTGCGGTGACACCTGCCCTTTCATTCCATGGAGAAATAAAGCTGCCGGAGACACTGCAGTCTAAATGGGAAGTCCAGTCTTATCCAGTTAAAGCAATAAAAACAGAGGGAGCCAGACTGTCTCTGTACAAATTACCAGAAATGGAGAGCATGGGGAAATATACTCAGGCACATAAACAGGGAGTTATTTCTCTGTGTTTGTGTGTGTGTACTGTACATACACAGTGTATGTAACTGTATGATGCAGTGCGGCTGCAGGAGATAGCTGATATAACTCTGTAAAACTGTCATGGACTCACTCAAGCAGACGATGCTGCTCAACATGCTGTTCTTACTCAGTATGTGTTTCAGCTGCCCAACCTGCAGCATCAACTTCAAACTAGATTTTGGCTTTGTAGACTCCTTTTCTTTCTTATCTTGTAATCTCAGATTCAAAGTCCATGTCTGCCAGAAGTGTCCAGATCAGAGCCAAGATACAATATGCTTATTATACTAACACATACAGTATGAATAAACCATCAATTCTCAAATAAAAGCAAGAATTCAAACAGAATGCAGGTCTTAAATAACACTCAGGAGGGCAGACAGCACAAATACAACAAAGGTTGGCCCTTGAAAGCATCTGTAGTTGCTGCTGCAATAATGTCTCTCATCATATATTTTTTTATTTACTGGTTTATTTGTCAGGGACAGTTCAACAATTACACTAACAAGTTAGAGTGACATCACTGATCTGTTAGGGTTTCTAGTCAAGGCTTACTCACAACCCTCTCTCCTATATTTATAATAATTTCCATTTTGTAACTTTATTCCACATCAGCACTGTACATGGCCATGCCATATTCACCAAGCCATAGAAAATATGATTGGAATCACTGTTAAACCAAGTCTGACTGATTGTATTTTGCAGTTTTTTTCTATTGATGTAAAGATGCTGATTATGAAACACTTCCTGCAGGTATTTCATTAACATTATAAGCTTGCTGAGAAACTATTTGTTTTGAATAACTGCTAAGTTTATTTAAAAAAAAAAAAAAAAAATCACACATTAAAAAAAAGACTTCTTTTTAAAATGTTACATCATAATTCTAAGGAAAATTAGACACAAATGAGCTTTAAAATTAACTTTTCTTTATCAGGGGTTGTTTGTCAAAGAAAAGCAAATCTATCTTTAATCATTTTGATAATCACTGTATCATTTAGTCATTGAAGAAAAAAAGTCTTACAACTACTGCTCACGATTATTCTCAAATGCTAGAATTTGTTTTGCATTGTCGGTTTAACAAATGTAATATCTTTGGGGTTTTAACTGTCTGTCAGATAATAAATTCTAAACGTAAAAATGGGAAAATAGAGAATGTGATTTTTATTTTCTAGTTGTTTTATCTGCTCACAGGATCCAAACACTGACTGTGGGTCAAGCCTGTGAGGGAACTAACAGAGCATCGTCACAACCAGCACCGGCACAAACGAAGAAACTAATGAATTCCATTAGGATTTAGCAAATGGGCTCTGTCAAGGAACAGCAACCAGGAAATGAATGAGTGTGTGTGTGTGTGTGTGTGTGTGTGTGTGTTCGATGTGGGGGTGCATGTGTGGAGGCATTCAATCACTGAGCAACTTTTAATTAAAGGCTGTGAGATTACTTCACGGAAACAAAATAAAAATCTGAAACACTTAAACCTATTTTGGTATCAAAGTATGCTTTAATGGGTATTGTAGCCGAGGAGTACAATGAATTAGTCCACTGCTGTTCAAGCTGCACTTTAAATCCAGTCACACTCCACTGCCAGGAGAACAGCAGAGCAGAGTCATGTATTTCAATTCAGAGCACTTTGGCCAGTTTAAATTGCCCACCAGATATTCTCTCTCTCACTAGTCCAGCCTCTATTAGGTTACCGCACCAAAAGACCCTCAGACTGCCGTGGGTGGACTGCGTGATAAAGACAAATACAGGTTTGAGGACCTGCTTTTAGGGTTTGCAGAAGCATGTACCCTCCCTATATCATCAACACTGAGTTTATAGAGTCAGTGTTTACGGATAAATAAGATATCACAAATTTATCAATGAAAAATACCTCAATAATTAAAACTACAGGACCCCAGAATGTGGCTGTAAAATGAACTTTGATCACCAACCTGGAATCAGACATTCCTCTCCCAACAGCACGCAGGTTATCCTTCTTTTAGACTGAGGGCATGAGCATGGTGCTGGTCTACACAATGCATGTTAAACCTGTCTCTGGTAGTTAGCAGAGAATCCAGTTGATCAATCAGATGGGAATGTGATTGCTTATTGGCTTACTGATGCAACAGTTACACCCATAGAGTGAAAAATGTTTAGTGGATTAACTGGTGAGATGATCACCAGAAAATTAACTGCAACAATTTTAATAAATGATTCATTGTTTGAGAGATTTGTCACACTGTTTCCAGCTTTTTTAATGAAGATTGGCTGTTTTTCTTTGTTCTTTTCTCTGTGTTGCACAAAATGAGAAAAATGTAAAACACACACACAAAAAAATCCAAACTGTGACGGGCTTTTTTTTTTTTTTTAAAACACAATTTCCAGACCTTTGTGACAAAGTGATGCTCACCACATGGACAGGAAAAAAAGTTAAAAAAAACTGTTGTAATCATCGGCATGAAAATGTTGTTTTAAGCAACGTTAACTTGTGTCTGTAAGATGATGAAGTAATTATTCAGTTAAAATAAGTAAGAAATTTAATCTACAATGATGGTTTAACTTTGGGTTCTGTGATCATATTAAAATATGTACAGTACAAAAAAAGTCTGCGCTCATCACTTAGCTGGATTTCATCTGTTCCACAGGATGCCCCGAGATGTTGGATATGCTCTCAAGAAAAACTTGGTTTGCCTTCTCAGTCAACAAACTGACCCTGAATACGGAGCTGCACATCCTGTTTACTCACTCAAGACAACACACCAGTGAATAGCTTGATGTTATACTACCATACAGTGGGCGGCATTGTGGTCTTTAGTCTGTCAGTAAAACCAGAGAAGCATCCTGTTGTGTGAGGGGGGATGTAAACAGGACTTTGGCTGTAGCCTAAAGTAACATTGGGCGCTACATTGAAGGCAGTTGGAGAAAAGGAGGATGTAAATGTGTACGTGTGTGTGCTGACAATAAGCTGGAAGCAGCAGCTTGACACCAGCGAAGCCGTTAACCCTGCTGCATTCTGAAAAGTGGAAGTCTTAACAGCTTAATCGTAGCACCGCAAACATCACGTGTTAATCAATGGCTGCACTCGACTAATGCTGCAACTTCTTTTTTGTCACTTATCAGCTGCTGTCAATACTGACTGTGCATGTTAGTGGATAAGTGTTAAGGTTAATTTTATGCTATGACGCTTTCGGTGCTTTAAGTGGAAAAGTGTCTCATTCATCTGTTGGCATTTGAGGTGGGCGGCCAGTATCGGCAAATTATCAAGTATTATACCATGGTCTGGGTGAATACTCGATTCTGATTGGCTGCAGGGTGTCCGTTAAAAAGTGTTGTA
>JAPZDX010000010.1:23172334-23186012 GCA_029783625.1 Naso annulatus | reverse complement strand
CCCACCCCAAAAATCTCTCAACACATGCAGTCTGTTATTTTTTTATTTCACAAGACATTAAGATCTTAATTGCTGCTTTAATTTCTTCTAATGTGTGTTTTGGTGATGACTGAAATTATGTACCATTAGGAAGATGTTCAGGATTTAATATGATGCTGTTGTCATTTCAAATTAAGCTTCACCATCCATTTGACTTTTTTCTTCATTGGCTCTAAAGAAAAACTGACAAAATGTCTGCAAATGTAAAACCCATCTCCAGCTTAAAATGTTGTCACTTTCAATGCTAGACAATGGAAAACAATTC
The DNA here is from genome assembly GCA_029783625.1 of Naso annulatus. Taxonomy (NCBI): domain Eukaryota; kingdom Metazoa; phylum Chordata; class Actinopteri; order Acanthuriformes; family Acanthuridae; genus Naso; species Naso annulatus. Next base: position 23,185,708 of record JAPZDX010000010.1, on the reverse strand, counting down.
ATATAGGCAATCCAAGGGAAAAGACATCATGATATTGGTCACTATTTGCACATCCAAACTACAGTTCTAGAAAGAGACTCCAACTCATATTCACTTTGTTACAAAGCTACACATTACAGTAGAGATAATTCAAGTAATCATTTGAGTTATTTAGTTACATTTTAAAATGAGCAGTCCATGGCTAATAACATTTTATTGTACCTCATTGATTATTTTGTTGCCAAATAAAACAAATTAATAAAATCCAGATGAATTTGGGTTTCTGTTTATTTCCTCAGTTCTAAAGCACAGCTGTGTGGAAGTGGAAGGTATCCAATACTGTGATTGTGTAGGTGCATGCAGGCTGCTCGTGATGTCAGTGGGGACAGTCTTCATGTCCCCGAAGTATCTTGATTATTTTAACATGTCAGTGAACAAGGTGGAAGGTTCACACTAGCAATGTTCCACTCCTCGCACAGCTGCGCACGCGTTTTCTAGGCTACAATAGTTCAGCTGAGTTGCCGTTACATGCACCATGTCATCTGTGACAAGGAAAAGTTATGTCTGGAAATACTTTGATGAAAAAGACGATAACATGCAGTCCAGATATGGCCTTAAACTAAGACTATAACAGCTGCTGGTGTTTTAATGGAGTTTGTGTGTATAAAAATTTGAGGCAAGGAGGCACAAAGCCACTTCACTGACAATGAGATTTTATCAATCCAGAAGCAAATTAAATACTTGGAGCAAATTCACACAGAATCATCATAAAAATGTGTATAAACTATTGCAATCCAAACACTCTCTAGCCAGTAGATGCACTTAAAACTGCATTAAAAAAACATATTTATTGTGTTAAAAGCAGGAACAGTGAAGCACCTACAATACACAAGGTAAGTCTTGCTGTTGTTAACAGCTTTTTCTGTACATTCATTAAATCCTTGCATCCTCCCATTTAAAGGCAACAGGGTGGATAAATCTGCAGCTTGTGTTGCTGGAGCTTGGACCTTGAAGCGATGGTCACACGGCTGTACACCACATTTACCTTCATTAAGTCAGTTATTAGCCACCTTGAAATGACACCAAACTGCAACAAAATAACATCATGTACCTCCATACACGTGCAACTGGATTTGATGCAGAAAACTTTGGATTATTTGGCTTCATCCAGTGCATCACTTCATTTCTTTCCAATTTTCAGTCATATAGGCAAACTGGGCGATTGCCTAGAGCAGCACTTTGGCAAGGGCGGCAAAATGTGGACTTAGTGGTGGGTGATCTGCTAAAATTTTCAAACTGGCCACCGTCGACCCATCAACCGATAACTGCGGATGTATTCATGCAGGTGTGTGCCAGCAGTGCAGTGGGTGGTCACTGCTGTTTTCTACACTGAGAGATTCACTGAGTGTTTAATCTTGTACAGCTGTTTGTTTTTTCCTAACGAGACAAGCGCCTCACCCCTGCGCTCCTCAGCACACAGGGAAGAGGTAGAGTTTTGCCTGTAAAATACGAAAAATATGAAAATACGAAATACTACGTGTCGCATTTGGACTCCCGTAAAGATTGAATTTACTCTCAAGTGTTCAGCACCAGTGCCAGAGCGACACTGCGCGTCAACGTGCTCAGGCAACTTGCACGCGGAGCGGCGCTCCACAGGCGCTCTGTCGACTTTTCTTGGCACTGGTCAGTTTTGCTCCTCCTCGACTCCTCTCTAATGAAAGCTAGAAAACCAGAGACTCTGCCCATCCCTGTTTTTGTCAGCATACGCATATAAAATGTCCACATATTGTGTAATGAGCATATTTTTAACAGTCTTTTGTTGATACTGTAACAACCCTGCAAAGACGTGACACCTTGGCCCTTTATCAGGTGGCTGAATCCTGTGGCTGACTGGTCAGCGCTGTGTTCTGTGGTCTGAGCGACCTGGATTCAAGACTTACTCTCTCCTCTTTTGTTATAATACTTTTAGCACATGTTGCACTAATTTGTGTGTTTCTGCTGTGTTGTGTTGCAAACAGAGGGGCGGCACAATTGTTCTTTGCTTAGAGCGGCAGAAGAGCATACGCCGGCCCTGCTTTCAGTCATACATATCCAAAGAGATGGCTGGGCGATATGGGCTGAAAATTATATTGCAATATTTTCAGGCTCTCTCTCGATAATAGAAATATATCTTGTTATTTCTAAATCTCCTCAAAAGCACTTCATTAATGCTTAAACTGGGAGACAGAATTAAACAAAAGATTTTTGAATGAATTCCTTCTTTGATGCGACTATATTATAATGATGACTTTTGGTACTTTCAAAAAATATGAATACCCTTCCATTTTTGATCAACACTCATCAGTAATGTAGATATACCGACCATATCACGATACGATGTCCAATATCAAAGACAATATACAGTTTCACATCTGAATAATGACATAATATCTTCATGTTGCCCAGCCCTATCCTGTTCCATGAGTTGTGGGTTGAGGGCTCTTTTTGAGACCAGTCTGCAGGCTATCAGATGTTTTATGCCTAAAATGTAACAAACATCTATTGGAATTGGCGAGCAATTCATCCTTAGCTAAGCTCCGCCCTCAAATGCAAACAGGCCAATCAGAGAATAGTATCTCCCAGCTCTGACCAGGGTCCAACAACTGTACAGCTGTGCTCCACTGAAACTCATGCTATCTTTTCAGATCTCCGTCATTTTCTGGCTGGTTCTGTGGATTTCGAGCTCATCGTGATTAAACATTGTGTCTGGGGCACTTTTGAAAGTGATGCCCATTATTCGGCGAGGTTTGAAGGAGATACAAGTTCTTTACCTTTACAAAAGCAAATGTTGAAAAGTGTAAAATTATGCCATGGATACAATTGTTTGGGCATCCTCATTCTCTGCTCACAGCTACGTTATGTCTGCTTTGGTAACCCCTTAGATAAACACTTAGGCCATGGTACGTTGTTATTAGTGGATATTAGCCAGTTAGTTTGAGTTACTCATTGCTATTCAGAATGTTAGCAAGCCTAGCCCGCCAAGCTAAACTCTATGGCTGCAGTCTGGAAATAGCAGCTCTCAACAGTCTGCAACGCTGGTAGCCTGAACTCAAACCCATCCAAAAAGCCAAAGTATACTTTTAACAGTATACGGTCCTAAATCATTATGAGGGTCCTTGTTTGTTTTATGAATAAAGTGAAACTCAAGTTGAACTGCACTGTACTGTGATCTGTAGGCTTTAGCATGTATTTTTATAATCATAACTCGAACCTGTTTTCACTGCTGAGTCACTTTGACTTCCTGAATATATCATTTAAATGCATATTGCCGACCTCTCTGTCTGCTTTTGTTGACTTTGCTTTTTCGTTTTTCCATTAGTTAGACAACATTTCTCCAGAGAGTGCAATTACTGACGCTGTAAGCCCTATGCTAGCTCCAAAAGCTTGTTGGACATAGTAACAGCGCTGTAACTAGCGAGGCAAGGCTTGGTGCGGCTTAGCAAAGGAGCAATTGTCTGGTTACTATTAGATGCTGCATATACTTTGAACAGTATTTTTACGTATGTTAACTGCAAAGTGTACAACATTTAACATGGTGCCTTGTCCACACAGTGCGTTGCACAGTTATCTAAAGGATGTGCAATCATGAGTGACAGGCAGAGAGAAAAAGCTCATGCCATTAATGGTACCATTATTCATTCCCATCCAGATAAACCTCTCTCTTTTTACAACTCTCACATTGCTGCTTTCATGGCAATCAGGCTAATGCAGACGCCCACGATTCAGCGGTGCGAGAGGTGGGTTTAAGAGAACAGAGAGATAAAGACAGATAGGGTTCACAGTGAGGAGAGAGGTGAGAGGAGACCAAACAGAAAAGAAGAAAGGAGCGTCAAAGTGTTGAAATTTTAATATTCGTCTTCAGTAAGCTCAAAGTTGGCAAGATTTGACACCCATTTAATTATTGTAGGTGACTTAGGCTATGATGAATGTGATACAGACATGAAAGAAATGGAATGAGACGCAAGAAGAAAGCAGACAAAAGGAGATGAGAGGCAGATAATATTGAATCACAGGAGGGGACAAATCAAGGAGACATGTCTGAAAAGGAAGGGCCCTGAGAATGTGTCGCGTTCATTCATTCATTCAGCAGGACACGCACAAACGCTGCAGGTGCTCATTTAAAGCTGCTGATACTAAAGGTATCATCCACTCTGTTACAGAGACAACGCGGGGTTCCAGTTCTGTTGAAGAAGCATCAGAGTGAGTCCTTCAAATCCCTCCTGCCATCCAAGAGCCTCCAGGGGAGAAAAATATAACAAAAAACAGAGGGAAGGTGTGTTCATTTTATCATCATTGGAAGAGTGAGTCAGACTCTCTGCTCACGACTGTGGAGGAGCTAAATAGCAATAATTGTGATTTTCTATAACAAAATAAGTAGAACCTGGCTGACATACAAGTAAACTGATAATATCTGCCAATGTTGGTCTATCACAGATTAATTGGTATCAGCATGTATGTTCTTCAATATGCACTAGGCTTGGATGGTATTACAGTATGATTGTATACCAAGGTATCAAAAAATTCAGATGGTATTATATTCAATACTGTCAATTATACAGATGCATCCAAGGCACTGGACTGCAACCAAAATGGTTGCATATTATGCAACCTTTTTTTTTGGAGTGTCTGAGTTAAATTTTTACCTAGTCCCATTTGTGCAAGTTAACGATCAGTACTGGTTTGGTAAAACTGGGAACAGTGTTACAACTTTCACTGTTCCTTGCAAAGAAAGAAGTCATTTTTTTTCCTCAATGGCACAGTCTCTTCCTGCACCCTCGCTTCCCTGCTCCGCTCAGTCTGACTCACACCGACAGCTGCGAGCCGCAGTCCGCTCATGAGCGTGCAAAAGCAGTAGCTTAAACTTTTCATGGAACATTATCACAAGTTAAGACGGTAAGAGAAGCGTTCAAACGACATAAAACTCACTTGGTAATGTTATGTAGTAAGATGAACCTCATAGTTAAAAACCTGAGCGCTGTCACCAAAGTTACTTCTGTTTCATGCATCTCTCCCCTTGGTCATATAACGATATAGACACACACACTGACACACACTGAGGTAACAGCCATAACATTAAATATTATTCCGGAAAAACAGGCAATAGTGTTATCTCAATCCTCTTACGCATTTATTTCACAAAATAGCGACACAATTAACAGAGTGATGACATTACGTTGTAGCACACTAATGATAAAACGTTGACTCAGCTTTGGGTATTCATGATCACCGCTTCTTACACAACAAAATAAGATAATCTTTGGTCCCACAATGCAGAAATTATGGTGTTAACAGCAGCAGCAAAGTTGACAGCAGAAAAGACGCAGAACACTAGAGAGGAAAGCCACTGCCACCCCGTGACTAAATCATGTGCTTGTGCAACCAACACAGAAAGTTAGGTTGCGACAGGACTGCCACTAAACAATCCCCCCAATGTCAAACAGATCACTTCAAATAACATATACTCTGGTAAAATGTCAGGAGGGTATAATGGTATGAAAAAAATACGTACCGCCCAAGCCTAAAAGGCTCCCATATTAAAACAGTTTTAAAGGCCGCAAAAAATGCTTGGACTAGTGATTTAAAGTGGTGTAATCATGTAGTTTGTCCACCAGAGGGCAGTCTTTTATTTAATAGCTAATAAGTGAAGCGTTTACTGATGTTTGGAATAAGGTTTGTTAAAATGTAAGATATCCTGCCTCCATTACATATGTTTGTCACAAGTATTTTATAACCACATTCAGCTATTATGTTTATATATAAGTCGCTATGCACATATCATAATTTTCTTACTCCTAAATATCTGTATTGTTCCAAAAAATCTCATATTAGTTAGGCCCTAAAAATAAGGCAATTGCTGTATTTGATAAACAGTGTCATCATTTAGCCAATGAAAGAAATAAAAACATTTTCATGAAAATATTTTTCATGAAAATGTTTTTATTGCTCTGAACTAGTGATTCACAAACTAGAACAAGTGATTTAACCTTTCGGCAGGTCATCAAAGTTTTTAATATGTGTTCCAAAAGCTTCTTCTGAACAGGCCAAAAGTAAAATAATAAAAATTACTATTCTGAACACATAAATGGAAATAATTAAACAGTGCAGAAAAATAATAACCCTGTAGATTCTAATCAGTTTTAACTTGATTATTATTCTGTAATGAATGGGATTTATTTTGTCACTTTGATTTCGGAAAGCAGTAAATGAGTCATTTAACTAAACTGAAATTGAGAGAAGTGATGCATGAAAGGAACACAGAATAAATTTTTTCTGTAATTTTGTGTGCACTTGGAAAATCACTGGAGAACCCATGTGTAAATACATTTATTTATTGTTGTCTGAAGTAATGCCAGTATTGTTTCAGAGAGCCTCATGAGGGTTCAGTAAGAGGCTTTTATAGCCTGTCAAAGACACTGAATATTTTAATTCAATAAAATGAAAACAGACTCAAAGCTTTGACTAGCAATGCTTAATTAATCCCTTCTGACAACATTTCTTTTCAAACTATTCATTTCTGGTATTTACGTAAACAAAAACTGTGTGATGAGTTGAGCTCACACAAATCAGCAAGGCCAATACACACACATCTGTATGACTACAGATGTCCTGATCAGGTTTATACCAACTCTGATCCAATACTCATATAGTAAATAAATTACCCTCAATATTTTATTGACAATGATAAGAGCATTAATAATATGGATGATGTGGTTAACAGATTAAAAGATCTGCTGGTAGACGTGGTCTCTCAACTCCAACTCCATTCTCGCATCGGACTGTAAACAGCAAGCGGCACATGGAGAAGGAAGTTGGAAACGGAAATTCGCTTTCTCCAAGGGAAGCCCAAGAATAATGGGGTTTGCCCCCAGAGGCTGTATCGCTGTCTACCGGAAGTCAGATGGTGAATGCAGCCGATGGGTTTCGAGGTTTTCGAGGACCTAATGAAATATATGATCACCCCACTGAATGAAATCCTAGTTCAATGTTTCTGAAAGCAGTTGAAGACAAAGAAATTATAGATATTGTAAACAAATGTAAAAACAAAACTTCGACTGACTATGACAAAGTAAAATAAGTTAAAAGAGTAATAAATGGGATCTTTAAACTACTTACATATATCTCTAATTTATTATTTTAAACAAGTCAATTTCCAAACAGAATGAAAACAGCAAAAATCATACCACTATGCAAAACTGGAGACAAACACCATTCCACAAATTATGGGCCTGTTTCTCTTTGTCCACAATTTTTAAAAAATTCTGGAAAAATTATTCAGGTTAGACAAATTCATAGACAAACACAAAATACTTCAGTCAGTATGGATTCAGGACAAATTGGTCAACAACTCTCGCATTAACTGAATTGGTCGAAGAAATAACAAATTCTATAGTCCAAAAAAGTATGCAGTTGGGGTATGAATTGATTTCAAAAAAGCATTTGACAATTTGACACAATCAATCATGTAATACTAATCAATAAACTCAAACAGTATGGGATAAGAGGGGCAGTGTACATCAGTGACATTTGTAAAGTTTCAGAACTCTTGAAATTTGTTTTATTTGCCGATGACACAAACATTTTCTGGTCTGATCACCTCAGAACGCAACAAAGTTTTAAAATGGTTTGACAAAAACAAATACATTAAACCTAAGCAGAACAAATGTGTTTTTTGGAAAACACAGCACTAACACTCAGGTACAGATAAAAAAGATATAGATGGTTTGAATATTGAAAGAGTTTCTGAACACAAATTTCTAGGTGTGACAATAGATGACAAACTTTGTTGGAAAACATATAAAAAATTTACAGACTAAATTATCAAAACGCATTTTAGTATCGGTCAAAGCAAAGCACGCTCTGGGACACAAATCACTTCACATTTTATACTCTTCAATTATTGTCCTATATTAAACTTACTGTGTGGAGATATGAAGAAACACAAAAGTACACTTAAACCAATATTCACACTTCAAAAAGAGCTATGTGACAAGCACATAATATTGGGTTCTGTGACCATACTAATCAATAATTCTTTAAGTTCAAAATGCTAAAATCCTTCGATCTTGTGAAATTTCAACAAGCACAGATGATGTAAAAAAGCCAGGTACAATCTGCTACTGACAGTAATTCAGAAAATGTTCCTTGATAGAGAGGGAGGAGAAATTTAAATTTTAAAATTTTGACTTAAAAAAAAATTTGTATTTCATGTTGTAGAGTGAAACTGTGGAGCAGCTTGTATGTGAAGTTAGGTAATGTCCAAAAATCTTTTGTTTTAAAAAGAGATACAAAAAAAAAAATGCCTCTCACACGGTACTGGGATGAGGAAGAGCTTTGATCATCACAGGTGTTGATGTATGGAGAGTTTGTAATTATAAATGTATTTTTGTGTATTATGTAGGGCTGCAACTACTGATCATTTTTATTGTCTATTATTATATCTGTCGATTATTTTCGCGATATTGATTAATCGTTTATTCTATGAAATGTCAATAAAGTGTAAAAAACGGTCATCTCAATTGCCCAGAGCCCAGTGTGACGTCTTTAAATTGCTTTTTTTATCCAAACTACAGCCCAAAACACAAACATTTCTTATCATAAATTAGAAAAAAAGCAGCAAATCCTCACATTTCAGAGGTGAAACCAGCAATTGTTTTTACTTTTTTATTTGAAAAATGACTAAAACAATTAATCAATTATCAAAATAGTTGGCAATTAATTTTCTATCGATCGTTAATCGATTAATCGTTGCAGCTTTGGTATTATGTAGACCTGGTAGGAATGAACATATATTTTTCACATGTTTGAATAGCGTTTTGTATGTAATGGGACTATGATATGCATGTATGTATTTGCATATGCATGTAAAACTTCCTATATGTGTATATGTATGTATATATGTATATGTATATGTGCATATGTGTATGTGTCTATCTGTGTCCATATGTAGGAATATGTAGGTATATATACATAGCTATGTTTAATATGTAAATAATGTAAATATTGAAGAGAGGGGTAGGATCAAGAAGTTGCTACTCCTTTTCACACATGTGAAGTAAGGAAAATTGCCGTAGAAATTTATTCATTTTTTTCTACATTGTTTTATTTCTTACTTTTTTGGACTACTGTTTTTGTTGCATTTTACATGTTCAAAATAAAACCTTCAATCAATCAAGCAATCATTCAGTGAAATTAAGAAAGAGTTTCTGATACATAGAAACGCAGCTAGAGATGCCCATCACTCTTACAGTTGTGCAGGGGTGTTACAGAGTGGACTTTCTCCTTCATAAATTATGTTGTACTGAGTGCAGACACCTGCAGAGAGCACGCAAAACAACAACAGACATGTTTCACTCTGGCCTAACCTCAAATTACACACAGAATTAATATTAATAAGCAACATCAGACATGACCTGCCACTGTCGGCCTTTGTCATTTTCACCAGTGAAAGCTACAGTCAGAACCAGCTAAAAATAAGAAGCTGCAAGATGAACGTGTTGTACATCGATCTTTGCTAATGAGGAACAGAGTCAGAGTTGGAGTTTGGCGAACCTGTCTTCCTTCCAGTAAGTATCCATTTAGTTTTATTATTTAATCTCTTTCAACATGAAGCTTCAAAGTGAAAATACATGAACAGAATGCAAGATCTAAACTTGTACAAAAGTAAATTGTGAGAAGATACCTTTCAATTTGCATGTGGATCATGTGATTTATTAAGAAAAATACATTTATTAAACTTCACACACACACAGAGACTGATATATTAGTGGATATTGGTTTATTGCAGATAAAGTGTATGGATATATATATGTACTGAAAGGTAAAAGAAAATGCCAAGCTAGCTTTCACTTGGTCCAAAAACTTTTACCATATACTGTATGTTACTCAATGACCTTTTTTTCCCACAAGTATAATATTAACACACAATGTTGTGGATCGAAAAAAGAGGTGAACTATGGTTTAAAAAATAAAAACTAACCATAAAACAAAGTCTCTTCACTTTCAGTGGCAAAAAGGAGGGGACAAAATATTATGAACTCTATTTAATTATAAAGAAAAAGCATTTTTCAATGCAGCAGTTCATGTGCTGTGAGCGTGAACACTGGCAACATAAAATGAAAACAGTCAAGACTGCATCCACAGTTTTACAGGAAGCAAGACGTTTCTTCAAGTTTGTGGCATTTTTACTGGCTACTTTATAGCCACACTGCTACCCTTCTGATAAAGCATTGCATTCAGCATTGAAATGGCCCCACATATCACTATGATTTTTTTCCCAAAGCCCCTCATTGCCCTTTAAATCAGACCACAAGACCAGACACTGTCTGCAAAGCTGCATTCCTGATCATTCATCCTGTTTTTTAATCAGATAAGACAACAAATGTCAAAATTGATTATGTAAAATAAGTTTGACTTTTATTTGGTTTTGGCCCGACTAGATTAAGTAAAATGTTCAATGGAAACTGACGAGTGAAAAAGCCAAAAATGTCAGTTTTCATTTGTTCAAACTTGTCTTTGATGAGGACTATGCGGGTCAGACTTTTCTTCCGCTGAAACTAACAGGGAAATTTTGACACAGGACTAAAAGGCGATCACACTGAGAAGTGGAGCGGCCACTCTCAAACGCCTTGGAAGCACATTTGTAGAAATAAAGCCTTTATTAACTTCAGTGTTCACCATTATCCTGTTGTTTCCACTATTGTTTTCCTGGAAACAAAACAGGAAGGATGTGTGTAGTAAAGCCCGCCTCCTACTTGGTTTATTTGGCTGCTTTGGCCAGAAGTGACACTAACGAGCGGTTCAACTCCACACCTCAAGCTGAACAGTTGAAATTATTGGAACTTTTATGTGCGCCCAAAAACCACTAGAAAAACGCAACGCGCAGCAGCAAGACAGGAGTGCTCGGCAGGCGCGCTGTACAACAGGAAAACAATGGTTTTACTGGCGTTGCTGCTCACTGTTAGCCGCCCTTTACACTAAACAAAAATATAGCTGATACAAGCTTAAACAGCATCACCATTTCATAGTTTGTTCACCAGAGAGCACCGACAAGATAATTTGTAGACAAAAGTATGAAATAAAACAATAAAACTCTGGGTTAAGGATCTTCGTCCTGCTTATGTCAACAGGTGAAGGTGAAGAGTATAAGAGAGGAGAGAGTGTCAGATAATGAATGAATCATGGAGATGAAAAATTTCTCTAAATGAAACTTGATTTTGTGTCAGCTGGTCTATTAGTACGGCAAGCTTTGTAGCTGCTCTTTCATTAATTAGAGCCTCAATCCTGAACTGTAAAATAAAAGGGCTCAAACTCAGAAACAGTGCGACATATGACACACACATACACACAGTTGTTGCTTTGAAGGCTGTGTGTGTGTGCGTCTCCTGAGAGGAGTAATATAACCCGCTGAGCTTCTTCAGGATGCAACCGTTCCCTCATCCATCGTGGTGCCATGGTGTCAGCTTCCTGCATGACATCTGATCGCTCTCAGCATCTCTATGGTGACTGGCATGCATTGATCCCCCGACAAGGAGGCTCTTCTTGATGATGTCATTGTGCAGTAATTGGGCTGTAATTGGTGTGTAATGGTCTGTGTGTTGATGCTGCTGGAGCAGTCTCTGTGGAGACTCTGTCCTCAAACACAGACGTATTGCAGTTCTGCAGGACCATCATGGACTTCTGCCATCGATTTATGATCCCTTCCAGTCGCTATGATTGCACTGATTTTCCTCTATGGCCTCTCCAGGCCTTTCTTAATTGAATATCACATGACTTTATGATGTAGTCTCTTGAGATGACACAATAATTATATCTTGAGGGCTCTTTCGCTGCAGCCCATTCAGCGCTTTTTAATCCAGTGTCTTGATCCTTATCTCAGCGTCATGTCCTGAGCATTTATCATGTCGGTCTAACTGGTAGTATCGTGCTCTTACAACTCATTCTAGAAATGCTATCACAAACCAGTTGTATACTGTGTGTTTGTGTGTGTGTATGTGAGAGAGCGTATGGTTTCTCCACCCTCTTCCTGGCTTTCTGTTTGTAGGCCAGCGGACACATGTGGTGGCTCCCCAAAGGCATCGAAATCCATTAAGAATTCATCAGTAGCAAGATGGTTGTTTCTTAATCAATTCTGTGTGATCTTGCAGATGCATTCAGCCTCATTCACACAGAGAAAGACACGAAAGAGCAATAAATGAGTGTGTCAGTTAAACTTAAAGCAATGCTATGAAACTTTGACTGTGACCCATGGCTTTGAAAAACAAAACTAAAGGATGTGTGTTAGTATATTGCACAAAACAGCAATTTTAGTAAAAATGGGTCATATTTTACGAAGAAAATGTCCTCTGGTTTTCCCTCTCATGTCCTATGGCCGCTCTGCCTGTCTGAAGCCTTTTATTCAGCAAAGCTTTCCCCAACAACTACCTGCTGCTGCAGCAGCTGTAGCTAACGGACGAATCTGTGGACTGCAGAAAGAAGCTGCAGCACCTGGAGAAAACCCTTACAGGTACAGAAGAACATGAACACTTCACACAGGAAGAACTGAAGAGGGCTGCTGTCGGTGTTATGTGCCCACTGCAGCCAGAGTCTGTTCTCAGCTAAAAATCTTTTGTGGGGGTGGAAGGAGCCGTGCAACAGCTGAACAATCAGATCTTCTCCTACATATGTAATTATTTTTTACTGTGCAGTTTATGTGAAGAATCTTTGGCACGACACTTCTTTGGGATGAATTGCCAGAAAATAGTTGATCAGGATCCCCAGGGTTTACTCGCACCGATAAATTTCATATCCATTAAACACAAGTTAAAGAGATATTTCCTCTTGAGGCACAATAAACTTGGTTAAATTTTGATGTGGCCAGGTGCTGATTGGACGCTGAGTGCACTGGGACATTTCCCAGCAGCCTGATGGTCCATTTCAGGGGTTCCCAAACATTTCAGACCGCAACCCACAAAATAACAGTGCCACCGACTGGGGACCCCCATCGGCCACAGAGGTGGCAAGTAACGCTGTGCACAGCAGTGCTCACGCACTATTTGCCCTATGCAACAACAGTCTAACAGCCATAATATTATACATTAAATTACTTTGTTTTTTGAAAGCACCGCCAAAAGACATGCTTAAATTAGCTCTTGAGCAGAAATTATGATGGACAGGTCAGATAAAGAAGTTTCAGACACTGGAGGAGACCATGATGACAAAGAAATTGTGCCGCAGAGACGAGCAGTTTCTGTTGTTTGGATGTTTTTTGGTTTTAAAAAGTCTGATGTGGACCAAACAACTGTGTATTGCAAATGTTGAATAGCTTAAGTTTTTGCCAGCGGAGGCAACACTAGCAATTTGCTCCACCACCTAAACTGA
>JAPZDX010000010.1:22989977-23005642 GCA_029783625.1 Naso annulatus | reverse complement strand
TATCAACTTTATCATATCCTTTTTTTTTTCTTTTTTTTTCAGTCACATTTGATTGTTTCTGACTGTATTTTCAACCTAAAGCTGTTTGAAAAGAGTCAAAAAACATCTGAGCCGCCTACAACTTTTGTTATTTAAAGGGACGTTTTCCTGGTTTGTCTGTTAAATGTGATGCTTTCTGGACACTGTGCTCTGACAATGAGGGTCAGTGTTCTTCTGTTGGATGTACAGTCAACCACGAGTACTAAATGTTGTGAAGTCAACTTTCTGTGAGCGTTAGAAATGTCTTTTTCAGTGCAGGACAGGGAATTTCACTGACATCATCTTTCTGTTCCTGTTTCTTCTGTTTTTGTTCCTATTTTGCTGATATTTGAATCTCTGTTGTGACAAACAACAAAAGACTGTCAGTGACAACGTATCTATTGTGTTAACTCCTTCACATTGTTAACTGAGAACTGAGCTTTACCCTGTGGAGATTATTATGAGGTAAAAAAGTAATTAGACTTATCTGATGCTGTCAGCCTTTCTCGCTTACTCATACTTCACTGATTGAAAAAAACTTCTCTGGACTCCAGTCAGAGCTTTTCCTTGTTTTTTGTTTTAAAAATAAAGACTGCATGTCCTGCATGTTGTACAGTATTGCGGTTTCCAGTGTCAGGCACGGTTGACCCGCTGCACAGCTGGTTCCTCTAGAAACATGTTTGATGTCGAGCGTCTAAATTCTGATGCTTTGCATTGAAGTGTTCAATTTCTTTCTGCTGACTCCTATTTTTCTTTGTTCTGGAAAAATCTTTAACCTAAACTTAAGCTTAGAATCCTCAGTCCATGTGAAAACCAAGACCCAAAACCAAAATAGCTTCGTCAAAATACCACACAAAGACGATGTAACCGACTGAAACGTCTCCCGCTTATATAAACACACTAATTACACACACAGGAAAATGTGGTTTTACGAGGCAGACTCCCCGCTGGTGCAAGTTTCATGCATGTAACTGCATCCGGAATGGTTTTGTTTGTCTCGCTTTCTCATTCTCTCTCTATCTCCCGAAAACACACATTTAATTCTCATTCTGTGGATTAAACGACTTTGTGCAGAGCGAACAAAATGGGAAGGAAAGTAGAGCAAATTCTCTTCCTCTCTTTCTCTCTGCCTCCTCTCTGTTCCCATCACTCCTCTCAGGAGCTTTAACCAGCTCTGTCGTGTCTCTGATTCTCCTTCCCATGATTCTCCAACCTGACTCGTTAGTTTGGTTTTCTGTAGAGTAACCACCAGTTTACTGCGTCTGTCCGCTCTCATAAATCTGCCTTTAAAAATGCCTCCGCAATCATTATTTTAAAACTTTGTGTTTTATAATGTAGAGACATTCCGATCTGAGGTGGATATTGTCTTTTAAAAGCCTGCAGCCAAATATTTGATTTTTATCATTTCTACAAGAGTTATTTAGTTAAAGGGTGATACATTCACTTAATCTTTTAATGGACTTTTCAGTAAAAGCCAAGTTTAAAGTAATTATTTTTAAGTTCTAAATCTGAAGAGAATTAAACTCACTCAAATCTGGCTGTAGGGAATCTTAGCAACTTGTTTTATTTAAATGTGTAAGTCTTTTCATAGACAGTCTCAGTTGTGTAGAAATCAGTAGGTTATTAAAAATAAATCAAAATGCATCACTTTAGGCCCGAGTCTGAGAAAGAACCTGATTATTGGACAATGTTAATTTGTAACAACACAGAAATCATTTTGGTAAAAATTCCTTAAATTTACTTTTGAAAAGTCGTCACCAAAAAGTCACCTGTGCTCTCCGGCGGACAAACTTTTCACTGTCACAGAGAAAATGTTGCATTTATTTATTTATTCATTTTACATTTGTGCTCCAAGTTCACGTTTCCGGTCCAGTGTTTGTCAACAGTCATTCTGCACACTTACCGCCTGAAGTCTTTTCAAATGAATGCAGGGAGTGTGGCTCTGCGACTTGCCTGCACCATTCTTAAAATCTAATATTAAAAATCAGTTTGGACTTTTATGTTTGGGAGCCCATGTTTTTCAAATCAGTTAAGATTTGAAAATCCTCTCATGTGCATGTCATTCCTCAAATTACGTACAAAAATGAAAAACACCGGTTGTAGTTGTCAGAGGTGCCCAGGTCTGAAAAGTGATCAACATATATTTTTAACAAATGACTTTTGGCCCAAGCTCCATGTGTGTTTGTTTGTGTGTGTTCCTCAGTTTCTGTATAATTCAGTTGCTTATTAAAGCTTGTTGGCAGTTTGCTTGATGGTCTCGGACACAAGGTGCGTTTAATTTATTCTTCTGTCTGACCCTGCGAGGGTTTTTATTCTTCCCCTGCGTGCCCCTGGCATTATTAAAGACATTAATCACTGGGATCGGACGCCTTGTTTCAACTCAGTCCTGCTCCCACACTCCAGCCTGAGTCACACACACACACACACACACACACACACACACACAGTGGGGTAATTTGGTGTCAACAGTTCCACTGTATATCTTGTGAGTTCTCTTGAAATACAGCACAAATATAAGTTCCTCATGATGAAACGATCAGAAACAGAGCGAGTGTGTGTTTGTGTGATTCTCACATTTGTTTATTAATTTTATCATTTCATGAGATTCACATCTACACAAAGTACACTAACTCCAAATTGATGTTTCACAAGTGGAAATGTTGAATTGTAGATCTGCATTGGCTGCTATTTAATCCATGACAAGAATATTCGTCATGCGTGAGTGCATGTGTGTGTGCGTGCGTGCGTGCCCCCTTTAGCAAAGCACAACGCCTGTAAGAACTGTGAAATTTAAATACATGAAGGTTGGTTCAAAGATTCTGCTTTGGCAGATCATTACGATCAAAGCTGAGGTAGGCAGTTTTGGTGTCGTTAGGCAAAAATTCCATAATAACCTTTCAGCATTTTGTAATTCAGCTGGTCTGACAGAATACTAGACTTCTGTGCCTCTCCTTGGCTCTGTGTACTGAAGAAATTGTAGACCATGACAGACACTTTTTGGCCAACCAACCACAGGTGGTTTCAGAGAGCGTGTGTTCTTGTAGGCTGCTCTGCAAAGTCAGATGCATGTTCACGTTGTGTCAGCTAGTGAAGGTGCGATACAGCGGCGAACAGCGCAGGAGGAACAGCTGCTCTTCCAGCTTTAGCAACAACTGAAAAAAATGACAAAGCAACTGAGAAAAAGGAGGATCGACGTATCAAGACAATCATCTAAGGAGAGAGCGACAACAAAGGAAAGGAAACACAAGCCAGTTGGAGGGCAGAGCCCGGAGGAAAACCAGGAGGGGAGGGGGCAGCTGAGTTGCTTCCTTAGGAGTCTCATGCTACAGCTAGCTTGATTTCAAGATGTTGCTAACCTCAGCTTTAAAACACCAACACAGCATATCAGCATGCAGAAAAAGAAGTATTAGCATGACTACACAGCTAATGATAAATTCTTGTTTTATTGACTCAGGATTGTTCCTAATCTAAATATTCAGTTACGTATCACAACTCTCTGTGTTTGCCAGGTGCAGGAAGTTTATCCAGAGAAATCAGAGTCTACAGAAAACATGACCTCAGTTTCAAACACGGACATTTTGACATCGCCGCTTCTCCTCCTCTGATGTTTAATCCCTGATTGTCATCCACGTGAATATCACATTTCTGCTCCTGCTGCTGCTGCAGTCCGGCTCACCGTAACCTCTCTCTGCTCTGACTTTGGACTGAAAAGCTGTCGAGTTGCCGTATTGTTTTGACAAGTAGCCTCTTGAGCTTTCCCTCCTCACAAATCTTTTCTCCACCCTGCTCTCGTCTCTCACACCCTGCTGACTGGTGGGTCCCTCGGGAGCAGAGCTGCCAGCTCGCTGACATAGTGTGTGTGTCTGTACCACCTCTGTGTTTGTGTGTGTGTTTGTGCACACGCTTGTGTGTGTGTGTGTGGAAGATATTACTACACTGATGGATGATAATAGAAGGACTGCACGCTTGCACTCATGTGCTCGTAGTTCACAAAACTCATCCGTTAAACAAAAGGGAAGAAACTACAAAGAAAGGAAATTTTTCAACTTTTAATTTGGTGAGTTTGTGGACAACTTGCCTTGACTTTAAATGGTAAAACTTTATCGTAAACTAAGTTTTACAATTAATCATGGGGCTGGCAAGCTCACAGAGGCTTCTTGGTGGAACGTAAAAGTTGGGGTGATTATGATGCTGTGTATTTAAATCACATAATTCAAATATTTTGTCTTCACTCTCTCTCTCTCGGAGGTAATGTACAGTGGTTATAATGCATTTAAATGCTTTCTACGAGCCTGATCAGATTCATAGTTTCTCAGCCGTGTCAGATCAGAGCTGTGTTTAATTTGCAAATGCAGCACATCTAGTGAGGCCGAAAAGTTTTCTGAGAATGTAGCAAAACAGTGTTGAGAAGTTTTTCCCTGCATTTATATTCAGAAGTCTTTTATGTGAGTGCACGTTCCGGCGTGGCGTGCCTCCTCAGATGTTTGAACTGCCTCGTGGATGTAAATGATGTCCTTCCTTTAAGACTAAGAAAGCTTGATTTAATATTACTGCATCAAAATACTTTGATGTTTGTGCTTAGATTTCATCTTTCAAAGCTGTTTTGAAAATCAAAACACTTTAGGTTTTATTTTTTCCATCACTGGTAGATTAAATCAGTGCCAGAGGAGCACTCACATTCTGCATCAAGGGTCGGGATGAAGAGGCCACGTACGAAAACTAAAACAGACATGGAGTCATTCTCAGTCATGTCAGTGGACAGCAGCAGTTCTGGTCAAGCTGCTGAATCCTTGGCAATAATGTCAAACAGTCCAGCAAGTCTTGGGCCAAATCCCAGTCTGTCTTAACTGCTTCACTAAACCCGCGCCGGCAGCCAAATGTGGAAGTACTTCACTTTTACAGCCAATAAAATCAGACACCTAAAAGACACCAGAGCCCCTCAGCTAGAGCCTGTACAAAGCTGTCGAGTCCGATCCTGTATGCAAACACAAAGGCTCAGACCGGGATGTCAAAATCAATAAAACTTTTAGCTGATAGTTATTCAAGAAAAAATGGGTTTTCATTGCAGCAGAAACACCGTAACTGCAACATTTCAGAACATGATTACCGCTCATTTAAAAAAGGTCAACAATCAAACGTGACTGTGAGTTCACAATCAAGCTTTAATTTTGTTTTTAAACAGACAGAAAACATCAGAGAAGTGCCACACATCCAAGAAAAGTAGGAATCATGAGCAGTACAACTTCAATAACAGAGAATATTCACATTAAAGTTTGGAGCCCATTTTTCAAAACTCTGCAGTGTTTGTTCTTCAGTTTGGCAAATGACTCAGCGCAGGTTTGGATGGGAGCAAAAAGTCTAATGAACACGAAGGCAAAAAGTCATGCAACACATTTATTTGATTCAGAGGAGAAGTTTGGGGTTTTTTTTGCACTATTAAAGGGTTCATTATGATCATGTACGTTGGTAAATAGCGACATTATGACGAATGATGCAGTCCTGAGAGCTGGAGCTCATTACTGAGATCACCGCTAGCTGAAAACAGTGGAGGGAAAGGGTCATTGTGAAAAGCCATTAAAAAAACACAATAAACAAGAAACTCACTGAATCGTCCTCTCATGTACCGACACTGTAACACGAATGCAAACACCAGCATTTAACCCAGAAACGGCTCTTTCAGCTGCTTCAGAAAACAAACAAACAGCTGTTTGTGGGTTGTATAGCAGTGTTTACATTTCTGTTACAGTGTTGGAACATCAACAGGACGTGACTGACGATCCGGTGAGTTTCTCATCTTTTGAAACAAGCCTTTGTTGTGTTGTTTGACAAACCTTCGCAATGACCCTTTCCCTCCATTGTTTTCAGCTAGCAGTGACGTCAGGAGCTCCAGCTCTCAGGACTGCATCGATCATCATAACATCCTTTGCTGTAGAAGACTGTAAATGAATGTTGATATCTTTACTATGAGGCTTATTGTGCGCAACAACAAACTAATCCTTTAACTTTTTTTAATCCAGGCCTTAGATGCAGGTATTTTTGTTCCTTTGCTCTTTTTTACAGTTAAATAGTCACATTGTCTCTTGTATTGTGCTGTGGACCCCACATGAGCTTTGTCCTCAGCAAAGTCTGAACTGAACTGAACAACAGTCAGACAGTGTCGACTGTATGACATGTGTAGCCTGTTTCCCTCCTTCAGAACGCTGAGCTGTGTTTTTCTTCGGACATGTACTTGTGCTTAACTGTCGTCAGCTGGATGCTGTATTTTCGTTGCACGTTGATCCGCCATCGTAACTCACAGAAAATAAAAAGTAGCTACACCAGTCAGACACAACGAGTTCGTGGCTTCAGCTAATCCTGCAGATGAATGTAAAAGGTGTCACTACATGTGCGCTGCTGCTGATTTAGTGAGGGGATGGCGCCACGGACACCCAGATCGTAGAACTTGGTAATGCTGCCGGTAGTGCTTTCATCGGTGGGCCATCGGCTCAGTCAACACTGTTCTACCTCACTCTGTGGTAGACATATTCACTAAATGAAAAACTTTGTGATTACCACTTAAAAGTTAGTACACTAACAGAGGTACACAACACAGGCTTGTGTTTACCCGCTCAGTTTGTGATGTCTTATTCTAAAACATACCTGATGGGCTGACTCTCTGCTGTTTGTAAGAGGTTTGCATTTTTACTTCTCAGTTCAAGCTAAAGTTCTGTTACCTCAAGTCATCAGAGAGTCATTTAAGCACCCAAATGTATTTAATTTTGCTCGGGGAGTTTTTCGGTTTTTAGCTGCAAAGATCTGAGCAAATGTGAGAGAAGTTTCTTCAGCCAGTCAGTTTGCTCAACATGTGACGGGACAGCACCGCAGAGTGTTTTGCATGTGCGCGGTCGAGTCATTCTAATCATTTGATTTTCACAGCTGTGATTAGTCTCTTTCTGTCTGATGTAGGTTGATTATTTCAGACTTGTTTGTTTTCCTTGGTTTTTGCTGCATTAAACTGATGTTAAATTGTTTACGTTGTGCCTTCTGAAATACACAAAAATGTGCACAAACAACATTTCTTGTTCAGCTCTGGACTTAACATCTCATGACTTTTTTTTAACTTAGCTTTAATAGAAGAGTTTTACTGGAAGGTATTTCATAATTACATTCTTACACTGTGCAGGTGACCTATAAAAAGCTAAATAGGGTTAGAATTTCTGTTATTTTCCTCAAATCACAGATGTGAAACATTAATGTAGCTGCAAGCACGGATAGAAAGCTAGTGAAGGACACTGGTAAAATATTACTCAGACAATATAACAGAGACAGAACAGAGGGAGACCTGGAAAAAGAGAGAAGAAGGTGGACTACAGGCGTGTGCTGTAGATCGATCGAGACATTTACATATTTATACCATATTGAAGAATAAATCAAGTAATCTTGTGGATAATATGTGCACGGTAATCGAGCCTGCATGTAGTGAGCTGTAACTTCAGTTGTGTAGGAGTGGAAGGTTTGTCCCCGGCTGCTGTGATTGGCTGTTGCTTCTGCTCCCGGTGGTTATTTTTAACACTTTCTCAGACTTGTATAGCTTTTAAGGAAAAAGCTTCAGTTTCATGTTTTCTCACATTTTGCACAAAGCTGCCAAATTCCTCGTCCAAAATAAAAGATGTGTAAAATTCCAGTCAGTATTTTTAGCTATGGATGATTACAGTGACAATCTGCCTGAAAATTTCCATTTGTTCATTAGTTGGTCAGTAGAAAACTAATAAGTAATTGTTCTGATTATTGATTCATTTTTGCTGATTTGAGCTGATTCCAGCTGATTCCAGCTTCTCATGTGAGGATTTGCTGCTTTCCTTTGCTGAATATGATAATAAACTGGATATCTTTGAGGATCTTTGAGGATTTGGACTGTCGGTCAAATAAAATAAGTGATCTGATCATATCACTTTGAAGTAAGAGAGACTTGAAACAAGTGATTCGTTCATCAAGTGAGAAAATAATGAAGAGATTAATCCATGATGACACTAAGAATTAATTGTAATCCCATTTATTGTGTTTCCATGGTTACCGTCAGTAACCCTCATGAAGGTAAACTGTTGTTTAGGTTGTCTGCTATTAATTTTCACACAGACGAATAACAGCCAAACTATTCTATAACTAGTATGGAATATTATCCTTAATGTTGTTGCTTTGTGTATATTCTCTGCTGACGTGGATTTTACATGTTAAAGAGTAACTAAACCCCTAAACCACTTTTTTCAGCTGAAAACTGAGGCTAAGAAGTATTTAGTAGTGTTTTCGATTGATGCAGGTCTAAATCTTGACATTTTAGTGCAAATTAACTGACTTTTCCATATTACGTTATAAATGTGTGTAGTCGCTGCCATCTAGTGGTTGAAACCGGGCTATTACAGTGCAGTTTTTTTATCCATTTTAATTGGCTGATCAGGTGAAATGTGACATGTCTCGCTTTTGTCACCAACCAATCCCTGCAGATCACATGTACGAACCGTTCTCTCACAGTTAGGTGTCAGGTTTAACTCAGATGTGCGCTGCCTGAACTGATGCATTTTTCCAGGTTCTAGATGCATTTTTTGAATTTCAGAGAGGATGCACGTCAGCCAAAACTCTGGGGGTTTAGTTACACTTTCTCAAGGGTTGACCAACAAAACGTCTTCAACAGAAACATCTTCTAATGAGATCTTTCTTTCTTTCTCAGGTATTCCGTAGAAAGGCAGTGGAGCTGGGTGAAAAGCTGCTGCCAGCCTTCAAAACGCCCACCGGCATCCCATGGGCTCTGCTAAACCTCAAGAGGTAGAACACACACACATGTACACACTCTCTCTGTTCCCTCAACAGTCCACCCTGGTGGTATTTGAGGCAGCAGGTCTGTTTTCGTGGTTTGATACTTTAAAGAGCTCTTTGGTCTGAGGCTTGCAATGAGCCGGGTGAATACAGTCTTTCTGTTTGGCACTCGCACACACACACACACACACACACACACACAATGAAGATGTTTCAGTTTTACATGACAGAGCGAACCTTTGTCAGACAGAAGCTGTTTGGTTTTCATCTTGCTCTAAATGCCAGGGGCTGGCTCTGAAACTAAACTACTACTCTAAAGAAACCACAAGTTTTTTGAGCACTCTGAGAGGGTTAGAGGCCACAGTCAGCCTTTATTAATACACTGTGACACACTGTCAAGAGGCTGCCGCTGGGTTTCACTGCTACACAAACACGAACAGAAATACATGCAAGTTAAACATGGAGACTTGAGGCCAGTTCGCTCTTTTGTTACGGATCCTCCACCACTGATATGTTGGATAGAATTCAGCTGGATTAATATTATATTTCATGTTGAATTGATGCATTCTGCAGTGCATAAAGACTTTTCCATTAGTAGTTGTATATAGCAGAAGGCTTGGATTTTTATATTGTGTAATTTGGCATTAAAGTAATAAAACATAAAACCTACTATATAGTTTCTGAAATGGTGCTTTAAATCAGGGCCTGACCAATACGGGATTGTTGAGCCAGTATCGACATTAGGGAGCAAGAAAATTCCAATACATTAGCCGAGATTATATATTTTCTCTCAGCTAAAGGTGGTGATTAAATACTCGTGACAAAGATATGTAATGGAGCCAGGATATCTTACATTTAAAAAAAAAATTATTTTAAAAATCAGTGCACTAAACAGTAAATATTTCACTTATCAGTTATTAAACAATGAACTGCCCTCTGCTGGACAAACTACCTAATTACACCATTTTAAGTCATTAATCCAAGGATATTTCTGGCCTTAAATAATCGCCAATACTATTATATATGTTATAAGCCAATATCTGCTGGTAATATTGGCAAAGCGATATATTGGTCAGGCCTTAGTATGTAATGGAAAACTGGGATTTTTATCTACAGTCATTTGGCATTAAAGACATAAAATATAAATCTGCTATATGTTGTAAAAACATAGTTTTAGAAATTGTGTTTTTAAATTATAGTATAGAAAATAAAAGGCTGAGACGGGACAACCAAGACTACTGCCATGGTCCAGAATTACCTTATTAAAATGCATTTCAGTACATTATTTATCAATATATATTATTACTTACATTAACCTTCTTTGTATTTATATTAAGAAGCCAAACAGGAATTGAATTGTAAAGCCAGTAACACCACCAAAAAAGGCTTCAAGCAAATTATTTTTCATTATTAGTTTGCCTGATGTGCCGAGCCCGTACAGCAACGCTGTAACTAATCCTTATACTTTTTTCTTAAGCTTGTTTTTCTTCTGCCAAATTTCAGTGCATTACTAGTGCCGCGGCTTTGAGTGCACAGTCATAAAACATATATCAAAATGTGTGGAATTATCAGGAATCATGTGCTATGACTTATGGTAATGATTCACAAAGCGGTGTTTGTAAAAATCACAGAAGATTACAAAAAAAGTGCCATAAGAATGATGGAAAACCCCTGTTTGAGCCCTTGGAGTGTGGTGATACTTAAACATAGAAACACAATTAAAACAAACAAACAAAAAAAAGGACACAAAATCCCACTCTTTAGGTGTGAAAATAGGCATTGCTATATCTGCTTTGGTTTTCATGAAATCACAGTTCAAGTATCAAGAGATTTTTGAAGCATTTCAGAGTTTGTAGTGGGTGTGTGTTGTGTGAGCTAAAGTGGTGATGTCATCGTTAGAGTGCAGAAGGGGTGAAACGAGATCTTAAAATCTCAGAAACAACTTGCCGGCAATCCCAGATCTTTGGCTAAACCATACTTAAACAAATCATATCCGGGTGGGAATTTTGCGACTGTTCAGCTGATGTGGGTCAGGAAGCAGTCAGACTGACACTTCAGGCTCAGTGAGCCTCTGTGACAAGAGTTCACCAGTTCCTCCCATAAGCAGCCGTTACAACTGATGTTAGAAATTTCTGGAAAAGAGGCAGGTAGGACCACTTTCTGTCTCTCACCCTGGCTGCCACATTTTTTAAGTTATCCACACAAAGGCTACATAACTTTGTTCGGCAAGTCCTTGTGGCGCCGCACATCCGGTCATTTCGTCAATGCGACTCGCGGTTTTGCCGAAATACCCACCTGTTCCGAGTGTGCGATCAGGGCGATTTCTCTGTCTCTGTGAGTCAGATCCAGTATTAAGGTGTCAAGTTACAGTTAAACACAGCTGATGTTGATTGGCTAATAAAACACACACACACACACACACACACACAGGCTTATATATCTCTGCAAGGACATTTCAAACTAAGGCAAACAGAAGCACTACTACTACTGCCACCTACCAAGTCTGCTGCTCTGTTCTCTTCTTCCTCATCCTTCATCCTCATCTCTTCTTCATCCTGTTGAGCTGGTTAACAGTTTGAGCTCTGTGGAGCTTTGTCTCGCTCTGTCTCTCTCTGGCTGCGTTCCTACTCATACACTGTCACTTATTAATATTTACTGAGTGGTGGCAACACCAGTTTAGCAATCCAGCACAGAACATCAGGCACACTCAAAATTTCTAAGAGAACTTTTCTAGTTTCTTCATGTAGTTTTATAAGTGCGAACATGTTAATCAATTATTTGTGTCAAAAAGTAATTAAAACTACCCACTGAGTTAAGCTGGATCTAGATTATAGACAGATGTCTTTAATTTCTTGTTGAGAAGCAGAAACCTGAAATTGCATCCAACCTCCTGCCACCATCACTGCTGCTCTCATCCTAAACCATACCTCCACTGTTTATTGTGTTTGTAAAAATACATAAAACATAATAAATTTGGGTCCTTACCAATATGTCGGTTTGCTGATAAATAGTTATTAAAATGTTTTTATTCATTCATCATTGTCCTGTTTTTCTAAGCTCAAATAACACCGAGAATCACCTGTTTAGATCTGTAATGTGGAAAAATGTTTCTCCCTCTTAGAACTTTGTAACTTGGGTTCCTCTGTCAGTCACATGTGATGAGTTGTGCACCTTTTTCTCTTCATTTTCTTTCTATCTGTCTCTCCCCTGAGAGAGACTCGACACTCTGCTGTTTGTCTGCTGTTAATTAAAAGGCAGGTTGTCCCGACGATAAACGTGCTGTGACAAATTAATTTTCATTCTGTCTGTATGTGTGTGGACGCTGCTGCCCTCCCTTATCCTCCTCTCTAGAGTGAGAAACACCCCAGGGAGAGACTCTGTGTGTGTGTGTGTGTGTGTGTGTGTGTTTGTGTGTGTGTGTGTGTGTGTGTGTGTGTGTGTGTGTGTGTGTGTGTGTGTGTGTGTGTGTGTGTGTGTGTGTGCGCACGGTCCCCTTGAGATCTGAGCAGATTGTTGGTGATGATGACTTTACCTGCATGACTGAGCTATGATAGCTTGAAAGTACGCACATTGCCAAGATCTCTGCAAACACACACACACACACACACACACACACACACACGTATAACCACATACACATTATAGAAACACACACACACACTCAGCGCCGCCGTGTCTGATGGGCCACTGAACAGAGAATTGAAACTCCTATGATTCTCCCTCTTATGTGACATGTACATATGACAGCATAACATCACAAGGAAGAAACCGGTCATTTGTTTAAATGCATGTTCCCACATATGGATTCCTGGAAACGACTCCGTTGGAGCAAAATTTAGACCTCTGGGCTTTTGTCTAAATTGGCAGTTACGCATACATCAGGGCATTCGTGTTTACAATATGCTGGACTGGAACAATCACTTACAAGCTGCAGAGAGAGCAGCGGTGCGGCAAAATGACGATGATAAAAGACTGCAATGTTTTTACAGTCCAAGGTAGTACTCTAATTACTTCACAGTGTTAAACTCAAGGGAAAACAAGCGTCTGTTAACATCCAATGTTTGCATAACAAGCAGTATGTAATTTTTTTTTTCTGTATGTTAATTTTGTGTAGATTTTGCTTT
Source organism: Naso annulatus (assembly GCA_029783625.1). Taxonomy (NCBI): domain Eukaryota; kingdom Metazoa; phylum Chordata; class Actinopteri; order Acanthuriformes; family Acanthuridae; genus Naso; species Naso annulatus. The sequence goes on along the minus strand of JAPZDX010000010.1, from coordinate 22,992,710 downwards.
CAAGACGTTTTGGTTTGTTGGCATGCTTAAAGGACCATCCCAGTCGATTTCTGACTTCTCTCCATGAGCAGAGGTTGTCTATGTCTTCTACAAATGTTGTTGTTGAAATTTGGCCACATGTGTGCTTTTGTAAATGTCAGACTGCATTTTTAAACTATGTTCACTGCCCTTCATGATGAAACACAGTATAGAAACACTGCAGGATGTGTGAAAGTTGATGGTACAAGTAATTCACATTTCTTTTTATATTACTTGATTGCAATGGTTCTATCAGTATCTTCTATACACTTACACTTACACTTACACTTACTTGAGTTCATTGCATATTTTTAGAATCTAATTCACATTTCTAAAGAGAACATCTGCATTTATTTGGTCAAAAATTGCTCAGTGAGACAGAGAGGGAAGCCAGGAGCCACTGAGATAAATTATTACACCTGAAAAAGTAGTTTGTTGCAAGTGCTGCCTTCCTAGCTTGAATATTAAGGTGAAGAGGGATTTTGACAAAAAAGTTCTTTAAACTAACATTGTCACACATTTTCAGGTATTTTCTGTAACGTTTATTGAATATGGACAAATGTAAACCAACACCATATCTCATAGATAAAGCTACTTTGGGAAAAAGGGGTGAGTTTTATGTTACCCATGAGGCTGATGTTACAGTGACAGTGACACAAAATAACACTGGTACGGTCCTTTAAAAATGAGTAATACATTAAGAATGATGCTGGGATTAAATGGTTTTGAGTCCTTAATGTCACTGTCCTGTCAAAAAACAGACAGACAATGAAGCTTCTCCCAGGCTATACATTACAGAGCAGAAAAAAATAGTGATTACATAAACTGTAATAGAATAAAATAGTTGAGATAAAATAGAATCTAGGAAATTTGAAAGCCATTGCATCTGTGCGTGCTGCCATCTTGGTTCATGGATGATGATGTTCAGCCTAAACTAAGGAGCAGATCTACTATAATCAATAACTAATAGCCAGAGATGGGACGAGTTATTGTTTTGCAAGTCACAAGTAAGTCTCAAGTCTTTGCTCTCAAGTCTTGAGTTAAGTCCCAAATCAAGATAGGCAAGTCTCATAACAAGTCCAAAGTCCTTAACATTGAATTTCGAGTCACTGGCACCCTTCAAAATCTACGAGGTTTACAAAAACCATGAAGCTTTCTAAAATTTTTATTATTTCTTAAAATAATGTTAAGACAAGAAGACAACATAACTCACGTCTTCTTGGTTTGTTGATTGGATGTTGTCAGATGATTGGTAATGAAAAGCGTTTACATTAGTGGATTCAGGAAATGAAGAGAAATACATTGATTTGTGGCACACTTTTTAAATAGCATACTTTTAAATCTCAAGTATTTTCAAGTCAAATGACTCACGTTTGAGTGAAGTCCCGAGTCACTGGTGTTAAAGTCCAAGTCGAGTCGATCGTCTTTTATGATATCGTAAAGTCGAATCTAAAGTCATCAAATTTGTGACTTGAGTCTTACTCCAGACCAAGTCATGTGATTTGAGTCCACACCTCTGGTAGTACCAAACCTACTACACATGACAGTCACAATATCCAGTCATGACCATTAACAGCTGTTATGCATGTTCCGATAGTGATGTGATCTCTTAATGTCTTTAAGTTGGTTCATTGCTGTCAGCTGTTGTTTTAGGGATGACTTCCCTGCTGTGGCTTTAGCCTACAGCTGGTTACTGATGCAAAACTTCCACAGCAAGTGTTTCACTTCACAAGCCTTCTAATATCCCAAGATTTACACATTTATACGGAAATACAAGGAGACAAACCAATAACCTGTGTCCAACTGTATTAATGTATTAAACATTTGAATATTTATGTTTTGAGTTATTTTCTCTGTAAAACTATTTGAGCTTATCTCATAGATAATACTTTCAATTGTAATTCAGAATGATCTGTTTAGTTTTTGGGATAAAAACTTTAAACGTCTTTTTAAAGTCTCCTGGTGTGAGTATATTTTATTCTCTGGGTGCAGGTGAGACAGAGATCGAGGGAGACACTGATAAAAACAGATCATACGTTCGTTTAAACGAGTTGGGGAAGAGAAACATCACTGAAGTGCTTTTGAAGCAGCACAGTTAGGAGCTGTTAGACTGCCGACGTAACCTTGACCCAGATTGACGCAGAAAAAAATCTGTAAAACACACAAAGCAACACTTGCAAATGTGGCCCAATTATCATCTCCATTCATCCTTATTCCCCCCGCCCCACCTCTCTGTCTTTGCTCTCATTTTCTTCTCCTTCATTTTTAAGACCAGCTCTTTTTTTTCCTGTATTCCCTCTCCATTCCTCTGTCCATCTATCTTTCCTTGAGTGACCCAGTATCTCTTCTTTCAGGACGTCATATTGCAGGTCCACTCTGCTGCATGGCCTTGTTCTCTATATTCCCTCTTTGCGTTTTTTTGTCACTCTACCCTGCAGCTCCTGATGAAGCCCAAGAGGGGTCACAAGAAACAAGGCCGTACTTATAAACACGTAGCTGCTTCTGCACCAGTCACTCAGTTTTAATTAGGGCCGACTGATTTATCAGTTTGCTGGTATTATCGACTGATATTGGCCTATTGCAGATATATCGGTATACTGATATTTGGCTGTGACAACATCATATATACGTATATATTTACACTCACCGGCCACTTTATTAGAGACACCTGTTCAACTGCTCGTTAACGCAAATATGTAATCAGCCAATCACATG
>JAPZDX010000010.1:22902685-22915494 GCA_029783625.1 Naso annulatus | reverse complement strand
GTTATCACAGGATAACAGCTCGTTTTCCCATGATAACGGTATAATTTATCACGTGAGCTAAGCGAGTGGGTGGTTCATGATCACACAGATTTCAAGATCACTGCCAGCAGCATCACTGAAGTGCGATCGTCTGTAAAGCTTCAGCCGGGCTCGTCTTCTCCTTAAATGACGAGTGCTGATCTGAATGTTTCCTCTAACAGAAAGACACAGTGCAGTTTCTGCCTGTGTTACACTTTGACTGAAGTACAGTCTGACGCTTTGATCAATAAATAATCCGTTATGTGACATTTTCAGCAAGCTTACTTACAAGAGCCATGTAACGAGCCATTTTTAGCATGATAACAAAATGATTTTTTCTTGATTTTGAGATAACAGAATGAAAAAAGATAGTAGTGACCATGGCTGTCCATATATTTTTATCAGCCAGCTGATAAAAAAAACCCTCTTTTGATGCGTGTGCTCCTCTGACGCACTCAGCCTGAACCAGGGACCGCGGTGTGCAACACATAGGCTACCAAAAGAGAGAGTCTGTTTGGGAGCAGAAAATACTTAATGCACCCTTTAAATAAATATTCTTCAGATATTTCACATTAAATAGAAACATTCCATTAAATATACGTTGATTTAAAGACATTAATGTTGTGGGATTTGGGGTTTTTTCTAAATTTTGGCACAATTTTTCATTTACTGCAACAGAATATCTGCCGCCAGTATTGGTTATCGACCTTCTGGACTTACTAATGATCTGTCGTTAGCATTATTACACAACAGCAAAACAGCAGACCAGCAAATTTACCGACAATCATCCAGCAAGCTAAAGAGCTAAAAGGAGACGAAACTTTAGACTTTAGACTCATTATGTGGCTGAAGACACAACTTGAAGTACAAACTACAGTTCCTCTGTTCCATCCTGATGCTAATAGCCATTTCCTTATTGCTAATACATTAGTCGTAACAGCGTATTTAAAGGTAATAATAGGCCAGTCTTGTCTTCATAGCTTGTTCTGAGGCACAAAAAGGCCAAAATAAGTAATGATTGCAGCTTTGAGTACTTCAGGTTTCCATAGACTGGGGTCTGCAAAAAGTGAGCACAGCAGGTAAAACACACTGCAACACCGAGCTGGATGATATTCCTCGAATAGACGTAGCAACAAGAAGAAACAGATTTTTGCCAGTTTCATCACTGGACTCACCTGCAAGAGACAGTTTGAAGGAAAAGCTTTGTGAGGAGCTGTGGGACCTGAAGCAGCACATCAGAGCGGTCTGATGTAGCATGTGGTTTCACTTTGTCCTGAAGGTTGAGCAGGTACTGGACTGTTTGGGGCTTTTTATAGGATTGCATTAGAGTGTTGAACTTATTGCAGGCAACCACAGGTGGCTGGCAGGGAATACAGAAGTGGACTGACATGTGAGTGTTTCAGCTGGCTGACATTTGCAAATGCTGGATCGTTTTGAACAACTTCTGTGTACCAAATTATACAAAAATTTGTTACAGACGCATATTTGGGTCAGGGAGGAGCAGTTCTTCTAGTCATTATCCTGCCAGCAGAGAAACTTTCTCCACCCTGTGACCCTCTGAGCAGCTGCTGAAAAACAAGATGTCATAAAGCATCACACATGAATTACTGTGATTTTCCACTCTTTCTTCCATCCAGATGAACCTCTGTGAAGTTCCTTTCATTTTTATGGAACTGTGTCACAGTAGTCAATGCACTGAATGTTTTTTTATGGCATTACAAACTCCATCCTCCTGTGTAATGAATGATGGTGCCAAATTTCATTTGACATTACAGCAATTTCCCTCGGCTCTAATTGTCCTTGGAAAGCAGCAATCATTGCAGACTGTAACCGAAATCGTTCCCTCATTCATCAGCAGGCATAATAAGCTTTATTATGGCAACAATGCTGGAGCTTTTCTCTCGTCTCTGTCAAGGACAATGAAACTGTTTGAAGTATTTTTAGAAATGTGTACAGATGAATGCAGTGAATGTTATGGAGTGAGAGAGGTAAGTTCTTGCCGCACCACAGCTGAAATCTTTACATATACGAGCAACATAAAACAAATGTGATGCCTTTTCAGAGCCACTGTCCATTTGCCGTCTCTGTCTTCAAATAAATCATAAATTACAGCCTGAGTCTCCAACAGATTCACTTCCTGTTTTCAGCCAAGCTAGCATGTCTGTGTTTTTGTTGTGTCTGTCACCTGTCCATACAGAAGAATTCCAGCAACTAACTGTTAAGGAGCTGCACAATTTATCGAAATTTGATCGAAATCACAATAGAGTCTACTGCAGTTTTTAAATGGTGGGGAGGCACCACACTTGTTAAAGGAGAAATGTGTCGCATTAAACAGTATTTTAAATGAATGATGAATGAATTAATGGTGCTGCAGAGTTTTTCTCGCCTACTCATCGTACTCTACAGACTTGAGGCCGTCACACACTGGGAGCATCATGAATGAACAACACAAAAACGCAAAATACTTGTCGGCTATTATTTTACATTAAAACTATTCAGGCCGCAGCAACACAGATTTACGACAAAAATACAGGAATATTGCATAGGAATACAGAAATATGCATAGTGTTTGAAAAAGAGTTTTGACAGCTCACTCCAGCCCCGTCGGTAGCCGGGCACGAAGCATTGATCATGTTAGCCTACAGACAGACGAGTGGGGGCTAACACAACTTTTCCACAAGTTGTCAAATTATCACATAGATGCTATTATGTTGTGTTGTTATGATATTTGCTATTTAAGTCAGTTTAAGAGCTTTTGTCTTAGGCTGCGAGAGTCTCAGGTCCATACTGCACACAGCAGTAGAAACACTTCTGCTAAAGGCTGCTATTCTTTCCTACATGTGGTAATCACAGAAAAACAATGTTTGCCGGGTTGCCAAGGTTTTTATCTGTCTTGTTGGAACATTCCTTTCATTTAATATTGCCTAGTTTTAAATAACAAGGGGTTTTTGGTCCACTAGCTCCTGAAATTCCCCTCAAAACATGGCGCTGGCCATGTAAACTTCTGCTCCACAGTGGGAGATGGATGTTCCTTCAACACAACCATCATGAAACTGTTTTACATGCATGTGCATAACTCTGTCTGTGTAAGTGCAAAGAGTTATCACTAAAGTGTCGTGTTGAAACTCGTTGATTCACCTGGCATTTATTGCTCACTTGTTCTGACAGATTTGTGTTTCTGATTGGTTTCCAAAGGAACTGGAGCAGCAGTTTGAGAGGGAGCGCCAATCACTGGAGGAGCAGAAAACGCTCCTCAGGCAGCAGCTGGACGAGCTGAGAGAAGAGCTCACCTCCAAACTCACTGCGGCCAGCGAGGAGGTAGGACGTCTGGAACTTTACATTTGCACCGTTGCGTAAGCATCCATGGAAAAACCACAATTTAAAAAAATACTTATTTTGTGTTGGAAAGACTTTAAACTTTAAACATCTCTTGATGAAGATCATGTGACATGACTGAGAGCTCCAGAAAAGTCACAGAGTGAAGAGGTTCTGTAATTTGTTTTGTTCTGTTGGTAATTAATTTCTCGCTCACTACTCTTAACTTGTCATGGGTAACTTCATCTGCAAAAGTTATACGAACTGATCGAAGACCTTAGCTCCAAAGTGATATGACTTGAACATGAAGTTGTGTTTATCATTTAAGAGTTAAGTAAATTGTAGTTTCCAATCATATTAGCAGCTGAAAAATGAGATGAGGGTCACTTCCAAGTGTGCAGCTCCCATTTTGCTTGAAACACATTCAAGCTGCCTGTGGAGGAAATAAACTGTAGAACCTAAAATTTGCATTTTTTAATTTTTCTTAAATAACATCATTTATCTGTGTATGAACCTGCTGCCACGCTGTGGTTGTCGTTGTCCTCTATGCACTCATTTTCTAAGTTGTAATGCACTTTTGACATCAAGGTAAATTAATATCTGATGCTGTGCAAAACTATGTTGCCACGTTAGCAAAAATCGGTCTGGACCTTGCTCATTTTAAAATCAGAAACAGAAATGGTTATTGAATGCATTTTTGATGGAAATTCCACCTCGCTGAGCATAAAATGCTGATGTAGTTTCAAGGTTGTAGCCACAATGGGAATACAGCCTGCAGTAATAGTGAAAGTTGTGAATGTGGCTTAGTCTCACTGTCTAACTCTGTTTGTCTGTCTTTCTGTCTGTCCTCCCCACAGGTGACCCGGCTGCAGGAGGAGGTGCAGCAGGGGGAGCAGGACATCGGAGCAGCTGAGGGACAGATCTCCACACTGAAGGAGGCGCAGGACAAACTGCTGGAGGAGCTGGACGCCACCAGGGCCCGACTGAGAGAGACCAGCAACCTGCTGACTGCACTGCAGGTCTGCAGAAACAAACAAACACTTGTTTACTCGTTAACCGTCAACACAACAAGCCCACATCTCAAACCTCACCTTCAATCTCAAAAGATTTCAAACTAAACACTAAAGTTTCAAGCAATCCTTTGGAGATGTGAGGATCAGCCCAAATGTCCTTCCTTTTCAAAAAGGTCTAAAGCTGAAATTGATCCAAAGACAGAAGGATACACACACACACACACACACACACACACATGCAGTGCTTGGACTAGTTCAACCATCCACAGTATAACCTGTTTTTGGATCAGTATTGAGCGGCAAATAACAATTACTGCCCAGTTTAATCAGTGGTTTAGTGATCATGATCTTTTTTAATTATGACTTATTTGGTCCATTAAATGTTAAAAATAGTGGAAACACCTGACCACACTATCCTAATGCCCAAAATGTGTTTGCCTATCCCTTACTTAGTTCGACCAACAGGAAAAGAAAATCCAAATATTTAATTTACAATTATGTAAGTTACAGAAAAGCACAAAAACAATTTGAGTTGGTGGAACCAGTAAATGATCGACTGTTTTATTTTCCAAATCGTTTCAGTCCTACGATGCAGACTTTGGTTTGACCAGAATGGATTTTGTAGAGCTTCCATGTCACCACTGTTTTGGATTGACACAGCCAACAGGCATCATTCTGTGCTTGCTGTTAGCAAAGTGACTCCAAACAGCTTTGAGCTTTTTTCACTTTGAAAAGTTCAGAAAGTTTTCAGAGTCGCCTGAAGAATTGGATTCTTGTCCGAGTGGGAAAACCTCTGAGCAGCATGTGGACTAAAATAACACACAAACACTTTCCATTATAATCTGTTCTGTCTGTCTGTCTGTCTGTCTGCCTCTCTGAGTCTGACTGACTGTCTCTTTCACAGGGAGAGTTGGAAACCCAAAAGCGTCAGCATGAAGCCAAACTCATCACCACCAAAGAGGATGAAAAACACAAGATGGACAAAATGGCTCTGGAGCTGGAGCTCAAGTGGACTGAAACACTCAGGTAGGCCTGTGTGTGTGTGTGTGTGTGTGTGTGTGTGTGTGTGTGTGTGTGAAGAGAGAGGAACACCTTATCATGTCTTTTAACAAAGGTTTAGCGTGAAATTAAGAATGGATGGAAAATAAAAGCCTCTCCGTTTCCTTATTTTCGTTTCCCATACACACACACACACACACACACACACACACACACACACACACACAAACACACACAGGTCATCTGGCTCAAGATATTGACCGTGACAGAGTATTATCCGTGGTGGGCTCTGCGGCTTCTCAGCTCAGTCCCGTGTTAAAGCCCGCAGCTCAAAGTCTCTGTTAACGTCCGCAGACCTCTGAAGTGTTATTATGCAAAAACCTCAAAGAATGAAATCGACTGTTCCGAGGTGTGGTCTGATGCACTTTTCACACAGTGAGGTGGACAGGCTCTAAATGACTCTGTTAGAGTTTATCTCAGCATTAAGTAGCATCTTAATGGTCAAAACTGCAGAAAGCTTCTCCACTGGAAACTAGACTTTGTCTTTTTTTCTGCTGAAGTGTCGGCAGAGAGCTGAATGCATAATATCCACGATATTCATTTATTTTATATGACTTTTTTGTGATGAGATGGTTTGAATGACTTTAATTTACTTACATTCCCTCAGTCCAATGTTGCCTCACAATTATCATGACGAAGTTGCATAAACTTCTTACTTAAGATCTTTAGGGCTGCACAGTAAATTCAAATTTAATTTAATCAAAATCGCAATGCTGTCGTTTTAAAATCACAAAGGAGCAGTATTGTTAAGGGAGAAATGTGCGTGTCAAAATGCAATTTTAATTTAAATATTGTGACGCTGCAGAGTTGTCTTGGTCTTCACATCATGTTCTACAGACTTAAGAAAACATCTTTGTTTGGTCCAGATCCTTGCAAAAATCGCACCATCATCATTTAACATGATTTTCAGTAAAACTGAGGATAATGATGTAAAAGTGAGTCATTCCCTTTAATATCACAAATCGTATCGCAGTTGCAATGTCAGTTCAAATAATCGCAATTAGATATGTTTTAAAATCCTGCAGCCGTGTTTAAATCTCAGCTGAATGAATTGACGTCAATATAAATCAGCTATTTGGTGAACATGTGGCTGCAGCTGTACTCTGTAAAGTACTGAACCACATTCTTTGCTTTGGCAGATAAAAACTGTAGCAGTGCTCACTCATGTGAAATAAAAAAACATTTTATATATTTATTTTATTTTCAGAAACAGTGTCCCAGTTACCCCCGATAATCCACAGAACACATTGTCAACAGTTTGGACTGTTTCTCCAGTTGAAAGTAGTTCCAGCCGAAGCTGCTCACAGTCGGGTCTGTGGATTATCCACAGTAATTGGGACACTCTTGCTCTGAAGAGAATTTGCTTTTGAAGCTATTTTTTAATATGATGAGCACAAGGTCATGTCCATTTGTTAGTGTGACGGTAGAAAAAAGGCAAATACCTCTGACATGGAAGATCATGACACAATGACCTCCTGGGTGCAGACACGTTTAAGGTCACTCCTTGTACATAACAATTGTTTGTATCCAAGTGACATTTTGCAGGTTAACAACAGTAAATTGTTGCTGTTAGTTGGTAACTTCCCCTAAATGTCAGCCTTGTTTCACAGTACAGAAGAAGAAAGGTCGTCTCCTTGTGTCCAACACTTCCTGCCACAGCAGATCGACACCAACAATCCTTTTCTACAAGTAAAACTTATGCAGCGTGCTCTGACAGCACAGGAACCAGCTCATGCGTCATTCATTTTGACGGATCCCCTTCTTATAGACAGATTTCCGCCTGTCCTGCTCAGGCCAATCACACCGTTTTGCGTAATTTGGGATTGGTTTGTTGTGACAACAGGGAAGTTACCTATCGAGATTTTATGACGGCCATGATGGTCATTTTGACCGTTTTCACATTTATATGTCATATAACTTTGTTGAATTACAAATTACGGAGCTGCTGGGCCCTGACTTCTCCTAAAAATGTCTGTATTTTCATTTAGAATGTTATTAATACAAATTGCACTATAGACAAAGAAAATGTGATCATTCCTGCCTGTTATAGCCACAGGCGGTCAAAATGACCGCAAGGATTTTGCAACAGTTAAACTGAGAGATTTTTGCGCAGTGGCAGCTAAATCTTGGTTGCTCGGCAACTATCATCATGGCTGTCAAAAGTAACACTCAGGAGTAGTTGTGATTTCCATTTACAGAGGCAATTTTTGGCCCCTAAAGCAGCCGCTCAGCAGCACAGTGGAGCAGAGCTCACCTGCATCAACTGCGAGCAGATCTGGATCATCCGTCTCCAATGACGGTTGGTGTTTTCTCGTCCTCCTCGGCATATCTATAGGTGTTATTTAGTTTTTTTAAAAAGAAATCCAAACACAATAAATGCACTACTCTCTATATTGGGACTTTATCTTGAGAGATAATAGAACTTGGTATCTGGTGGTCCAGATGACCTCTCATGGCCTTTCTAGCGCGTAAGGAATTCTGGCCCTTCTAGTGCTAATCAAATTTACCCCCAGTGTGCACCAGTCCGCGCTCAGCACACCCTTCACTGCTGCCAAAGGTATTCAAGTCCACCAGAGGATGGCAGAGAAAACTCAAAACACCAAAATCAACACTGCTGTGGGTGCTTGTAACGTCCCAACAAACACTCGACAGAGGCAGAGAAGCTGCGATGAGAAAGAGTTCAGATAAAGCTAGAAAACAAACCCGAGTAAACATTGGTAACGTTTTTCAGCGATGGCGATGGCTGAGTTGAAGGGCCTGAAAAGTGGCGCCATGGTAGCTGTCTTTCTGATGCCATGTTGTTTTTTAACATTCAGAATGATAATGTTCCGTGTTTTTATATCACTGAATGAGGTAATGTAGTTGAAAAAAAATCGGAAGCGATGTGCTGACCTCCTCTCTCTGTTATGGAGCAGTAGTGATGCAGCAGCGCCTGGCATGTGTGGGGGGGTGTGGCTTTGAAGGAGACCCAAGGGCAGGGGCTGGGTTTAGACAGAGTTCTGAGGAGATCCTACCTCTCCTTAGTTTTCCAGAATTACCAACCCCAGCTTTAACTCCACACCAGGCCTGTGTGCGGTCAGCTCGGTGATCCGTGATCACCACCCAGATACGTAACAAACTCTAGTGCTACAGAACAGCAGAGCTACGTAAGAAAGTACTGTAGTGCATAAAGTTTTTTTATTACATGAATATTTCTTTTGGCTGGATGAGTATGAAAAACTTGAGTTGTGCCTCAGGAGGAAAACCTTTTTTGTAGCAAATTTCCTAAGTCAAGCCTGGGAAAGAAAGAATATTTTGTTTAAGACCGAGCTGTAAAATAAGGCGTTATCTTTGTACTGAAATGAAATCTAATAATTTTTTTGACTTGCTGCAACTGTCATTTTGGTGTCTTATAAACCCATGAGGGTTGGGCACTTTGTGTGCATGACACAGAAATAAGGCAATCAGTCAGTCATATATAGTAATTTAAGTGCATCTGACTGCGCTGTGTTCTCTTTGACAGATTCTTCTTTAGGTCGACAAAGATGTAATTTACAGGCTGCTGGTCGCACTACCTTCATATTTCTCTGTGTCTGCCCCAGTCTCCATTCAAACACTCGTTCTTTCTCATCCTGCAACTTTGTTTAATCTGTTAATGCTGCAGCTCTGTGTAAAGGTCACACTGGATACTGTTTGATATTTTTAGCCTTTCCTCACTCTCTGAGCCCATGAACGTCTCTGTGCCTCACCGCAATATCTTTTCATTACTCCACTCCACTTCCCGCATTGCTTCACTGTCAGCCTTTGTTCTCTTTTGTGCTCTCAGTATTTGAGGGTGGACGATGAGTCAGGATGCTCGGAGACTTTAATCACATAACACCTGTATCATCGGATGAAATCCCTTCATATGTGAGCTTAGATCAGGTCACTTTTCTTGCATTAAAAGTTCATAGACAAAAGGATAAATGCAATTTGGTCAATGCCAGAGATCTGTCCGGAGGTCAGATATTAAATCAGGGTGTTTTGTGCCGTCACAGCAGCTCAGATCCGTCTTCCAGTCTGACTTAACCTAAAAACGTTAACATTACCATAATGTCAAACTAGCCTCATCTTAACCAAGCCTCAGATCAGGATCCTAAAATGTGCATACAGGGTTTATATGTCCCTCATGATCCTCTCGTTTCCAAGTTTGAGGAGTGAGCTCTAAAGACACAACAAGAATAGAGGGACAATAAGTGTCAAGTCATTAAATTATGAAAGGATTGATGTTAAAATACCAGGAAGCTGTTTATGGACCTCGAAAAAGCTTTTCCTCATATCTGGGGAATCATCACAACCTAAATCTGTCAGCCAGCCTCTCTCCAGGCCTTTTTTTCCTTTTAGACCTCCCTAGGAGTATGGTATTTACGACCACCTTTCTCCTCTATCGTCATACTTCACTAAGCATGTAAAGTCAGCCGATTTCAACTGCCGTATGCTTAAAGGTCGAGTCAGTAGTATCGTTTGTTGCTGCTTGTAAACACAACATTCAAATAAGGCCCCTCCTCCTGGGCTCAACGCCACCAGAAGTTTCATAGCATGTACATACAAAATACTGCTTTTACCTACACAGCAAGCTATGTAGGAATATTCCATTTGTTTTAATGGAAAAGTCAACAGCCAAAATTTACTCTCCTTTTGCTTTAATCGCTTGCCGTTTTGCTTCACAAGGGCTTTCTGTCCCTTTCATCGCTGCTATGTCCATATCCGCAATTTTCTCCAGTCTGAATGGCGTCCAAGTCACTATGTAAGTCACTATCCACTCCCAACCTGCATACTGTCACTCAGTGACGTTAGAGAAAATCGATTCATTGTGTTATTTCGGCTAAAACTGGACTTTTAAAATACATGTAAACATGTTAGTCTGACTGAAATGGTACTAAATCAAATTTCTCAAAGTTGAGCTAAAACACCCTGATAATAAGATTGAAAGTCTAATTACTCCTTCATGTATACGCCTCAACTGGACCCATACTGGCCTAAGCAATCTGCGCACGATTGACAGTCCCCAGGGCGTCTTTGACCTGGAACTCAAACAGTATGAATTTGTAGAAGAATATAAGAATCCCATAAGCAGGGGGGGGTGCATCGAATTTCTACCAAAAGTAAAGCTTAAATATGAAATGCACAGCGTTGTAAAGCTGTCCGTGTTTTCACTGTTCAACATGGATTTGGCTAGCCGCTTGCTAACTTGTTTGTAGCTTGTTTGGCTAACCAGAGGAAAGTCAAACAGCAACCAGCTGAACGGGGCATATCGCCGCCTACCGTAGCGGAGTCGGACTCTCCCTTAGCACACGTATACCTGTACAAAGACAGTAGTCCAATTAAATGGCCTAGACGAGCTTTAAGCGTAGCCTGTGCATGTAAACGTACTGATTGACTGGGGGAAACACACCCGCTCCCCGGAAACACCAAAATACAGGCAGAGGAGGGACACTGCAGACACATGTACAGGGACTCATACTGTAAGTCTGTATTTTGTTTAGGAAAATGCTTCTGACTCTACCTTTAATATTTGTGCTGTTTTCAAACAGTGGGAAGAAGAGCTTAAAGAAAATCCTATCACAGTCTGCTAGTTTGGAAGTGTCTGGAATAAGAAGTCACAAAAACCAAACACAAAAGGAAGCAGAATCACACGCCGCGATCGCAATAATGGTGTGACATTAATGACAAAAAATGGCTGCATCAGAGACAGATTAGGGGATGCCGGTCCTAATTTTCTGTCTGCTGTGATGACAAGCCGACTGTGGCCAATTTAGTTAAATCACTAATGAATGTCGAAGTCATAAGAAGATTGGAGCTTGAAAGTCGAGGTCCACATACTGCAGAGGGAACAAGAAATAAGAAATATAAACCAGCCGCATTCATGCTGAGCTCCTGTGTGTCTGTCACTCTTCGTCTCCTCTCACTCTCCTCTTCATTACCTTTCAGTCACCTTCCTTTGTCTTTCTGCGCAAAGCTCTTTATTCTCAGGAGAACATCTATTCATTCAGTGGTTGGGGTGAGTACACCGTGGTTAGTAAGCCGTCTGAATAAAGGAGAGCAGCTTTAATCCCTGTTCACAGCTGAAAACAGACGGTCATGGAAAGAGCTCCGGTGATAATGAACAGAGGAGGTTCAGCAGAATGAAGCGCTGTGAGTTTCTCCTGGACATACAGAAGCTCTTAAAGGGATCGTTTGCCTCTTGATCCTGTTAGTCACGGTCAGTGTGTTTACATGGACCGCAATAAGCCAAATATTGACCTTATCTAAATAAAACAATGGGCTCTGTTTTCGTGCCAGTGCAAAGCTGGTCTAAGAGCAGGTCCAGGCGTATTTGTAATTTCGTGAGGCCCATGTGGCTTTTCGCCGCCTGTGCCAAGTTGCTGTTTTCGTGAACCAGGCTGCGCTGAGCTGGGTGGAGCAGCACAGGAGAGGGTGGGTCAGTAAAGATGCTCTGTCGCAGCAGTGAACTGGTGCTGCGCTTCTCGCCATCCCAACCAGGTCTAAAGTGCAGCGCAGCCAGTGGAGTGTTATTTTTGTGGCTTTCCTGGTCAAGAGCGCACATGTCCAGTCCTGTCCAAAATCTTACAGGCAGGTGGACGTCCTCCATGTTTCATTAGGCTACATAAATAATCAAAAGCTTTATTTTGAATAAAAAGCTCTACTTCAGTTAATCATGTAAAATTATAAGCTGACTCTTGTCTGTTGCAGCTCTTCATCAGCTGAATGCAGCCACCACAGATATAAGGCAGGAGCTGACATACAAGTACCTGTATTTAATGGACAAGGGTCAAAATTCCTTTATGATTAAGAATGTTGCATTCAGTCAGTCAATTTGATTATTTTTTCCTTGTCCAAATAAACTTTTCATCCATTTTCTATACCGTACCAGTCAACCCGGGAGAGCAATAAACTTTAAGGCTGCAGTGAAAATGTCATTTTTTAAGGGAAAATGCCAACAAAAATGGGTTGAAGCCGAATTTTTTGTTGGATATTAATACCTTGTGAATTTTGGAAATTATTTGATCCACATCTGTTCAATAAGTTTTGTCTTTTTCACTTTTAAACACTGAAATTAAGAGATATGCTCAGATCACACCAGAACTGTTCAGCTTTGATGTTAGATTCCTTCATCTGCAGGGCGCGTGGCTGCTCATTAATTAAGTCATTTTTAATGAGGCTACTTTAAGACTCAGCCTGGAACAGATCATGTCCGCAATCTCTGCTTTGGTTTTTAACCAGAAATAGCTCCAAAAACAAACAAGGCTTTTCTCGGATCAGCGTTCTGTGAGGTTTGTGGATTTTTATTGATCTGCATGAGCTGTTACGGGCATGATCAGTGTTGCTGTGTGATGACAAGCCTACCGTTACCTGTTTAGTTTGTGGATATGAAGCACCTTAATT
>JAPZDX010000010.1:22759774-22772273 GCA_029783625.1 Naso annulatus | reverse complement strand
AACAAATTTGATATCCCAAATCTCGGCCAATATTATATATATATATATATATATATATATATATATATGCTATTCCTGGCTGAATACTTGTGACAAAGATATGTGACGTAGGAAAGATATCTTAAATCTTAAACTTTATTTCAAACATCAGTGCATTGGACAGTAAACATTTCACTTATTAGTCATTAAATAACGGGCAACCCTCTGCTGGACAAACATTATTACACCATTTTAAACGAGTCCAAGCATTTTATCCAGCTTTAACATTTAGGTATATTGAGAAAATACACGCTGGTATCATACGTCTGCCACAGGCTGATATCGACCAATAACATCCGCACACTGTTACATTTGTCAGGCCCTATTCAAAGCATAATCTATTGTAATTTAACTCTAATTCTAATTTAACTAAAGTTTTTTTCTAAGGTTGCAGGAGAAATGCTTAAGAACAAGTAGATTTGACGCACTAACACTAATGTAATAATATGTGCCTGTGCCTAAAGCTGCTGTGTAGTCATGGTGAGATGAAGCTTCATGAAGCACTGAGGCTTTCCATCAAACTGGTTCACCCAAAGGCAAAGCATCTTGAGGCTTCATTTGCTCCACTGAGCCATCTACTGGACAAAAAGTATAAAACAGGCAGAACTACTACAGTGACATCATCGGTTTGAGGCGTAGACTTTTTGAATCAAATTGAATAAAACTGCTGTCTGTGATGTCAGTGAGCATGTGAGGCACTTACATTAATATAGTGTTTATGTTTCTGAGCAGTAAGCCTTAACTTTAAGAAATGACAGCGGTCATAAGTGAAAGCAGAAATAATTAAACTGAGGTGAGGGCAGTGAAGGTGCTCGTGTTACTTGAGGAAACACTTTAATTTGTTTTTGTTCACAAACAACAAGGCCTCAGCATAGATGAGGTGGTGTTGTTGCATCCAAGTTCTTTGAAACACAACCGACACTTAACCTAGCAAAGAAAAGAACAGAGAATAAAAGAAATGAGAAAAGAAGATAAATTGTCCTGCATTGTCACCTTTATTTGTGGAAAATGCATCTAACGTAACTTGCCGTTATTACTATGTACGAACCTTATTGGGAGAACTGAGATCAAAATATTCCCAAACAGGCAAATTCCTTCTCTTTCTCGCCGGCTTCATCTCAAACTAACGATATGATGCTCAGAGCACAAACCACAGTCGCAATCAATGATCAGAAACCACAAGAGAGACCGCCGTTACATTTTGCTACCCCATATATCTCAAATCCTGTGTCCAATTGCAAACCACTTCCTGAACCAGTCATGTGGTACGAGCGGCCGGTGAGGCTTCGGACGCCACGCATACGTAATCTATACAAGCTGCAGTTCCTGCTTCGCAAAATACCTCCTGGATTACTCTTTACTTTAATTTTATTCAAGACCTCAGGAAACGCAGTTGAGGGAGAACCCTCATTTTCAGCGGTGCTGAGATACACACAATAAAACAACACAATAATACAACAACACAAAAAAAAACAAACAGCAATATCTACGATACAGCTAAAAATCAGAGGCAGTGACAGTTACAGTCAAGACCAGTAACTAAATCTTGAAATTGACCCAGTAGAATTAATGAGCTCAATCTAAATATTTGCTGAAGCATATTCAGTTCTCATCACACGCTTCGAAGCTTTGGCACGGCAAGTCACATCACTGAGGCTGTGTTTCCCTGTGTGAGCAGGCAGTGTGTTCCCTGCACGCTGGACGAAGTGCTGGGTCCTCCCACCACACCTGAAGGCCGAAACGACGAGAAAGCTCTGTTAGAGCAGCTCGTCACTTTCCTCAGTGGCACAGATGAGAGTGAGCTGGCTGAGCTGGATAAAGCCCTGGGTATCGACAAACTGGTCCAGGTGAGTGTTAATGCTTCAGAGAGCCTGATGTGCACAAATATATGAAGAGTGCAGTTATAAATGGCTTTACATATTCACTTTCACCAACAGTGTGTTCATATAATTAGTTCTAACAGACCGAGCAGCTTCTAAGTTGAAATGTTTTTGTGCCACCAAGCTGGATTTGACAGCAAAGCTGCTTGAACTGCTGCTGTTTTTATTTTGCAATTAATCCCCAACTTTACTCCAGTTGTACCGTTCTAACCGCACATTTACAATCATTCACAGGCTTTCACTGGCTCTTATGCTTAATTTTTTCCAGTGTAATAGATGGGGTGATGCTAAATCTATGTGACTTGGGCCAACTCGTTTTTAAATATAGCAACAAAATTAAAAAACTCAAACAGAAATTAATTTGTGATAAAGTCACATCATTATCCTTTTTGTCTTTTTTTTGTCCTGCTCTTTCCAGGGTGGCTGTTTTGACCCTTTGCCCCAAAACTTCCCAACCCAGCAACCCACTGGCAGTCCAGTTTCCATGGACCCTAAACTCCCCACCTACAATTCCCAATTTACACCAGCTTCACAAGCTCAGTTTCCTCCAGAGCTGGCCACGGTGGGGCAGCAGGGTCTGGGGTTTGGCGCTCCCCGAGCGGCTTTCCCTGGTGGGACAACCAGCATGGGGCTGAGGCCGGGCATGACGCGACCGCAAGGGATGAACACTCAGCTCAGACTGCCACCCAACCAGCTGCGCCTGCAGCTGCAGCAGAGGCTGCAGGGACCGCAGCAGGTGAGGACACAGAGCGGCTGGTTTGTCTTTATGTTGAATTTCATGTCCTCAGGTTCTGTTCTGTTTGGACGGAAGATGTTGCTACTCAATATGCTTTGTTATACAACGGTGAGTTTCTACCAGGCAATCTGATTGGACAAGAGGCATTCCATGATTGCTGAAATAGAGCACAACAGCACTGGGACTTTTAACTTTATGTATCACTCCGCCTAACAGCTATTCACCAGCTGTCGGTGGCACCAAACTGCACCGAAAAGATACAGAAGACATTTTTCTAGATTGTCTCCAGAGAATGATGAAAAGAACAAAAGGGACCAGCAAGAAAGTAATGTAGTGGGCCCTTCTGTAACTTTTAAAGTAAGCTAACGTGCAGGAACATGCCAATTGTTTTTTCTGCTTAGCAACAGTCCTGTAGCAGTCAGGCTGCAGAACTATTTGTGTTGACGGAGCCAAATAAATGATTAATTTAACAAATCATTATCTGTTTTTGCTCATTAGTGTCGGTCAAATGGAGTTTGTATAACTGTTGTATGAAAACAAAATCACACTCGAGGTCGGGCTGTTGTACTGAATACCGTCACTGGTGTGATGCGGTCTGCGGCCTCGTGCTGAAGATCGTCACACCAGTGACGATATTCAGTGCAACAGCACTCAGCAGCACTCCCTCTCATGCGATATTGCTTAAACAACATTCTTTTGAGATTTCTGCTGCAGCTAAATTGTGTTCATTTGAAGTCACAGCTGAGCAATGAAAAATATGTTCAGAGACCTTATTAAATGTAATTTATTCACACCATCTAAAGGCTGCTTATACAACAGAAAAACACATTAACAAGGAAAGTAAGAAACACATTTGAGTTGATTTCACACTGTCTGCTCCCAGTGCCTTTACCTACTATACACTCTTTAGTCATTGCTCCTGTGAAATGCTGAGAGGTGTGATGAAGAGTGCAAAGTATTGCCTCGTAGCTCTCTTCTTCAGTCCGAGGATGTCTGAATGAATCTTTTGATTTGTTGAAAATATTGATTGAAATGCACTTAAAAGAACTAATTTCCCTCTCCCCTTTCATCCTCCCCCTCACTGTCACTCTTTGTATACCTTCCTTTGACTCTGTTGTCATCCTCTCATCCTTCTGCACCTGCCTGAACTCTGCTTGTTTCCTTTTTTTACTCTCTCAGCTTCAGAACAGGATGTCGGGCATGAACCCGTTTCCAGGAGGAGCCCAGCATGTGAACATTGGGATCCGCCAGGGGGTCCAACAACCTCAGATGCCCTCACAGGTGAGTCGCAGTGACAGCAAATGATTCTGGGCACACCCTGACCATCCACTCCTGATTTGCTGCGCCACTGGAGAGATTACAAAAATAATTTGTTTACACAGATTCAACTGCTTTGTCTGAAATACACACTCAAAGCTGCTGTAATCAAAATTTTCAGCTTTTAGCAAAAACTCTGAGATAAGTTTCAGCTATCTCCTATCAGCATCTTTCAGCTAATCTAAGTATTTCAGCCTCTTTTTGGTTTTGCAGCAACTTTGATTTTTTACCCACCACACTCATTTGCATCCGAAGGCGTGGATGAATAACAAGGTTCCAGTTTTCTGTAACAACTTTTTTTTATTTGCATCTCTCAGCAGCCTCCGCTGAACGCCCAGATGCTGGCCCAGCGTCAGAGGGAACTCTACAGCATTCAACACCGCCAGCGCCAGCTTTTCCAGCAGAAGGTCATGCTGATGAGGCAAAACATGGCGGGCGCTCCGACTGGCACCGCGGGGTCTATTGGCACTGCCAGGGTCCCAAAAGGTCCCCCAACAACACCTCAACAACAACAACAACAACAACAACAACAACAACAACAACAACAACAACAACAACAACAGCAGCAGCAACAGCAGCAGTTCAATTTCCCACCAGGGTACAACCCGATGACGGGACAATCCCCTACCTCACCAAGTCACTTCAGCCCCATAACTGGGGGCCCTCTGGACAGCAAACTGTCCATCAGAGTCCCTCTGAATAATCAGACGCTGATGGGCGGCGTGCAGAGCCAGTTCAACAGCACCGTGAACTCCTCATTGCAGCAGGGCCTGTTCCAGCAGTTTGGAGGGTCTGGTGAGTTCAAGGGAAACAAGTTCCAACACAGTTAACACAAGTAATCCACTACTTTTCACACAAAAGCATTAGTCCAACATTGTCATGTTTATTCACACAGTGGCTACTTATTTAAAGCCGTCACAGACACAGTTGTTATAAAAAATGCCCAGTGATTTATTTCCTCTTCTAATTTTTTTTCCATATAAATTGAATACCGTAAATACTGTATAAGATGAGCCAGGACACCATAAACCTTCCATTATCAGGAAACCCAAAGGGAGAGACTTGATTAGTTTAACTAACAAGAGAAGTTGCACTGAAAAACCACAGTGATCAAAAGAGGAAGAGAAAAGTAAAAACTGCTTCAAATAAAAAGTAGAAGAAAGATGTTAAAGATGAACCTAAATTACCTTTTTTTTTTTTTGGTCCTACATTGAAGTATTTATCATAATATTATCAAAAAATAAGCATGTTTCCTCATAACTGACCCAAATTTTTTTCCTTTTCCTCTTTTAAAGCTTTGGTTCAGTCGGACCCGTCCTTCCCTCCTGAGTTGAGCCCGACCAGCCCGTTGTTGTCACCTCAAAACTCAACCTCCCAGAGTCCTCTGCTTCAGCAAGCCCCACCTCCTGGCTACCAGTCACCAGACATGAAGAGCTGGCAACAGACAGGCATGAGCAGCAACAGGTTAGAAAGTGAAAAACAATTGTTATTTCACCACATAAGTTCATTACAGTTAACACGTGCCTTCCCGTGCCTGCAGTGTAACGTGCTGTCGTATCTGGTTGTTTCCATGCAGCCTGTTCAGTCAATCAGGACAGAGTGCAGGGCAGGCCTTTGGCCAGCAGGGGGTTTACAACAACATGAGCATCACCGTCTCCATGGCAGGAGGCTCGGGCAGTGTCGGCTCATTGCCCCCCATGGGGCAGCCGGTTGGCATAAGCAACAGTAACCTCAACAGCGTGGGTTCAGTGTGCAGCGACCAGCAGGTGAGTGACTTTGAAGAGGTT
Source organism: Naso annulatus (assembly GCA_029783625.1). NCBI lineage: Eukaryota > Metazoa > Chordata > Actinopteri > Acanthuriformes > Acanthuridae > Naso > Naso annulatus. The sequence goes on along the minus strand of JAPZDX010000010.1, from coordinate 22,766,514 downwards.
TTTTGTCTCAGCTGGTTGTTGTGTCGTTGTATTCGTCTGCTTATCCTCCTGCCACCCGACTTAAACCAGGAATATCACACCATCGTGCTGCTTCTGTTGCTTGTTTGTTTTCAGTCTGACATCAGAGGCAAGAAGAACATGTGATGTGCTCTGCTCAGTTAGACTGGCCAAGTGTTGAATCAGTGTTTTTTGGGTTTTTTTTTTCGACTTGAATACAGGAGTTTGACATTCTGTACAAACTTTCTGCCATTTTAGATTTTTTTCTGATCATCCTGTCTCAGCTCGATTACCCAGGAGAGGCAGATTTTTACTAGATTTGAATGTTTAATTTTCTCATCAGAGTTTTTCTAACGATAATTAGTTTGTGTCTGTGTGTATGCCAGGGACCGTTACTGATGTTACGGAGCAAGAAAATTCCATTATCCGATTTATTGACTATTAAATACATCTAGACCAATATAATATCCGATGACTGTGGTTATCAAATACTGTTGACAGTGATCTGTAATGGAGGCAGGATATCTTACATTTTAACAAACTATTCCAAACATCAGAGCGCTGAACAGCAAACACTTATTAGTTATTACATAACGTACTGCCCTCTTCTGGACAAACTACTTAATCACACCATTTTAAATCACCAGTGTAAGCATTTTTCCAGTCTTAAAAGTACAGTTTTTAAATATCAGCACATATTGCAAAACATACAAGCAATACCCATACCTGTGATAGACCAGCATCACCAGATAATATATCTGTGGGGCCCCACTATACTATACACTATATGTACTCTATGCTATATGTATGTTCTGATGCATTATGTTTTAGGCAAATTAGAAACAGTGCAGCTGTTAGCACAGTTTGTTTGTTTGTTTATGTGCTTATATGAAACATAGGAACAAATATGAGCCTTTAAATTCCAGAATCTGTCAGGCTCTGATGAAGTCAGGGCTGTAAATCGTTCACTGCTCTTTGTTCCTTGTGTTGTTGCAGGTGCAGCAGGTTCAGGTGTTCGCGGACGTCCAGTGCACAGTGAACCTGGTTGGCAGTGACTCCTACCTGAACCAGGGCTCCATCGGAGCGACGGCTGCCCAGAAGGGCCCTGGACCGCAGAGCTCCCAGAACAACCAGGCCCAGCAGAAGAGCCTCCTCCAACAGCTGCTCACCGAGTGACGACCCCGCCCCTTCAGCTCTCCTTCTCCTTCTACTTCTCACTTCTACGCCTCCTCCTCGGGAGGTCAGTGCACCAGACCCATTGCTGTCTCTGTCTCACTTTTTGGATGGAAGGATGGATGTTTGGACGGCCGCAACGTGCGAGGTTTGACTGCCGGTGGAGTTTAAACAGCCGAACCACTTCTGTGCAGGGGGGGGAGGGGGATTTGGGGCCGGTTGTTTTACCGCCCAGTACTTTAAGACTCAAGTCAGAAGGAGCAGCAGTGTATTTAAACCTGCCTGTCTAATCTGTCTGACAACCTGTCTGTCTGCCTCAGCCTATTAAAGGCAGTGTTGTCTTGCTGCTCATTCCTTGGTGACCTACTTCCTGCTTCCTGACCCAAGAAAACAACTGCGACATCATTGTAGATTTGCCAAGTTGTCGTCACTGTCAAATCAGGGCCGGCCTCCTTTTGTTTTTGTTTCCTGATCAGACGGTTTCTGTCGGGGCCGTCACAGCAGCAGTGCATCTTGGGAGTGTGAGTCGCGGCATACAGCTGAGCTCAGCGTTTTGAGTGTGGCAGTATCCCACACAGCAGCACCTCTGGCTTTTAGTTTTGTTTGTTTTTGTTTTCTTTTACCTGTCTCTCAGCGATGTGGGAATGTTAAGGTTTCAGACCTCTGTGGCATTGTAGGATAGAAGCTCAGTATCAGCTGGTTCTGTGACTGTCTCTCTCTATCAGCTACAGTGCCTGGTGGAAGTTTGAGTTTTTCCCAAGCTCTGCTTCTTCTTCTACATATTATTCTATAAGGTCTTCTGTTTAATTTTTGTTTGTTTGTTTTTTTTTTGGTTGAGTTGTTTTGTTAAAAAATCTTCTGCTCTCACCGTCATCATCATCATCATCATCATCATCATCATCTTCTTCATGATCATTAGAACAAGCTTTGACAACAGCCAGGATGGATGGATGTTTTGATGGATGGATGGGAGACAGACAGGATGCTGCTCAGTTTGGAACTTACGTGTCTTTCTCCCCTGGGAGGCGGTTTTATTTTTATTCTTTTCAAAGTATAAAAAGAAGACTGTTAATGATTATTTAACTGTCTGTCCGTCACATTTTACCCCTCACCTCAACAGCTGTGAATACAGAGCCCAGTCGGGCTCTCTCTCTCTCTCTCTCTCTCTCTCTCTCTCTCTCTCTCTCTCTGTGTATCTATCATTCTCTCTCTCTCGGACTATCAGTGTTTTTTGCCATGTGCACCATGCAGGCGGGTAGTATTGTACAGTACAGAAGGACAAAGACTTGGGGATGAGCTCACTTTTCTCTTGTAACTGCTTTCCTTTAAAAGAAAACAAAGTGTAATTAATTGATGACTCAGAAAAGCAAAACTATGTATAATGTGATTCGATTTGGGGTGTTATCTTGGTTTCCTCATGGTTTTTGGGATTATTTTAGCATCATGATATCGTCATACAGCTACATGTTGCAGTGGAGGACGAAGTTGTTCCATCTTCTGAAATGTGAAAAGAAATTTCAAGCATTTAATTTTAAAAACACAGCTCTGTCTCGCTCCCCTCAGCGTCCCATTCAGCGCTACAAGAGGCCACACGAAGAAAGAGTTCGATCTCTTCGCTTTCTCTCGCTGTAACCAGGGAGCTAGTTAGCCATCTTTTCCTGCTTTCTCCTCGTTTTTTTATTCTTGTGTATGTACAATACTTTCAAAAAAACCTTTTAGACAGTACATGTGTTTGTAACCATTGTATAAAGAAAGCATAACGATACCTTAAACCGTGTCCTTTGCTGCGATCACGTTACCTGTGATGATGCTAACGGTACTGAGCCGCATCAGCTTCGTCTCTGTAGTCGCAGCAAATGAGGCGCTTTTCGGATATTGTTCCTATATAATGACATTTAAGTAGAGGCTTTAGTAATAGTTCCTAACAAAGATGTGATCGATAATTAATTGAAAGCTGTCATGAAATTGAATCCAAACAGGACAGGTTGAGTCACAAAAAATACGATATCCTCCTGCCGAGTTTTTTAAGGGGGGTTTTCAACCCTCCTCTTCCTCCTCTGGTTCCCCAATGATGACTTCACTCCACTGGCTACACACACACACACAGTTTTCTGTTGACTACTGTTGCTCAGTCAGACACTGTCTCGCTCAGCGATAACAGACCTCTTTGTTTTATCACGCAGAGATGAAGAGATGTGCTACTTCAGCTGACACCTCACCGGGAAGTCAGGAAAAGAAGAACGTGTGATCCAGAGATCAGACGTGTGAAGTTTAGCATTTGTTAAAACAGTAATGCTAGGGCTGGGTTTAGAAAAACCATTTTACAATTAAAATGATCCATATATCGATGCATAAAGTCATGATTTCCATCTCATAATAAATGCCTTTTAACACAGCTGTCTGACACAATCTGAAATTAAAGCTGCCAAGCACCAAATCCAGCTTAATTTCCTGTTTGCCTGGTAAATCGTGGAGGCCGATCTCCCACACAGGCCAGTGAACATTTGTACCAAAATAGCCATTTGCAAAAATAATAATAATAATATAATAATTTCTTATTTCTCTATTGTTGAAATACACAGACCTACACCTGCTATGGCTTTTTTTTTTATATTTAGATGCTGAAATCATAGAAATATCCATTTAATATTTCTAACTGGGCATATTTTACATCTTCCAAACCAAGTGTTTTATTAAAGATGGTCCCTTGTAGGGTTTACAGCATTCGTTCTCTCAGAACCTCTTTTACAGGAAAGTAAAACTGGTTTTGTAAGTAAAGAATCTTTAACTGAATGGATTTTGTACTGAGACCCTGTGAATCAGACACCCAGCCCTGATGATCACCAAAAAGACACGAGTGAAGCATGCTGTACGGACTGACATGTTTCCTGTCAGTCTCTTCAGCCCTTTTTACTCAGAAATGATTTTATTAGGGAACAGTCAGTAATTTGTAACAACCTCAAGAGCATCCTCAAGGTCCTCAGTGATTTGACTTCCTGCACAAAGTCAGACGTTCCCTGATTGGACTCTTCCCGTGTGAATCCGTGTTCTCGGGTTCACTGTTTCTCTTTTCGTATCTTCCTTCTGTGCTGGAGACAGTAGTGGAATCTTTGAGGAGGGTCCTGCATCCGGTGCAGACCTCACATTCAGATATTAGAAAGTATTCGTCGCCCCCGTTAATGAGTTTCACATCTGCCGAACTCGAGACTCGCTTTAGGTCAACAACATCCAGTCTGATGCTTCTTCAGTGGAATAGGGCTCACCTGTGTACTGCTTCTACGCTTCACCGTATGCAACGTCAGCCTGATCCAGAGGGATAGTATGCAAGGTCAACATTCCACCCACCAACTCCTCCAATGTTGTATGATGTGAGAAGAGAACCACTTTGTGCTCAGCTGACATGCTCCGCGTGTGTGTTTGTGTGCAGATCCGTGCACTGCGTGTCCAAACAGAGGCGCAGGAACTGTCGCCATCTTTAATCCGTCTGATTCATTTAAGTCCTGAAAGCAGGAAACTCTGCATCCCGGACTCAAACAAATCATTCACCAAGACTCTCTGAGATGGCTTTTATGTTTTTATATATTTTTCTGTGTATATTTATTAGAAAAAGCGTGTGCATAAATCATCAGTAGGCTTTTGAACACCTTTTTATTACCTCATTGTTTTATCAGACAGGAGTTCTGTCTGATGATCTTTCCTTTTGACCACGTTTTCACACTGTGAGCAGCTTGTTTGATTGATCTTCTGCCACCTACTAGTGATCTGCATGAGCTGCTTTCTGTTACCTGTTGGCAGTGTAATGTCGGTTTGATTCAGCACTGCTGGCTGCCAAGCACTTAACATTTTTTAAAAGTTTGGTTTCGTGAGCTTTAAGGTTGCAAACAACACGTCACATCATCAGTAAACCTGTCAAAAGTTCTCACAGTTCACCTGAGCCCATGGTGACGTCTTCATTCTCTTTGTTTTCAATTAGCTGTTTAAAAAACAAAATATGTTCCATTTATGAAGGTTGAAATCAGAGAAAAGTAACAATCCTTTACAGTGGAGAAGCAGCAAATGTTGAACTTTTTTTTTTTTTGGCTTAAAAAAGGTTTCAACAAATAACTGATAATCAAACTCATCAGCTCTCCTTTTGATTCTGATTCATCCCCTTGACCTCCAGCTTGACTCACAAGTTTTTTTTAAGATGTTGTGGTGTCTCAGATGAAAACTTCCCCTCTACCTCCACACTGAGACCTTCCACGACTTCAGTGATCAGCTCTGTGCTGATCGCCGCCATGGATCAGCTCATGTGTGACGTCTCTGTAGGTTTTCAGGCTCTGGTAAATGCAACTCCAGGTATTATTGCACCAAAATAATCAGCCTCTCGTTGTCGTGATCAGCCATGTTTTCTCCTTGAATGAGGCATTCGAGGAGTTGCGTAACATCTGGTTGTAAATTCTGATGCAGAGGACGGCGCAAAGTTAAAATATTTTAACTTTCAACAGCAAGGCCGTCTACTGTTACCGTCACTGGCATTCTCTGCCGGCCTTATCAAATTTTACTGTCCTGCTCTCATCCACTGAAATGACATCCGGCTTGCCATCTGCCTGATTCTAGTGTCGGAGAAGAATGCCAGCTTGCCAATTTGGCAGTACTTTGGGTTTAAAGCAAGAGAAAACGGCCCGACCCCTGATGATAATATAGTTTATCGCGATATTTGGGCAGGACAGTATCGTGATGTTAAATTTCCTGGTGTTAACTTGTATCATAGTGGACTAATTTTTATACTCGCAGCCTCCAAAAAAAGAAAGAAAGTTCATTTGAGTTTGTCAGCACTTGGATCCTTGTCCATTTCGCACTTATTCGTCAGCGCTGTTGATCAAGAAAAAGACTGTCAGTCAGAAAGAGGAAGCTCAGAAATCTAATCAGCAGTTTTGTCCACATTGCTGCAGATATCCTGTAAATTCATCCTGTTTCTCAGTGTGAAAACGCCGGTCAGACACTCCTGTGCCACTGTTTGGTTTCATTTAAAAATACTCCAAAGAGACAGAAGCTGCACAAAGTGGAAGAATGTATTTTTGTGGAAGGATTCTGCCGGTGTCAGCCTCCTCTCCTTTATCTGCTTCGATGATTTCACACATACAGTATTGAACCTCCCCCTCCCCTCTTTCACTTTTCTGCGTGGAATAGGCATTCCTATGGAAATGGTTTCCTCTACAACCCTGTTAACTGCAGAAACTCTCCGCTCCTCCTTCGATAAATAAACCAACATGCCAAATACAACCAATGCATATGTAACATTATTGTTTTTAATGCAACAGCCATTCAGTGGAAAACGACAGTCCCTCCTTCCTCACTACAGTGTAACAGGTACAAGGTTAGGTTATTTTGTAACATTGGTTTCAACTTGTTAACATAATGTATATAACAGAGAAATGTGAATATGTATTTGTGCAGAATCAACAAAAAAGTAGTGCTCCGAGTTTGTGGTAAAAAACTACTCGCCTCCGTCATGTTTTTATTTTATGTTTTTTGATTTTCTACTTATTTTTTATTTTTCTGATGATGTATGTATGTATATGACTATC
>JAPZDX010000010.1:22744914-22755479 GCA_029783625.1 Naso annulatus | reverse complement strand
TACATTTCAATTAAAATATTTTGGGATTTTTCTTTATCATAATTTAATTAACTGGCTATTCAAAAAACAGGAGGGAGAGCTGGAGGTGGCAGAGATGAAGATGTTACGATTCTCTATGGGAACAAGGGAGGACAAGCAAAGAAATGAGAACAGTAGAGGGACAGTGCATGATGGGAAGTTTGGGGACAAAGCAAACAGCGAGATTGAGGCGGTTTGGGCCTGTGCGGAGGAAAGACTCAGGATCCATCGGGAGGCAGATGTAGAGATGGAGCTGCCGGGCACCAGAGAAAGAGGAAGACCAAAGAGGAGGTTTATGGATGCAGTGAAGGAGGACATGCAGGCGGCTGCTGTGACAGAGGAAGATGCAGAGGACGAGGAAAGATGGAGACAGATCATCCGCTGTGGCAACACCTGGCAAGAGTAGTGAAAAGAACAAGAAGAGATTAACAGGCCGTCCTATTGCAGCATTTTTGCCTAGTCTTACTATTATTTAATGATGGTCCACATCACATTTTAATCTGCTTTGTTTTACATACATTTTGATCTGAATTAATATTTACTTTTAGAGAGAAATGTCCAGGTTTGGCTGACCGATGCTGCCGGCATGTCAGCGTTTGTTTGCAGTTACATGAGCTTGTCGTGTTGAAAAGTGCAGGCGAAGCCAAAGGTGTAAGGTTGTAGTTCAGGGCCGATGGGATGCTTAGACCTCACCAGTTTCCTTCCTGCTAAAACAATGCAGCATTTGCAAGTGAAAGGCAAAAGCAAAATGAGAGAAGAGTGAACAGAGACAGTGTGTGGAGAGTCGAGCTTGCTGCGCTCACAGCGTCATGCTCGCAGGAATGCGTTTGTGCATGGGAAACAGAAATGCTTTTCCACTTGTGGATTCTCTTCTGTGTGCTTGTATCCCATAAGTGTGTCTGTATTTGTTTGTGTGCAAGTTTTGATTCAAATTGCTGGATTTCTTGGAATTCCAGATGCTGCAGATGTTCAAAAACACACCCTGAGCTTTTCCCAGTCTCACAACAATTGTCCTCAAATCCATCACAAATTCTCATAGTTAACTGTTTATTAAACTGGTGCAGAGGGTGTTGTGTTGGTAAACATATGACTAAGCCAGTCCAGCTGTTTCACTGCTTTAAGTCTTTATGCTAAGCTAAGCTAATTACCTCCCGACTGCAAACCTTTGTAAAGCAGCTGGACTTTTTTGGACAGTTTCCGCAGTTTGTCTTTCCTGAAGACATAAAATGTTTCCTCTGTGTGAGCGGTTGTATAGATCTTCTGCTCCAAGCCCCCCCACCCCCCGGCTCTCATGTTCCAGTTTGATTAATTAAATACTTACTCACCATGATCAATAACACGATCAATGTGAAACACTAGCACACTACTGTATGTTAAAGTTCAACAGTAGTAAGAGTGGTCTTAGGAGGATATTAAGGGTTTCAGTTAAAGGAAGAAATACTAAGAAATACTGAATAATGTGAATGTCAAATTTAAATATAAAGACAGACTTATCTAAAGTAACTGGATACTGGTAACTAAAACCTTAAAATATATCAGCATGTGTTGAAAAACACACATCGGTGTGAGTCAGATGTGTGCTAACCACACAGCAGCTGCTGCCTCAGGCTTCATAGCTGCAGCAGACAGCGACTCCTGCCTCTTTGCTTTTAGCAGCTCGTGTCTGTGGCCATCTTCACTTTTAGCTTCCAGCATCTCGCACCACGTTTAGGTGTCAGCCTCTGCCACCTGTGGAGACACGTGTTGGTATTTCAGTAGTTAGCCGTCATTGGGGGTGTCAGTATTTTCTGCAGCTTAACCAGAGATGAGCTCATCCTCTGTTGCTGCCGCTTTGCTCACAGCTCCTGCTCTTCTGTTCTCACCAACGCACAAATGTCAGAGTATGTCACTGGAGGTTTGTTATGTGGAAAGAAAACCTTTTGTATGCAGATCATGTTCTGTGTGTATTTAGTTTGTTTTGCAGTTTGTCTTTTAAGTGCCTACATGTACCAGGATGCATTGCGCACGACCCCCCGGGTCGCAAATACGGATCAGTGTGCAAAGCGCAGTTATAGCGCGAGCTAGAGTGGCAGCTAATGTTATTTTTCCACAAGCTGTAAAACGATCACATAGATGTTTTCATATTCTGACCCGTCCTGCATCATGGAAAGACACAATTAGATGTTTTTTGCTTCAGATAGCATCAAATTATCAGAGTAAATGCAAGAAGCGGTTACCCGTAGCAAACTGCTACACCAGCAGCTTTGGTCTGTGTATCCGATGATAAAGCTGTAAACTGTCACATAAATTTTGTTCTGTTGTGGCGTGATTAAGACTCTGACCCACCACGCATCGTGGGAAGAGACAATAAGATGTTTTTTGCTTAAAATAACATCACATTATCACTGAGTAACGTTAGATGTAGTGCAGCCAGAGGCCCGGGTGCTACGGCCTGTCGCAGCCATGACAGTGTCTCCAGCAGCAGCCGCCATAGCTTGCATGATGCATTGCTAAACTACAGACAGACGAGTGGTGCTGATAACGTTTCTGTTTCAATAAGCTTGATTGATTGGTGTATTTGTATTGTTTTATCTATCACCAAGTCATTAAGGTAATGTGATCAATTGGAGACAGTGGCCGTCTTTATAAACTTTTTAAGTCTGAATCCTGAATCTGAAGCTCATTGCTCATGAGCACAGATAAATAACTTGATTTTTTGCCTTGTAATTCCTTTAGTTGTGCTCTAGGAAAATGTTTAAAGAAATCCCAGAAAGCCTCTTTCTGCTCTACAAGCTTGTGTTTGTCATCTGGTGTTTGTTTATCGTCCCCGGCAGCATTTTTGTTTGTGTGCATCTTGTTTGTACCGGGCTAGATATTGCAAACAGACTAAATGTTTTGCACTGGTGACAGCCGGGAGTCACTCCCAAAACATCCATTGTGACTGTGTGTGTGTATGTGTGTGTGTGTGTGAGTGAGACACCAGACGATCTATTGTTGTGTGTTTGCTGACATGGTGCATCATCCACGGGGTTGCTACTCTTGCTTTCCCAGCAGACAATGAACAGGCGATGCAGAGATGCTGAGCCCAACACTCCACGGCTTTATTTAGCTGGATGACACACACACACAAACACACACAACAGACACACACACACAGAGAGAGAAATGTGCTTGTGTGTGTTGGCATCTCAAAAGGATTGAGAGGAAAAGGGTTCAGAAATATTTTACAGGAAAGGAAGTCAGCTATTTAAAATCTGATACGATTTGATTTAAAGAAAAAAAACCTGTTTCTTCTCTGTTTTTTCTGACGGGTTAAAGAATAGTCTGGGAGGTGTGGCTGCTTCTGCAATCACTCAGTTGCCAACAGAAACAAGAAATGTGCATGAATTATAAAAGCTTCATTGTTCCATATCTGCTGTCTCCTGTTTTGCTTTTTGAGCAACACAGTAGTTAGACAGTTCACAGTTTCAGCTCACAGAATGAGCAGAAGTTAATAGAAGTGGATGATGTTGATGATAAACGGTAAACACACAAACAAACAAAATAATGCTATCAAATATAAAGTATGTTCTTAGGTGCTGAATTTGAGTGTGTGCATTTCAAGCACATTAGTCAAATCTTCAACATGCAAGAACAATAAGTGTGAGCCATGTGGGCTACTTCCTGTTCTTATTTAAAGACTGTTTGCATAGATGCTGTGCAACATACTGCACATATGTTGCACTACATTCCTGCCACATGCTAAAAGCCTTTCTTTACTGTGTACATAGATTAAATAGTGGGCGGAGCCACAGTGAGGTCAACCATTGGTTTGTTTCGTGCCATTTGGCATTATGGTGATTATGAAAGCGTGAGACTCCTGTTTGCAGTTGTTGCCAAAGCTGAAAGAGCAACTTTTCCTCCTGAGTTGTCTGCCATTGTATCGGGCTTTCACTGGCTGAGGGGATGTGATCATGCATCTACCTTCACAGAGCAGCCGATAGGAACACGTGCTCTCTGAACTGACCCATGACTGGCCAAAAAGTGTCCGTTACGGTCTTCATTTTCTAAAGTCTGAATATAGAGCCAAGGAGAGGTGCAAAAGTCTAGTGTTCTTTCAGACCACTTGAATTACAATATGCTAAAAGGTTTTATGGAATTATTACCCAATGACACCAAACAAACAAACCAAAAAAAACAAATAAACAAACAAAAAAACCTACCAACTTCAGCTTTAATGTCTTGGTTCATTGGAGCGGAGAGAGGTGGGGAGGATGAACATTGCCATGTGCCTGTGTAGCGCGTAGCAACCAGCTAGCAGCTGCTAGATGTTTGTAACATAATGCGAACAGAAGAGTTAGCGACATGGTGATCTTATTTTATTTTCAAATGCACCTAAGGCGGGGGTGGGGGGTATCTGTTCTGCTTTGTTTGTAAATATGAAACATGGAGAAATTTGTTAAGTTTTGAACACTGTGCTTGCACCTGCATCTCCAACAATAAAAATACGTCAGACATGGACCACGCCTTAATTATGCACAACTTCATATGTATAATTTAAATGAGAGAGTAACAGACGGAGAACTTACAAATAGAGACCAACGCCATTTTTACATGCCAGGCCGTGAAACATGTTGATATCTGCTTTAAAGTTGGCCATTTTAAAATGGGGCTCTATGGGGATTGACTTGCTTTTGAGCCTCAAGAGGCCATTCAAGCAACGGCAGAGGTTCCTGCTCGGTATTGTGGTCCATCACAATCGAAAAGTATAGAGCAGGAACAAATACAAGAACTGTGAAAACTCATCCAAAATACAGAAGGGAAATTTAATATAGAAGTATATATAAAATTTACAGGTAGTGTTATATAATATATACATAATACTTAAAGCTTTGCAGTGATATCGTGTTGATAAGAGCCTCATATCAGAGTTTCTTGCATATTTTAAGTCACATAACAGCTGCAGAAACTCTGTTATCAAGGTTTAGTTCAAGAACATCCCCTCCTCGCTCAGTCTGTACGTGAGCTGGAGATATCCAGAAAGAGCGAGAGACGATGACAAAGGAAAGCTCCATCTGAAAAAAAAACTTCCATGAATTATTCAACTCTGCCTTTGTGTGCTCCCCATTTATCTCTCAATCCTCTCTTTTTCTCCCCTCTTTCCCAAGATGCTACAGAGTCTGACAGTTTTATTGTAGCTGCTGGGAGCTACTCAGCAATGTGTGTGTGTGTGTGTGTGTGTTTCTATTCTCATGGTTGTGTCAAGCTCAGGGCGGTCATGATGTATGTATACTGTGTAAGTGCTGTATAATAGTGCAGTAGTGCCTTGTGTTCACCCCCCACCACACACACACACACACACACACACACTCACATAATTTTAAATAGCCTGCTAATTAGACAGGCAAATTACTGCCCTTTCTGCCTGCCTGCAGCCGAGGACTGTGGGAAACGTAGGCGGCCTAAGTGTTTCCTTTATTGCAGCGATGGCAAAGGACCAAGAGTGTTTCTGGATTTCTAAAGGCAGAGGGAAAAAGGAGACGGTGTTAGTGTGATTATCAGTGGAGCTGCTGGATTCAAAGTTCATCACGAGTAACGTCATTAGAAAGAGCGGCGACGTGGAAGAAATACTCGCTGATTAATTGCTTTTTTTAATGATGTTGATGCAGCCGCAGAAACAAAAGGCAGTGTGGGGGCAGAGGGGAACATTTGTGAGATTAAAACAGAATTGGACAAAAGAGAGTAAAAATAGGTGTCCTGGCAGAGTCAGCTGATGAAAAAAAAAAAAATTTAACAGCCACCACATTAAGACCTGTAGATGATGTGTGTCTTGTGCAGTTTTTCCACAAATGAAGTATGATTAATGAATTAAAATCCTTTAAATCTTTCTTAGTAAAACCTCAAAAATCTAACTTACTAATGTTCAGCATTTTAGAAGTTGAGCTTTGCAGAAGCATTGCACATGTGCAGCCTTGCCTCTTTTTTGTCATTTTTTGAAAATAAATAAATAGAAAAGAAAAGTGAAATAAAGCAGTGACAGCATTTGCTTGCTCAAACTCAAACTACTCAATGAGAAATGTTAATACCAGAGGTAGGATTTATAGTCATGCTTCTTTTATTGTATTTAAATTTAGCGAGTGTTAATTGCTGTGACAACACGTCTTAATCCCGTTGTTTTCAGCAGCCACACATATAACTCTGGACAAACTGGTTTCTGTTGCTCTAACTTTCACACACACAGTCGCACAGCTCAGGCGACTGCATGCAGACAGGTATAGAAGCATTTACACAGTGTCGCCTGTGTTTAGTTTGAATATTTGAAACTGGTCTAACTGGCAGCGCAGCCTTTTGTCTTCCTCTTATTTCCTCTAATACACAAACACAGAGTGTGACTCAGTCAGCTGGATCGGCAGTTTTATCACTGCAGGTGTCGCCTTTTGTTCTCAACAAACCTCAGAATGTCAAGAGTTCGTTCTGTCGTGGAAAAATGTGTGCACAGTATTTTTTTTTTTTTCATAATAAGATGCTAATGATGCTAAGAGGCAACCAGGTTTTGTCCAATCAAAGCTTGGCAACCTTATGGCACAGCAGGCCCGTTGAGAAACAGGGATGAGAAAGGTCATGGTCGATTTTATTTAGAGTCTCTCTCTAGACAAGTTTTGAACTCTGATATGATTAGTGTGGTTATACACGCTTTTCCTACATTTAAGCTGTTTTGGGTTTTTTTAAGCCTTCGACGGGGCTGTGAGCATCCTCCTTCTTCCTCATTGATAAATTCTGTAACTGTGAATCACAGACTTGGCTCCGCCCACTACTGCTGTGACTACTGAGCAGTGAGCATCAGGATGGCTAACATTAGCATTAGCACTAGAGGAGGCAGACGTTTAAAAAAAATTCACTTCATATTAGGCAAATTACTATTCACCTAACTAGTTAACATTAGGTTACACATGATGTTGGTCAGTTGGTCAGTCTCTCTCCCTCTCTCTCTCTCCATTTTTCTCCCTCTGTGTGTGTGTGTGTGTGTGTGTGTGTTTGTGTGCGTGGACTCTATGATTGGCTTAATAGAACTGGTTCTATAGGGTCCTTTGTGTTTGTATCTCTGTCACAGTCTGCTCGTGACAAAAGCTGACCTAATGGAGTGGTGCTGAGTGGTAGAGACTGATACACACACACACACACACACACACACACATTCTGTAATACTCATGGAGACACTGTATAAACATCTGTGCTTGTAGTTATTTGATTGAAATCTCGAAATGAATTTCTCCCAAGGGAGACAATAAAGATTTATCTTATCTTATCTTAACACAATAGCTCAAACTATAAAACAGACCTTGTGAGTTTTAATCGCTTGGTAATGGCCAACGGGTATCAATTTTTGAAATCTGAATCTGAAAACTCTGCATTAATGTCCTTTGGTGCAGCATGATCATCATCCTTTAATCTTACTACAAGACAGTGAAGGTCATTTGTCTGATATTACAAAATTACCTTTGCTGCTTTTGTTATACTTAAAGGGCCATTTCACCCAAATCACAAATTGTGATTTTTGGTTGAAATGAAACAGTGGTTTTGGTTTATGTGCCTAAAGTGAGGTATCTTTTTTAAAATATTGCCACTTGTCCATAAATATTGAGTGATTAGAATTTTGTTTGTGCTACTCAAATCACTTAGAAATTGTAAAAGGATAACTTTAGGCAGGAAAACCCACTTTTAAAATGTTGTGAAGCCTTATGTTTAGAAATATCTACAATATGAATGTTCAGATACTTAAATGACTTTAAAAACTACTTTTCCACTGTGGACAGTAGAGCTGATGCACACAGTCACTTAAATGTACATATTTAATTCATTAAAGTATGAAAAAAAACCTTCAACATATTACAAATTCCACTTAGCTCAACTCACATTTGTAAATATCTGCATCGGGATGTGTTTCCTGAACGTGAATGGAAGTAGCAGCACTTTAATGACTGTGGGAACTGTTGCTGCTGTCACTGTTGCTATGGTCCATTCAGTAAAATGACCTTTACAACCAGGCCTTTGAGTAATGGGATCTGTGTAAACTCTGTTCCACCCTAAAATGTTAGTGAGTTTTAATCCGGGTGGTCCGCTGATTGATTTAACAGAGAAATGTTGTTTGTCATGAAAGAAATCATATTATACAGATACATTTTTTACTGGCCTTTCTGTTTCCAACAAGCTGAGGGGGAACCCCACCAGGATTAATTGAGAGACGCAGTTTTGACCTCGGTGTGGCTGGACATCGTCTCTGCAGCTACACAACATGCAGGCACAGGGCCAGAGAGCAGAGGTGTGGTCGCAGTTTGCTGCTGGCTCGTACGGCTGAATGATGGCTGCACCCGGTTCAAACAAGGACTCGGTGCTGTTCCAGAGAAAAACACAAGAGCCAGCTGAGATGTCTGGCTGTCTGTCCAGCTGTCTGGCAGAAGGAGTCAAGTGTTTGTCAAGTGTTGTCTGGTTTTAAGAGTGTGTGAGGATCAGTCTTTGTTATCTCAGCTAACTATCTTGTATGCGTATGTTTTTTGCAGTGTAGTAGCTTATATAGAAATTTTTGTTTGTTTGTTTTAAATGTTGTCCACAATTCTTAATAGCAGATTTCAATCAGCTAATGTTTCCCTTTGGTTCATCTGTTATCCATGGTGTCTTTTAACGCCAGTAAACCTGTCTGCCGCAGGGCCATAAAGAGACACTGTCCGGCACTGTCGCATCATCAGCATATCTACCTTTGACTAATGTATGAAAATAATCCTCTTTTTAAAAAGTCCTCCTTTGTTATATGAGTCCTGCTAACCAGGTTACGTCACTAAAATGTGACATACTAATATAACCTTTAACAGCTGGATGAAAAATACATACACAAATACAAATATTAAAAAATACAAAGGAGAGAGGTTAAGAGAATAAATAAAACTAGTGAATAAATGTGTTTTTTTCCATAGTTATTCAGTTTTCTATGGTATTACATTTAAAATAATAAGATAGTGTCACTGCAGACGCTACAAAAGAATTTCCTGTTTTTGTCTTTTGGAACAATAGTTTTCAACCTAGGGGTCAGGACCCTTATAAGGATACACAGGATAAAACTCAGGGGTCACAGACAAACTACCAGGACAGCAACCAGGAAAAAATCCGAAAAAACATTGTACAGAAATACTACATTGTCCTTCTCAGCAGACTCATCACATTTTCAAAATCCATTTTGTTTCTCTGAGGATCTCTTGCTTGTGTTAGCTTTAGAGTTGAGTGATATGGTCAAAAACTTCAGGACTGCTTATGAATGGACCTCGGAATTCCAAAGTCGGAATAAACTTTGAACCTGGCACAATAATGTGTTTACATTTCCAGACTGTCCTCTGATCTTTTGCTGTTTTAGATTAGGAGATTATTTCACCTTTTCAGGTCTCCAAAAAAGAAATAAAGAAATATAATTCATGTTTGAACTAACTGCAGTTCCTCAAATGGCCACTTGAGGCAGATCCTCCGATCATGACAACTGTAGGTGAATTTTTATTCAGCTCTACTGTTTAAATGATATTAAGGCTTAAAGTTATGTATAATTATGGGCATGGCTGCTGTTCCACGGTATGATCTTGACATATCCCATTTTTCTACTAAATTCATATAAAATAGAAATTAATTTTTACACTGAAAAGCAGGTAAGCCATTGTTGTGTTTTCCTCTCCCGTGTACATTAGGCATCTGAGCCATGTTTCTGCTGACGATGTGAGAGCCTATAAGATGCTATTTTGCTATTTTCACCATGATTTTTTTATAAACTGAGTTTGTGCTTACCAGATTATTCCAACCCAGTTCTAATATTAATATGCTTCGACCGAAAACAGCCCTGCAGCTGTTTTAAGAAACCACGTTTAGAAAGGAATTCTCCATACTCCACACCACCACAGCCGCTGATGCTTTTTCCAGATGCCTGTCAATGGTCGGTCTGCACAACACGAGCTCCCCAAACATCTGTGAAACTCAGCCCCTCTTTGTGGGGTTGTCACTTCGTCTCTTCCCCCGTCCCTTCCTGCTCTCTTTTTATCTTCACTCCAAATCCTGGTTCCTAGCATGTTTCTAGCAGTGCTGCTTTGCATCAAAATAGGGAGTGCAACCTAAACTTAATTAGTCTCAGTGGATGGCAGACGGTAAGCGCAGTGAGACAAAACAAAGACGTTGCTGTTTGATTGCTTTTTCAACATTGTGGAAGTCAATGGATCCATTTTAAACACTGCGTCTCCGGGTGGTACTGACTGTGATATTTAAAAATAAAATATTACCATTGCCTTAATAATACACTTACTAGTGTTACTACATGTCTTTGTTCTTTGTCAAAATCGGCCACATAGGTTACATGAACCTCATACATCTTTTCAAAATTAGCTTTATCTTTGAGGTACCAGTGTTTATTTACATGTTGTCCATATTCCATAAACATTATAGAAAGTACCTAAACATGTGTGACGTTAGTTAAAAGAATGTCCCTGTCAAAATCCTTCTTCATGCTGATATTTGAGATAGGAAGGCCGCACTTGTAAAATAAATGTAGTCTCATTGACTCT
>JAPZDX010000010.1:22671100-22686353 GCA_029783625.1 Naso annulatus | reverse complement strand
AATAGAGAAATTTGAACAGTTTTGAACCAGAAAACTGTAAAAACAGCCTCCGTTGCATGGTGTGTTCCCTGCGTCAGTAGTTTTGAAAGTCCTGCAATTGAATCTAACACAAGACACAACGTCACACATTAGGCCTCCACTTCGATCAGATTTAGTGCAGGGGCTTCATTTAGAAAGGGTTCAGTTATTGTATGTTGAATGTTGAATTGTGTAACTGCACTGTATGTGAGCAGATGATGATGAACATGTGACTGAAGCCTCATAACACTGTGGTCATTATCTCTCTAATATGTTGTCTGTACATTCTCAAATAAAGATTCAATTAAACTGAAATAAAATTACATTTTGTGGACGACGCTTGCTACTCTGTGTGTGTGTGTGTGTGTGTGTGTGTGTGTGTGTGTGTGTGCGCGCGTGCAGAGCTCAGGAAAGCTGGACATGGAGAGGGGGATGGTCAAACCCATGATCAGAGGAGAGCAGCAGGAGAGCAGGTCAGACACACCTCTCCTCTTCCTCCCTCCGTCTTCTCAGTGTCCTCTCTGTCCTGTTCTGTCCCCTTCTCACTGTGTTATTTTGTCTCATCAGGTCTCAGGACATGTCAGCAGACAGATCAGAGTTGACTCTGCCAGCCGGCATCGAGTTCAGAGACAACTGTGAGTATTAGTGTGCCTCTTTCTTTCGTCCTCTATTCCTCTCACTGAAACAGTCAATAGCTGGAAACTATTGAACCCTCTCAGTTGTCTTTATAATGCACTGAACTGGTTCTGCTGATCTGACAACTCTAGCAGGAATTGTATGCGATAAATAGCTCTCAGCATGTGGCAAAAAATATTTAGGGTGCACTCAGTGCATTGTTTGTCGGCCCTGGCATGATTGGACTAGGTGGGCATTGACACGTTACCGATGCACGAGCACAGTCACGAAACGCTGGAAACATCCGGGACTGTCTTTGTGAATTCCAAAGAAAAATTTAACAGTGTCGGAACAAGAAGAAAAAAAGGAATGACAATCAATATTTAGAAGTACAAGTAGTACTCCGTATATCAGTCCTGGAGCAATGTAAGGGCAGGCCGGGGGGGGGGGGGTGTCAAGCTTCGGCACAGTATGAGGCAACTGTGCCAAGTGTGAATGCATCCAAAGATTACGTTAAATGTAGTCAAAATCAGAAACTTCTGCTTAAATTTTCCTTCACCCTGCTTAAATTTTCTCCCATCCTGCTGGCAAAGTACAAAAACTCTCCAAGGTACAGTTTTTTGTACTTTGCCACCTGACAGATGATCTCAGAAGGCCAGAAAGTTGATCTGATCACATTGAGCCATGTTTTCTGAGTACTAGATTAATACAGTATTACAGTATTACAAAAACAAAACAAAACAAGAAAAACAGTTAAACTGCTGATTTTAACAGTACTTTTAACTTATTGAGAGCAATTTAATCAGAGAAATGTCTCAGTTGTTGAAATACTCCTGAATTTGTTCCACGTAGCCCTTAAATGTCCTGAAATGGCGTAATACGTTTGGCTGTGTGTCACCTGATGTTTCCCACACTCTCCTCACAGCTCAAACTCTTCTGGCTGTTTGCTCTTTCCTCCTCACACTGCTGTTTATTGACTTTCCTTGTGCTCTGGGCTTAAGTGTGTCTGTGTGTGCACTGCACATATTTCTGGTAGAGTGTGAGATCATCTGTTTTACAAACCGAAGGTGGATTTTGATTGGTCATAGAGTGGTTAGACAGTCTCATACCCACAATGCAGTGGGAGAAGCCATATGCTGTAAGAGGTAGACAGTTGGTTTGAGACAAAGATGCAAAAGGACCTTTTAAATCTTGATCATTTAAAACTTACTGTGCCGTCATCTTGAGGTTTTTATAAGCAGAGTTGTCGTAGTGCAGCTGCAACCAGTTTGACACCAGATGTTTAACCAAGCAAGCTGAACTGAAGGAAACAGACACCACAGTCTGGCTCTGTGTGGTTTTATTGGTGTAACCCACATGACACATGTGGAGCCAAGCTCTGCGACCACCCAAACACCAAAGTAACTTATACAAAGTGCTTGTTGCTGCTGAAAAGGGGATTTAATCCACTCAGTGTCATCCATCTTTTGTCGGATGCATAAAGTGAAATGTCTGATTTCATAAATATTAAAGAAGCGCTTAATGCTGCACTGGAGATCTGTGAGAGGTCCTCAACGTTAATGAATTAAGATTTCACAGATTATTAAAGGAATGCTTCATATCAAAAGCACTTGGAAGATTAGCAGTAATATCATAGTAGTAGCAACAGCAGTAATATTGATGGTGTGTTTCAGGTACAACAATAAAATGAAATCCAGGAAGGCCGTTTTGAGAGAGAGATCTGTTAGGAGGAAGCATTATAAGACTCAAAAACACCCACAAACACGCAGTAGTTTATAATATAATTACACAGGATTTTATAACAAATCCACTGCAGTATTTTATCTTTCTGTATGACAGTTTGATAGTCGGGTAAACAGCCAAATTACACTGTACACCTCCATGTTACAGTAATTCTCAGGAATGTGCAAACCAGGTTTAGTTTCATTAAATGATTGAGTAGTGTTAGTCGTAGCAGCAACGATAAAACTGTGTATGTAGCAGGATGTCGTTGAGCAGAAGTGATGTCTTTTTTATTCAGTTAGTAACCAGGTGGGGATTTACACAACAGCCTTATTTACAGCGCCCAGTGATAAGAGATTTTTGCAGTCAATACTGATATTAGGGAGCAAGAAAATTCTGATATCCGATTTATCGGCCGATATTATAATCTCGGCTGAATATGGTTATCAAATACTTGTGACAAAGAAATGTAATGGAGGCAAGATATCTTACATTTCAACTTCATTCCATACATTAGTGCACTGAACAGTGAACACTTTACTTATTAGTAATTAAATAACAGACCTCCCTCTACTGGACAAATAACATGATTACACCATTTTAAATCACTAATCCAAGCATTTTTTTTAAAGCCCTAAAAAACATTTATTACCGATACATATCGGAGAACACATATGCTGCTAATATCCATCCAATCAAGCTTTACTCAGGTTTAATGTACTTATTATTTGTCTTCATTCCCAACTGGGATGTTTTATAATTGCATTAATTGTTCCCCTATTTGTGACAGTAGAGGCTGTTCTTATTTCAGGCACGTCTTACGACAGCAGTAGTGCTGAGATTTTTTAGCTGAAGCTGCCGAGACGTCAGACTTTGTTCCACCATGAAACATGTTTTACTTTGATAAGGAACTAAGAGGATATAATTGTTTCCCCAGCAGGTTTATCCTTGTGCTAATGGAAAAGGTTATAGAGGATGATTCCGTTTTCAAAGGAAGTTAAACTGCATTGACGTTGTATTTGTATGTCTTCTCTAAATTTAAAACCATAAAACTTTCTCAGTATGTGTGGTCGCATAATCTGACGCTGTGTGTTTCCATCCAGCTGAAGACACTTTCCTGTCGGCCATCATTAACTACACCAACAGCTCCACGGTTCACTTTAAACTCTCCCCCACGTACGTCCTGTACATGGCCTGCCGCTACGTCCTGTCGCCCTCCTACCGGCCCGACATGTCGCCGTCTGAGAGGACGCACAAGGTCATCGCCATTGTCAACAAGATGGTGAGCATGATGGAGGGAGTCATCCAGGTCAGTAACACAAACTTTTTAAAACCTTCTGTGTTGTGCCCGCGCGTGCTGTCGTGTTGAACATAACATCATTGACTGATTAGAGCATTATCCCAGTGTGATGTGTCTCAGTTTGGCCGCGCTCCTTCTTAATGCTCACATGCTCGTTTGTGAAACTGTTAAATTAATATTTTGTTTAATTTCCCTCATTTACTGTATTCTTACAAACAGCCACACTTCTGGCTGTTGTAAGGTGTTTGTGTTTGAGTGTTTGTTTCTTGCAGCTTTCTCTCCACAGTCACGTCTGTTGTACCAGTCTGTGTGTCTGTCTTGTGTTTGTCCACCTGTCAGTGTTAAATGCTTGTGGTGTGAAGCCTGCTATGACACAACATGGTGTACACTTAACCTCAGCTAGCATGGCGCTATCACTGATCAACAGAGCTGGAAATCATTTCAATATTTCTGATAATTGTGATGATAAAATAGCTGAGATTTTAGTAGGGCTGCAGAATTAATTGAAATTTAATCAAAATTGCAAAATGACCCACTGTGATTTTCAAATTGAAGGAAGACACGATCTTTGTTAAAGAAGAACTGTGCGTGTCAAAACAGCATTTTAATCCAAATATTGTGTTGCTGCAGAGTTGTGCCGTCCTACAGACAGCAGACATCTGTATGATAGTGAGAATAATGATATAAAAATGATTATTTCCTATAATATCACAAATCATATCTTAGTGTTTTTAGGCAGCAATACCTCAGCAGTATTTTATAAATTTTTGTACACAATAAAACTTTATGGTTAAATTAACATAAACCAATGCAATTAAAAAAAAATGACAAGGCATCTCCACTTTACTAGCATTTACTAGCTGCCTGCTTTTTATTGCTGTTGGTAAGTGCTGAAGTTATTAAGAAAACACACACACACACACACACACACACAGAGGACTGTAAGACATATTTTGTCTTTGTCTGTTTGTAGTCGTTTTTCAGTATTTTGTAGTGTCGTCGGAAAATATTTTCAGCTTCTGAGGAATTTGGGAATGTTTGACTTTCTTTCTGTTGGTTTATAATCTGATTCAGTGGGTTTATGTTCAGTTCTATTATAAGAGTAGGATCTGACTGATACAGGATTTTTGCTACCGATGTCGATATTAGGGAGCAAGAAAATTACGATATCTGATATATCGGCCTGGCTGCTGTGGTTATCAAATACCTGTGAGAAAGATAAGATATGTAATGCAGGCAGGAAATCTTACACTTTAACAAACTTTAATCCAAACATCAGTGCAATGAACAGTGACACTGCACTTATTAGACTTACTCTTAAACCTACCCGACCCGTACTACTTATTACCTGCTCTTAGACTGTTAAATAACAGACCACCCTCTGCTGGACAAAGTATGTTACTACACCGTTTGAAATCACTGATCCAAACATTTTTCCTGGCTTTAAAAAACAGTTTTGATATCGGCACATATCAGAGAACATACACACAGATGTATTTGTGATGGGCAAATACCGATAATGGTGACAATCCGATATATTGGTCGGGCCCCAATTAAAAGATTAATTAGCTCATATGAAGCAGAAGCTTTACTAATCCTACAAGACGGGGTGTTTTTGAGCTTGAATCTGCATGACTGTGGTCAGCTGTGTCAGACTCTGGAGATAGACTCATCTCTTCCAGCGCCTCGTATCCTGTTTGCTAAATGTCTTAACTGCATTACTTTAAAATGTCTCCCTGAATGAATTACACACAGCAATTTTAAACCTCAATATGTAATTATCAAATTAAGTGTTATTACTTTGCTTCCTCATAAAGAATGAGGTCAGTGTTATCTGATAGCTTCTAACTTGCACCATTTGTGTTGGTCACAGTTGTTTTCCACACTGACACCACATTTCTCATTAACTGTATTGTTTGTTTCCATAAAGAGGGTGTCACCCTCCCAAAAACTGCTGAGTTAAGCTCAGTTTTTTCACCTGAACGTTCCTGTTTTCTGTTGTAAAGCATTCTGACAGATTTCTCACCAGCCTGACTGTGTTGTACACAGTGTGTGATCGAGTGCAGAGCCTGAATTTGTTCTTGTTGTTGGTGACATTGTATGCCAAATTCCCAAAGTAAATGGTTAAAATGTCAATGTCTTTAAAAGTTAGTTTACTCAGGATACATTTTCCAGGTTTTGTTTTTGTTGACATACAACCTGCTCATATTTACGCACCTTTACACTCTTTTCATTCCTGTTAACACGTAGCTCATATATTACCTTTCACTTGTAGCTGGTATATAAAACTGAAAGTCTGTTTCTCTAACCTGCCCTAAATCTTCTGAAAAATTTCAGAATAAAAGGCTTCATGTACTCCTATGTATAATTACATTTATAGACGCTGTTAATTTGTTTTATAGTATAGCAGTGCTGTTGTTTCTTGCCTGTTTTAGTGATAAATTTTCTTGAATCTGGCTTTAAAAAGAAATCTAAACCCTTCAGCTGAACTCGATAAATACTGCAGACGCTCTGTAATGTTTTCCTGAGCAGATGTGCTTTGCAGCTGACCTTCATCAGTCTTGTTCTTCAACTGATTCAAGATGGCTTTACATTGTGGACCATGACCGAGTGTGTCTGTGTGTGTCAAAGTTTATGTGTGTGTGTTACATGGCTGTGTCCATACTGTAGCTGTTGACGTGTTTTCTCTCTGTCCTGTGAACGTGTCCTCCTCCTCCTCCTCTTCCTCCTCCTCCTCCTCCTCTTCCTCCCCCTCCTCCTTCCATCCAGGAGATTCCTGAAGGGGATCAGGTAGGATAGCACAATAGCACATCATGATACGGCTGCTACAGACTCGTCTACCTCCCTCACGACTCTCTCTTTCTCTCTGAATCTCTTTCTCTTGGTGTGGGCTACATGGATGAAAGTTCAGCAGTGCATCTCTGCTACTTACTATTTGTAAAGCTACAACCTGTAACCCAGCTAGTAAATGCTGGGACTCAATTTTTCTGCCTTTAAAGAAACTTACACAGGGTCATGCCTACTTGACGCAATTGTATTTTCACTACAAAGTAATAAATAGTAACATAGCTTTGCTCACTTTGATGACACTTTACAGATTGCAAATTACAGTAATGAAATAAGCTAATAGAGCTTCCCTTTTCCTCTGTGTCAGTGAAGTGTTCCAGTCAGGAAATCTGCCCAAAAAAATGTGGAATAATTGACTGAATGGAAATTTTTTAAAATTTAAAACAGATGGAAAACAAGTTGGTTTTAGAACATTTCGTGACATAGTCGATAACTTAAGTATGGTCGTTAATTTAATAAAAATCCCAAATGTTCTCTGATTCCAGCTCCTCAAATGTGGGAGTTTGTTTACCAAAACAAAAGATTTGATGAAGTCACCTCAGGCTTTGGAATATATTTTTTAAAACTTTTAAAATAATTATTAATAGATAAACCAAAAAAAAAGGCAAATTGATAAGAAAATTAATGGTAGTTAGAGCCCTACATACAGAATATTTGGGAAAAGGGGTAAACTGGAATGCTAGCCTGCTAACTCTAATTAATAAAAGCAAAATTCAAGTTTAATATAATTTAAACAAAAACAAAAACTTAAATGCACAGAAATGGAGACCTACCAGATTTCCAGCCACAGCAGATTTTGTCTTTGTGTCTTAAATATCAACTCCTGGTGACTCCCTAATCAAAGAGCATCAAAACTGTTGAGACCAGTTTAACCTGTTGTTGCATTGTTCATGTGTGCATTTGCAAGAGTGCTGAAAGGAAGTACAAATGACTTTGATCACCAATAAGCTTTCAGGTCACGAGCCATAATGTTGTTGCACAGTCTCAGTCTGTCCCAGGTTAAAATGTTCCTTTGAAGGCAAATTAGAACCATGTTGTTTATTGATAACACAGAATCATGTCGCTCAACCTCACCTTCCTCTTGGCCTCCTTCCTCGACTCTCTGCCTCTGAACTCGTCTGTTCCTCCTTCTTTCCTCTTTCCTGCTCTGTCTGCTTTTTTTGACCAGCCCTCTATTGTTGCTGCTGCTTCTTTTCCTCCATTCTAACAGAAATGTCGAATACAGCCATAATAATACGTCCTCCCACAGCTGGAAAACTAAGCAACAACAGCAACATCAACCCGACTAATTCCATTCAGCTTCCTGGACCTGCCTGGTACTAAAAACCAAAAACCAAAAACTAAAACAGAACGAAACCAAAGCAACTCTTTTCCATCATTGCTCCATCTTTAATTCTGGCGTCCATTTTTGTGTTACATCATGTCTTGCTTCTCCTACTCAGCAGTGTGGATGAGAGACAAGTCGCGTCCCTCTGAACTCCTCCACCTCCTCTGCTTCATTTGTCTGTTTGGAATTTAATATGTTCAACCATCTGTCTGTGTTTTCAAATGTTCCCTCAGTGTTTTGTGGTCATGTTTCGTTTTGGATGCACTTGGCTCCATCTGTCATTCTTTGGCTGTTCTGAATGAAGGGTTTATTTTTTTGTTTTGTTTTGTTTGATTCGTGTTACATTTTTCAAGGCGGGGATAGATGAGTGCAGGAGAGTGAGCTTTGCGCACTCCTCCCTCAGTAAGTGGTGGGGATATTAACCAATCAGCTCCACAGACACTGAGCCCCGCCCTCTGTGTTCTTCAGAAAACTGTCCTTTAGACTGTAGACTTACACGTGACGCAGATAATTATGTCATTTATTGTTCTCTACTCTTATTATCTTAGTTTAACATGTTTCTGCTTGTTTGGTTTGCAGCTACTGCAAGAGTCTCTGATCACATTTCTGTGAGTTACAGAAGGCTCAGTGTGTGTGTTGTATTTTGATAGGCTGAGGAAACGCTGAGCTATTTTGGGTTTGTTCAGTTTCTTGTCAAGAATCAGATGATATGATCATCTGTCATGTTGGAGGATAAGAATGTTTGAGTCAGCAGTTAAGCTGCCTAAGCTAAGTTGGTTAGCTAACTGCTAGCATGGCTCTGACCAAAGGTTGCAAATCCACCAGAGATCAAAATAATCACTGTATGTTCAGTTTATAATCTGTCAGGGAGTTACACAGCTCCACTCCCACATCTTTGACACCACCTTCCAATGAGTCTTCACGTTAAGAAGAGCGGACTGGCTGCTTCACATCTAGGGATGCCAATATGGATTTTTTGCCGATATCCGATGTGATGATATTTTACAACTCATTTGGCTAATAATCGATACCAATACTGTTATATATGTATATTTTTATCCCACAACTGATGAGTAAGATCATCAAGTCTCTTCTGTAGTGGAATTTACATTCAGCGTTACTATGCAGACTCTAACCATGTTGGCCTGCTGGCAAATGCAGGCATAAACTACAAAGCTTAAAATTCTGTAATATTCATTCCTTCTGCAAAGGAAGAAACATACTTGAACTTACATTATGTAAAACATGTCATATTTATTTATGACAATTGCTTTTAAACAAATCAAGTAAGATACATTCTTGTTAAAACTGGATAATGCTCCCCCTTGAGACAATCTTAAAAATACCCACAACCAGGACGAATTTGGCCTTTTTCACAAGTAACAAAGTAAGCAAACATAACATCTGTCCAAAGGGAACATGTGAAACAACGACTCGTGCGTTTAATCAAGGAAACCGCAGCCTGTTATTTGATCTGTTATTTTATCGGCGATATCGGCAGATATCGGCGCGCTGGCCGATATCTTTTCTTTAATTTTAAAGCCAATATCAGCAGATACTGATAATGTCCCGATAATATCCGTGCATCCCTATTCTCATCTAATTCTTGGAAGGAACAGTAAAATTTTAAATAGGTAATAGTGAAATAAATAATACCAGCATAAAATTACCTCAGAGGTTCATGTTCTAGTGTGTAAGATGAAGGGAAATCTATTAGCAGAATATTGCAGAAGTAAAACATAATAAGAATAAGAATAAAAATAAGAATAATGATTATATTATTTGATTAGAATTTACCAGTAATCACCTGAAAATAAGAATTGTTGTGTTTTCCTTTGCTCATAACGAGCCCTTTAGATCTACAGAGAAGCCGGGTCAAGGAGATGGTTACTCGAAATTTACAAATCTTCCCAAATTTTGACATGTTGTTTTGTCTTTGTACATGTTGTACAAACTATTTTTGACAAAATCTGGTTAGGTTTATGGACCAAAAAAACTTGGTTAGGGCTGAGGAAAAATTGTGGTTTTTGGTTGAAATAATCAGTCTAGTGAGATCTTTGACCAGACTCGAGTAACCACCTACAAACGACCTTGTTTGACAGAGTCGGCCCTAAGGAACTGTCATGCTTCTCCAGTAGCCCCAGCTGACAAACCCAACATTAGTTCTAGATAGAACCTCTCCCTGTTTTTTGCAAGTTTCACGTCCACCATGGCCTCTCAAACATGCTTGGAATGCGATGGTGAGTGAACGGATATTCAGTTGGTTGCAGAAACACCAGATGGCCCTAAATCCTACAACGGGACCTTTTTATATTGATTTTTACAGTCAGTAAATTTTTGTGATCAGTGTTTAAAAGCTTGCTATTTGCTGATCAGTTTTGTGCTTTCACCTTGGCACTAGTCTCACTCAGCAGGAAGCAAGACGTGTTTAAATCTGACTTCAGTTCACACTGTATGTCATTTCTCTATTGGAAAAGAATTGACCTGTTGGTTCTGATTCTTGTCGATTTAATACATGTGATCCATAGTGTAAGTCTGCAGTCTAAACACTGTTTGATTTTGTCAAATAGAAAAAAGAAATGGTATGACTAACCAGTCAGCGGAGGATGCTCGTGTCTGGTGTCCTGATGTGGGGAGTTGTGTCAGGGAGGGGAAAGGAGTGGTCACTGATGTGTTTGAGAGGAAACACCTTCAGGTGATAGGGTGAAACTGATCAATATTAAAGTGGAAGAAACAAAGAAATCAATAGTGAAGACACTTTGATTGGGCGCCACCTTTTAAACGACAGTGATGACCACTCGTCCTCTCTGCACCAGGTTGACTTAGAGGGAGGAGTGGGCGGGGCAAGCGTCTATCCCTGAAGTAACAACTGCTCCTACTGGCTGCCACTCAAACAGAAACCCCTCCTCCTACCTTCTTTTTAACTCACAGTCTCTTTCGTTCTGCTGCTCTAACAGCTTCCTCCATGTGTGTTTTCTCTGTGTGTGTGGCTGCTGTTCGTGTGTTACAGAAGCAGAAAAACATCGCAGGAGCGCTGGCTTTCTGGATGGCCAACGCCTCAGAGCTGCTCAACTTCATCAAGCAGGACCGCGACCTGAATCGCATCACATTAGACGCCCAGGACATCCTCGCCCATCTGGTTCAGATGGCTTTCAAGTCAGTGTGTGTGGTTGTGTTGGTGGATGTGGGGCTGGTGTCAGAATTGGAAATATTTTGAAGTGTTCAGGAGGGGAAAGTAAGGAAATTTGATCAATTTTTAGCAGAAGTCAGGGAATATTTTTTTGATTAAACTAGTTGAAATCCAAAATAGTTTCCACCACATTTGTAGTTCAAAGGGTTTTTAAAAAACAAACAAACTAACTAACAAAAAACCCTACACATTCACAAATTATGAGCTGTAAATGTTCTTCCTCAGTTGAAAGTGTACTATAGTACACCCGGAAGATACAAAGTAGTATCTCATCCCATATCGTGATGATTAATTTCCTCCAAGAATGCTTTGCTACATTTACAGATTTATGCTTCTGATCTTACAAATAAATCAATATGAAAAAATGCATGAAGAACAAACAGAAAACTTGGTTGAAACAATATTGGGTCCATGTACAGTAATGAACTAGTGGACACAGCTAATTATTGTTAACCTGCACCATTAAAGAAGAAAGATTCTGCAAATGCAACACGATGACTGCTGCAGTTTTTGTAGGAAAATTATCCACCAAGACTAAACAATTCATTTTAAGTTTCCTGCAAGACAGAAGTTTGGAGAAGAGCTCGTCTGTTGCTCGATGGTAATGTCTGTTGTCCTGTGTGGGTGCAGGTACCTGGTCCACTGTCTCCAGGCCGACCTCAACAACTACATGCCCGCCTTTCTGGACGACCCCGAGGAGCACAATCCACAGAGACCCAAGATCGGTAATTAAAAAACACACAGATACATATTGTGTCCAAGTGAAGTTCTGGAGCAGCGGTTCAAAAGCATTTTGGCTTACTACCCGTAAAATTAAGATGTAAATAATTTTTTTGGTCTGTCTTGGTTGTTTTGTCATGATGAAGTAATAAACAAGTTAGAAGAGGATAAGTGAGGAAGGGGTTGGGTTACATAAGTTTAACTTCTGCCTACTCCTTTTTGGACTCTGATCGATCTGTTTTGTTTGTACGATTTTTAAAAAAATTTATTTTAGGTTTGAAAAAACGTCATTCATTCATTCATTAATGATCCATTTGTCCTGATGCATTTGTTTTGCACTGTTTTAAGGGGTCCAAAGCTTTTTGAAGGCAAAATTTGTAGCATCGGCCCAAACCTGAATGAAGCCAAGAAGTATATGAGTAGCTTTACACATGCTTTAAACTTTGGATTTCTGCCTTGTGAAATGGAAATAATCCAGGCGTGAAGACACTGAGGGAGGGGGAGAGAGAGAGAGGAGAGGGGTTTTTAGCCTCGTGTCCCTTTGTTTTAAATGATTTTATCGTGAAGAAACCTCATGTGGCGAAACATGTAACATTGAAGTTTAAGTCTTTTAATCTTGGCTGTCTGTGCTCTCATAATGCAGATTTAATGGTTTGCAGATTTTGTTAACATCCAGTCAGATCTTGTTTTCAGACAGTGCTTACTTTTTGTCCAAGCCACAGTCCTGTGATGTGAGATGTCCCTCATGTGTCTCCTGCTCCTTCTCTTTGCAGAGGACGTCCTGCACACCCTAACAGGGGCGATGTCGTTACTGCGGCGATGTCGGGTCAACGCCGCTCTGACCATCCAGCTTTTCTCTCAGCTCTTCCACTTTATTAACATGTGGCTCTTCAATAAGCTGGTGACAGACACGGATTCGGGGCTGTGCTGTCACTACTGGGGGGCCATCCTGCGACAGCAGCTCAGCCACATTGAGGCCTGGGCAGAGAAACAGGGTCTGGAGCTCGCAGCAGACTGTCACCTCAGTCGAATTGTACAGGTTAGAGGATAGAGGGAAACTGTTGGATATGCAGATTGTCACATATTTACCAATATTAAATCAGCTCGACTGGTAGGGTCATAAAAGTACTTATACTACATTGTTTACATTTGTCGGAAGCTTTGATATTTTTGCTAATTAGTGAATTGCTGACACAACTGCCACTTCAAAGTTCTTCTGCCTGTTTCGTATTTTTATTAGCTGTCAAAGACACCTTGACCTTCGATTCTTAAGTGATTTTTGTCTCAGAAAGTTTAAGCTGGGTTTGCCAGTACAACCTTTGTTGATGAATAAAAGAAAGGCTACGATAAGTTAATTAACTCTATGTAGAGCGAGAACTGAGCAATGGGATAAACGTGAAGATGGTAGAAAATTGGGCACACAGGCCACCAGATGTGTACAGGCTCTCACATCTGTATTTCATCTAAATAAATACACAGATACAGTGGAGTTTGTTTGGTAGGAATCTTAGAAAGCATATGAAACCTGTCGTAAACGGTTTGCACTCTAATTCATCATGACCTTAAGTATTTGTGACTCCAAAGGAAATACTTAGTTTAAGAAAATCCCTACAACAGGGCTAAACACTCTGAACCGTAGCTCATCTCCTTGCTGTTGTTGGAGAGTTGTTTGATCAGATTGAACTGGTACAGATGTCTCCCTGGTAACACACCAAACAGCCAAAAGCTGTCATGGGAATCTCATTATTTTATTGCTAAATCTCAAGTGGTGCATGAAAACACAACACAGCTGTGCCTTTTTAATCAAGTAAGTGTACAGTCTGTCTCTGTCAGATATACAAAAAAGCCTCCTTTTGATTGGCAGGTAATAGTTTGATCATGTGAGATACTGTTCCTTATAGTCACACCATAAAAAACAAGTTAAAGAACATTTAGAGTCCAGGTCTCAAACTGCTTTATGTTAATTCAACGGTTTGTTACATACACAAGCCAAATATATAGTGAAATGCATCTAGAATAACACTGTAAACACGAAAGGGTAAAAATTCAATATGTATATGATATGCAAGATATGGAGTTCAGCAAAATGTTTTGTGTGTGTGTGTGTGTGTGTGTGTGTGTGTGTGTGTGTGTGTGTGTGTGTCCTTCAGGCCACCACCCTGCTGACCATGGACAAATACTCCATGCAGGACGTGCAGAACATCCACAACACTTGCTTTAAGCTCAACTCCCTGCAGCTTCACGCCCTCATGACCAACTACCACTGTGCTCCAGACGAGCCTTACATTCCACCTGTAAGACAAAAACACATGGCAACAACATACAGACACAATGAATGTTCATGAAGATGGACGACATGTTTACACCTTCTCCTACTGTGTGAAAATGAAGCTAAAATATCCCTGATGCGAGTGCTGCCCTTCTGCTAACATGGAAGTGGTGGTGGTGGTTGGGGGGGGTGACCTATACTGCTGCCAGCCACCAGGGGGCATTCCAGATGTTTGGCCTTTATGATGCTGTTGTATTATCCTTCTTAATATACAGTCAATGCACAGAGCATTCAACTAATGTAACATCATATCTATGCTTGAATTCAGTCAGTATAATTTTTAAACATTTGGTCAAATGTTGAAATTAGCCACTTAATATGAAATTTTTTGTAGCTTTAGAGATAATGAAGCCATGTGTGTTGGGGTTGTGTAACGTGTGTGTGTGTCTCTGCAGGAACTGATAGAGCATGTGGTGGCGGTGGCAGAGAACACAGCAGATGAGCTGGCGAGGAGTGATGGCAGGGAGGTCCAGCTGGAGGAGGATCCGGACCTCCAGCTGCCCTTCCTCCTTCCTGAGGATGGCTACTCCTGCGATGTGGTGCGCAGCCTCCCCAACTGCTTGCAGGACTTCCTGGAGCCGCTGCTGCAGCGAGGTAAAGTCATCGGGAACTAGGCGAATATTTCCGAATCAGAGGAGGAATGAACTTTCCTACATTTTTTTGTATTTATAAATGTAATCTAACTTTGTTTAAGAGTGTGTAATATCTTAGTTGAGCAGTATTGTGATTATTAATATCTACATTTTTATTGTCACTCAGAGTAAAGATGACCTGTTATTTTATGATTTTTGGAGTCGATGATAATTTACTTGTCATATTTCTGCAACAATTCAATGTTTGAAGTCCCCCTTCACTCGTGCTTTGCTCTGAATGTTTGACCTTCACTGAGCAAAATGATTTTTATGCAGACTTTGTCTTAGATGAGGGAGAGGAAGGAGATTTATTTGAAATATTTTTAAAACTCGTCTGGTGAAAGAAAGTATTATTCATAGCAGTTTTTGTTTTGTCTTAAGTAATGTCTTTATAGCTTTTTAAACAGTTTAAGATGGAAAAATCTGATGGTTAAAGCTTTTGCAACAAATGCTCCATCTATGTTTTTTCAAATTTGCCTCTTGTTTCAACTTCAAGAGTTGTTTTGACAAATAATTTTGTTTTTATGAACAGCATTTAGATATATGTCTCAGT
>JAPZDX010000010.1:22618954-22632308 GCA_029783625.1 Naso annulatus | reverse complement strand
AAATAAAACAAAGAGAAAACACCGTTCACTCTGTGTTTTGGTCTAAGCTTCAAACCTTGTGTGGGTTACAGTCAGGAGCAGGAGAACTCGATCCCCAGCGGCGCTCCGGAGAGTTTGACCTTCAAGGAGCGCCAGCGTCTCTTCTCTCAGGGGAAGGAGGTTTCCAACAAGGTCAAAGCTTCGCGCAAACTCATGGAGCTGGAGAACGAGCTCAACACCAAGCAGTAGACCCGAGCCTTTCACCTCCCAGCGCCACCTTAACAGCAGCGTCACCTCGGTAACGTTAAGGTGCTCCTGGGGGAGAAAAAAAAAAAAAGGTCGAGAGTTGGCGCTCCCTTCCCTTCCACTGACCGTCTCCTCCTGGTTGTGTTGTTTTCCACTTTTATTTTTTTAATCTTAATCATCGAATAACTGGACCATTCCCTTTTTTTTGACGTAGCTATATCGTTGCAATAGGAGAGACAGTTATGGCTTAAAACTTTCTTCCCCTCGTTAAGGTCTGTCAAAGATATATAATGATAAAGCACTGTAAAAAGTTTTAATTGTATCTAGTGAGAATTTGAGAATCACAGGACAAAAGGTGATATATTTTTGTTTATAAAATGGTTCTTGGGGCGAGGGATGAAGAAAGGTTTGTTCTCATTTTAAATTTGTTTTTGTTTTTTTAAACAGCTCACTGAAATATGAACAGTTTTATGGTTATTTGAGCTCTCTTTCTGCATCATGTTGTTTTCACACTTCCGAGTCTTTCTTGCTAGCAGAAACGCCCACAGTCTGAGCTCCAGACCAATTTTTATTTTTATTTTCTTGTTTTTTACAGTTAAATTCTCAGTGAGTGGAAACACTGTTATTTCATTCCGTAGCAAGAAAGCATGGGATTTTTATTTTTATTTTTTTTTTGTATGTGTGATGTTTTAGATTAACTCTGAAAGATTCTCCAGAGGAGAATCAAACAGTCCAGAGAAGGATCTTTAAGTGCACAACATTACTGTAAATATTTGGGTCCACAACTGTCTCACTCTTTTACTACTGTAGAAACCTGCCAGGCTACTAAAAACTGCAAAACTAATGTGATTTACCTGCATATAGGTGACAGATTACCCAACAGGGAGTTCTGCTAAAACTGGACTGTCTCCCCGATGGTCCTCCTCACTGTCAGAGAAGTAAAACTTTTAAATGTTTCGCCCCAGTCTGAGGTAACTTCAATTTTGCTTTCTTTTAAATCTAATTTTTTGCAGAGTTGTGTGAGATTAATTTGATTGTACCTAAATTCAAGCCAGACAAATGGTTTCTTTTACTCACAATGTGATTAATGTTGGTTTTCGCAATTAAAAGAAAAAAGAAATTAAAACTGCTCTTAAAGTCCTTGTTTGCTTTACAGATATTTATTTCAAACCTTTTGGAAAAACAGACTTGCACAAAAACTTGTTTTTAATATTAAATATGTATCTACAAACTGTTCGGAGAAGCGGATTACATTTGGGACCTCTCGTACTGTGGTAATTATCTGTTCCTCTGCATTAGAGACTAGGTGTTCAGTTTTACACCAGCTTTAGGTTGGGGAGATCCGGATGTATTTTGGGACTGGAGTCAAGGTGACAGAATTGTGATGGTATAAATATATATTTACACAATTTCCATAATCACGTTCACCGCAGCTGCTGCTCTGATGTAGAAAAGGAATGCACTTGAAACCAAGTGTGTCTCTCAGTTTAATAGAGAATTTAAAAAAATTGTGAAGTTTCAAATGTTTCTCTTTTCTGCAGTTTGTTTGATTGACTCCATCCTGTGTGCGTGGATTTATTTGATTTCTCTCTCCAGGAGCCTCCACTAAAAAACTGAATCTACATGATGAGATAAGATGCTGTTATAATAACCGACCTTTAAAACACTACAGACGAGTCCCCCCCCCCCAACAACGACTCCTTTTTGGGTTTCAAAATGAACTGAATCATTTAAATGGTTTCATGTTTAGCCTTTTGTAAATCATTAATAAATGCAGATTTTTCAACAGTACAGGCTTGAAGCGTGGTCTTTTGTCAATGTGATTTAAAAAATACATTGTTGTTCTGTAAGTAAGGTTTAATTAACCAGCAGTGCACTGAAGGTTTCATGCAGAAGCTGTGAACTGTAATTTAATTTGACGTCTTTTACTCAAGTATTTCCATTTCATATGACTAAATACTTCTACACTTCTGAGCAGACATTTTTTTTGAGCTCATGCCCCTTGGACGGGTACAGGAAATATGAGGAGATCGTGTGGATGACGTCATGCAGCTAAGTGTCTCACGCAGGATTCGAACCTGCATCTCTGTGGAAAGGGGCTTTTACAAAGGGTGTCTTTTTATACGTCCTTTGTAAGTAGATAGCATTTTTACTGCGGTGTGAGTTTTAACGTAAAAGGTAACTGTACATCGTGCATTATTTATTCTTTATGTTCCGCTGCTTTGTTATCAGTGTTTTATTAGTAAAGTTAATGTTATAACATCGATACATCGTAATTGTTTTTAAAAGCACCTAAAGTCCATTTCAACACGCGCGTCTGGACCTTTGACCCAGGAGAGAGAAACCGAATGTGCTGATGAAACTATCGAAACCTGCTTTTATGGTAAAAGTGATGCAGACACCGATGTCGTTCTCCGTGGCCCTGCCAGCATTTAGAGTAACGGGTGAATTCAAAACATTAAAGGTTTCCATCGTTGGTGGAAACTTTGGTTTAATGTCGGAGACCTCCCAACTTATTAATTTCTGTCAGGATTCAACTGGAGGCGGGGGTTTAAATCCCACTTCTGACAGACATTTTATTTCTTCTTTGCGTATTTCAAGGTGGTTTAGTTATTTTTTTTATGGCCAAGTCATAATATACATCACAAGTTAGTTGGATTACAATGCATTTTGTATGAGAGACAACTGCAAGCTGCATTTCTTTTCAGGGACGTGGTTTGGTCTCAGCCCTCCTTTCAGATAAAAAAAAAAAAAAAAAGAAAACAAAAAGACTGATCTTACTCGCACTGTGTCATTACAAGAAAAAAATGCATTTGATCAAAATTTCAACAGCCATTACTGTTCCTTGCTGTGCAATGTTTGTTTCCCATTCGGAAACACAACCAACACTCCAGTGTTATAACATCACTGAATGATTAAGGATGCATGAGAAAGCATTTAACTCCAAGTGCCACATTTAAAGACTTCCTACTGTATTAAACAATCCTGGCTCAACAGCGCTCTCCAGTGGTGGAGCATGAACTTTTTTTTGTTTTTTGTCATAGGGGTCACTTCAGGATTTGGATGGTTTTAGTATTTACCTTAGCTTTTGTGGGTTTTTACACACCCACAAGAAATAACCTTCTGTAGTTAGA
This sequence comes from Naso annulatus, assembly GCA_029783625.1. Classification (NCBI taxonomy): domain Eukaryota; kingdom Metazoa; phylum Chordata; class Actinopteri; order Acanthuriformes; family Acanthuridae; genus Naso; species Naso annulatus. Next base: position 22,628,949 of record JAPZDX010000010.1, on the reverse strand, counting down.
TTTCTACACACCTCTGTCTCACTGCTAGTTATGAGGACAATGTTTGTATGTGTGTCTAAAGTTTTAACTGATACTGTAGGTATCAATAAAAGATTTAATTTTGTACCTGAAAATAATTTATTGCATTCACTTCAATGTCTATTCAACACAAGAAATTAATTACAAAAACTTCAAACCAAACTGTAAGAAGCACAAAACATTCATTGGATTTTTATTATTTTTTAAACTCTTCACAAAATCTCAAAATTATCGAAGTGGACCTATTTACAAATGTTCTTTAAAATTAATTTAAACAAAATGTTAGATTTATTTCACCTCATCAAAACAAACTGCAGGTCTCAAAGCCCAACTTAATATTTAAAGTAAAGTACTCTGATCTATTTGAACTGAACATCCAGCAACACATGGAACTTATTCATTTAAGACCCTATATGAGGAGAACATCTAATTATGAGACCCCTGTAAAAAAAAAAAAGTAACTTCAAATACTCAAATACTAGATTTATTCTTTTAAGAAAAATATGCTGCTGATCTCATTGAACTCAAACAAGCAAACTAATTAAACAAAATACAGTAAATCATATTCATTACAAAGAAAGGGAAGTTCACTAACATTTTAAAAGTACATCAAGGCAAAGTGCTTAAATTCAGCATTTAGCAAAACATCCAACCAGCAGCCTCTCCTGTGGAATCGGACGCTTTATCATAGAGAATCGCTTCACATCAGAAAACCTGTAACAGAGGGTGAAAGAACAGTTCTGTATATTACTGTCATGTACTTGCACATGACTGTCTACCAACTTAAAAATCAAGCTGCAGAATTTTAGGCTCATGAATACTTCTGTTTTGAGATTTTTGTGTTAAATCAAGATACCTAATGGTCTCATGTAGAAAATTTCACTGTAAAGGTGTGTCCACACTGAAGGCCATGTCGCGCCACAAGATTACCATAGATTACATAGTCAATGCAAAGACACAATTACATGCGATTTTCAAGTCAGGCAACGCAAATCCCGCAATACACGCGATGTGAATCTTGCTATTTGACATCCATCGCCTCATCGCGGGAGTTGAAAATATTTAACTTTTTTGGCAAATTCACATGGCGCTTTGCGATGAGATTTGTCACTGACGTCCTGACACTGAATCAGACATGGCGGTCAAAACAACTACCGCTATGTAACACAAATTATGATCCATGTGATGCCTTACTAACAAACTACATCCATCACTGTCTGAATGCACCTTAACTCAACTAAACCAACGAAACTGTTACCACTGAGATCTCAGTATGTTGCAGAGGGCAGGTTTAAGGTCAGAGCAGGACCGCACTAACTGGAAATGCTCGTCTAATTAATGGTGAAACATACATGTTACAGGAATTTGTTCCTTTACAAATCTTTTGAGATTTGTTATTCCAGAAAACTTATGTTCTCTTTTCTTACACTGATGAGATCCAGACACATCGCTGTGTGGCATCTTCCCCTCTGCTTCATCGGTAGATTCAATCGAAAGATCTGACTTCATGTTGCAGACTTCATCCTCCTGGTCACTGTCTTCCTCCCCATCAGGGCTCTGTGGAGAAGCTTTGCAGGGACTCTGCTCTTGGAACCTGAATGTATCACAAAAAAAAAGTATTTTTATGTATTTATCTTGACAATGTTCACATATGCAGTAAAACACATGTGGTAAAATTGCTGACTTTTTCAGATTTTTGCTGAATAATACCATTTTCTTCCTGTTAGAGGAGGGGATTGTTTGTCTACAGTCATGATTACAGCTTATAATGATTTTGCCAGTCAAATCTTTTAAGGAAAATGGATGATAAAATGCTAAAGAACTAAGTTTTTAATGATTTTATCCTGTTCTGATCCACTGGCTTACCAATTATTAGCTTGAGGTATTTCATAACTGCCAAGCACTTTTTATTAAGATTTAAATGTTAAAACTTGTCTTTTTTTGACCATGTTTTGCATTGTTCCATTTGTTAAATTATCTATCAACAAACATAATTCATGAATGCTTTTTGGCAGTAGAGTTATCTGTTATAATCTTTCCATTTGGTTATTCCAAATAGGCTTTAAAAGGTAGATGTGAAAAGGTTAAATTTTTTAGTCAAATTTCATCCATTTTCTAACATTCAGAATCTTTATAAGCCAATTTGCCCAAACAGTGGCTATTCATGAACAAAAAGGGTGTAGTTTTACACTGCTTTACCCATATCAAATTCACATGTCACACAATTAAAATTACTTGTGAAAAGGTCAAAAGTAACAGCTAAGGGGCTAACTAAAAGTTGCTTCAGTGAAAGTGTATTTTAAGACTAAATACAAAGTGATAAAGAGCATACCTCAGCCCCAGCATGATGTCTATGTAACTGGCGTGTCCAGCTTCCACCAGCTCTTTGGCAATGTGGACATCATCAGCTAGAATATCCACCTTCCAGTGGGTGTTTGACACAAACTCTCGGAAGAAGATCTGGAGGTTCTTTTGGTACAAACACTGCTGGAAGAAGACTGCTGCTTCATCAGTCCACTGTCCATCCGCTCTAACTGGCTTCACCCCTCTCAGGATGCAGGGGTACGTCACCTTTGGCAGGTTTGATATCTCCAATGGAAGCCTCTTCAACCTGGAGCAGTTTTCGTACTGTAAGCATTCATAATGGCCGTGATCCACCAGGTTTAGGATCACTGTGGTGTCAGACTGTACGATTTCTGCCCTGCACCACCTCTTCTTTGTGTTTGATTTGAACAGGCAGCAGGTGCCAGTGACAAGATGGGCTTCAGGAAGAGGACACATCTGCCCAGGCAGGTTGTCCAACATTATGGACACTTTGTTCATGGCAAGAAGCGAGTCCTCCAGAACAACACAGAACTCAAAGGGCGTTGTCACTGCAGCAGCAAAGCCAGAGTACGCTTTGTCAATGTCGACAGGAGCAAAGACAAGTTGCTGAGGTCGGCTTGTATCTGAGATGGATTTTCCCTCTGCTTTCTCTTTATGTATTTCAGCTGGTAACAGGATCCTTTTTTCCATCTGCTGTGCTGAGGTTGTGATTTGACGAATGAGAAACAGTCCATTAATGATTATTTCAACTTTCCAAAGTCTCTCAGCTTCTGAGTACGTCACAAAAATCAGCTTGACTTCTTTGCCTATCATTGGTTTGAGAGTTTCACACCACGATTGGTGAGCACTCTCTCCCGCAGTGAACCCAAAGCAGTTCACCTTGCACAAAACTGCAAGTCTGGGGATTGTTCTCAGGTTTTTACACAGTTGTCTGACTGAGCAACTTGGAATTTCTTCAGTTATTCCAAGATCCATGAGGAGGACCCGGCATTTTTCTCTACATACATGCTGAACCAAAGCCCTGTGCCACTCCTTATCTTTGTGTACTTGAACCAAACACAAGAGACCCTGTTTGACATCCTCTTTGGTCACTGTCTCACAGTCGTACAGGTTGTCCTCTATGCAGCGTTTCAGTGCAGAGAGCAGTTCACTGGTCCTGTTTAGACCAACGTAAAAACTGCCGTTACTCAGTACTGATAAAACTGTACAGTTCTCTGTGTCTTTCGCTTTGATAGTCAGAGGAATGACTGAATCTGCATAATCACTCTGCCCTTTGACAGAGAATTTCACAGTTCTCCTTTGATTCTTCTTAGCATCTTTTGTGGTTCTGGTGGGTCTCCGTCTGTGGTGCCTGCAGGTTATTACCTGCAGTTTGGCTAACAGTGCGGCAGGCAGTGGTTTCAGCATTAAGTTTTTACCATCAACAGCAGGCATCACTCTTGCACATTCACTTACTTGTGTTTCATTCACTTCCATCAGGCAGCTCTGCTCACAGGATCTGACTCTCTCTTCTGTATCAGGTGAACTTGTAGAAGCCTCCTCGTGCTTTTCAGCTTTAGTGTTCCTTTCAACGGCAGACTCAAGTGGCACTGGAAGACCAACTGTTTCATCAAGAATCTCAACCCTGACTTTCCAATGAGAACCATACTGACTGACGAAATCAACCATGAGAGGCTTCTCCATTACAGCATCAGTGAAAGAAGCATCACTTTTGTATGTGCTTGTGTCCAACAGGGAGCAAGGTATGCAGAATCTTGGCTGAGAGAGATACTCCTTGGGTATAGAGAAGATCTTCTCCTTTCCAATGACTGCTGAGTTTCCATAGTCCACAAACTCAACTTTGACACAGGAACTCCCTTCATAGTCCCTCACAACAGAACGATACAGAGCACCATCCTCCTCATACTCAGCCAGAACAAGATCATCCGTACTCAAAGATGTGGTGGGCTTTAGGTCATCTCTGACGTTACCTGAGTTGAGATCCCTGCCCATTTTCAAGATAGCAGGTTCATCCTCTAGCAGCTGAAGGAAAAAACTGTTGACTGAGTCGATGTGGGAGGTGAAGCATTTGACCCTGAATCCTTCAGACATTTTCATGTTGGATAAACTTGAGAGCTGAGGGTTCTCCGTCTTCTCTGTACATTGTGGTTTCTCTGACGTTGTGTCTGTCCAACAGCGCTGTCTTTGTTTTTTTACTGGGGAGTTTTTCTGAGATTTTAGAGTTATGCAGCTCGCTGTAGTTTTCTCATTTTGTTGTTTTACTTTTATGTTCTTGCTCTGAGCTTTACTATGAGCATGTTTTCTTGCTTTTTCTTTATTTTTGCAGTGTGAACTCTCAACTCGGGACCCACTGCAGACAGGTGATGCGACAGAATTTGAAGAATGCCCTTCACGTCGACTCTTGTACCTGTAGAGATTTCCATGTTTTGTATTTGTGCTAACAACTGTCTCTGGTTTAGGTGAATGATGGGAAATGAGCTCCTTTACCTTCTCATTGATGCTAACTTCTCCATCAAACAGTTCAACATCAAATGAACCATCTTCATTCTTTCCAACTATGAGGGCTCTCATTTGCTTGTTGACGACGGCTTCGTCAAGCCAATCCTTGACATCTGCATAGAGCTCTTTCTTGGACACTGATGCAAGGCTACATTTGATTGCCTGCATGGGTGTGTACAACAAATCAGCACAGTCTCTGGGGATAAACATGACGTTGCTTTCATCAGCTATCCTCGTGTTTCCATAATCTACAAAAAACACACAGAGATGCAGGGGCGACTGAACAAGGTGTGTCATGCCCCTGTACCATTTGCCATCCAAGTATTTTGCGAGGCAAAGCTTCTTCACAACAGCTCTCGTACTTGCTTGCATCATCTTCTCACTCTCTTCAGAGATTTTTTTCTCAAGCTCTTCAATTATGTCAATGTTTCTCTCAAGGTGGCAGTAGACTTCCAGCTGACTGCTAATGTGAGTTACATAGACTAGTTCCTCATTTCCAGGATTTAGACTGTAAGACGAGTAGACAAAGGACTCAGGAAACACTGTTGACTGCTGCTTTGTTGACATCATAGCTTCCCTTGCCAGACCCTGTTCCAAGAGCAAACCTGTTATGCTCTGTTTGGTTTGGGTGTTGAAGAGATCCACAACATTGGACAGGCCTTTGTTTTTCATATTTAACTGCGAGACAACTTTACATCTTAGACCACTGGTGCTGTCTCGGACAAAGTCTTTCAGGAAGTTACACACCTCCATACTCCAATTCAAACAGTCGTTGGTGTTAGCAGGTTCAATCTGGTTGTAGAGGCTGCACCTGAAGGCTAGTCCCTCCATATGAACATATTCTGGTATTATTGCCTGGAGACTTTGCTCCTTGATTTGGATGGTACAGCCATAGTCAACCAACATCACTCTGGCATGATCTTTCTGTTTATCTGTGATGAAAGCCCTGTACCATCTTCCATCTTGAGGTGACTTGGCAACACAACATGAAGCCCCTGACTGGAGGGGGATTTTGTGAGTTGAGTAAAATAGCTGAATTTTATTCATCAGTTCCTCCAAAGCTGATACCTTATCGAGAGGCTGGCACCAGAGATCCGATGGTGAATTGATGTAAGAACAACACACAGCAAACTCACACCCAGGCTTGATGTTTAACGCTTTGAAGCTAGCAGAGGTGTGGGCCTTCTTGATTTCATTTTTGCATGTTTTCTCATCTTTCTTACAATCGTCTGATTGCTCTGTATTCTGATCAATGTCTGGTGTCACATTACGTCTTGGACACCTTGTTTTTTCTGTCACAGGAAGGTCTGTTGTATTTTGAACCACAAGCTCTGTAGGAATGTTGTTCCAGCACTCAGCTTGTTTTGCAGAGATCAGGATCTCAGTAATACTTTGATTGCTGTCACTTCCCATCAAAGAAAGATCGACAATAAATTTGTTTTTTTTCATCTGAACAACGTTGACTAGCAGGGCTTTGTTTGACACCACTCTTCTGAAAAAGTCACATGTGCTGCTGGTCCAGACTTCATCCAAAGGAAAAACGTTAACAAGAGAACAACAAAAGGCAAATGCAGATTTTCTGGCAAATGCCTCAGGTATTTTCTTGATCAACATGTGTGGTACCTTCTCAGTGTTCCCAAAATCAATAAAGAGAACTTCAGCTCCATGCTCAAGAGTGTCAGTCACTACTCCCCTGTAGAAATGCATGTCTTCCTCATAGACTGCACAGCACATTGTGCCAGGTTCAGGGCTCAACAATACGTCTTCATCCAACTTCACTTGACTGAAGTGATCCATCATTTTTGTCATCATTTCTTCAAAGTCATTACTGCGTTTTTGTGTTCGCATCCAGAATTGGTTTGGATTCTCAACATGCTCCACGTAGCCCACAAAGACAGAGCCAGCCTGCACCTCTTCTGCTTCTAGGGTTTTGCCCAGTGCTTCACACATGATCGTGTCATGGTATGCATGGCCACCCTGAGCTGACAATTCATTTGTCTGAAGAACTGACTCCACCTTGATTCTAGGAGGCTTCTGAATGAGTTCTGGTTCCTCCACATGGTTATCTTCAGCACAAATGACTGCGACTGAGTAGAGATGCTGTTCTTCATCAAAACTTCTGATCTCCACATCCAAAACTCTCCCAAGCAAGCCTGCCTTGAGAAAACTCAACTGCTGAGTTTTGATTGCCTCATCCTGATCACCCAGAGAAAAAAGTGAGCATGGGATTGCCATTATGGGTGTTGAATCAAAATCAGGTGGCAACCTGTGGATATTCTCAACTTTGACGGTTTCAATAAATCCATAGTCAATGAAGAGAACTCTAACTTGAGAGTTGACTGGGAGAAACTGTACAAAGCCTCTGCACCATTTTCCATCTCTGCCTTTAACTGAGCATAGTAAACCCAGGTTTTCTGGCGTCTTCTGGCCGTTTTCTTTGTTTCTATACTCATAAACTGCAGCCAGCTTCTTTGACATTTCCCAAAGATCTGTTTCTGCAGAGACCATCTGACAGTAAAACAGCCCAGGGTTGACAGCAGCAGTTATACGCATTTTAGCACGTGTGCCACAACTCAATCTAGGCCCACAGAATGACAGGATGTCTTCGTATGCCTGCAAAACAGATGATCTGAAGCAAAATTCTTGTCCCCTTGGCTTTTCAATAAGAATGTCAGGAACTGGCTGTACATTTTGTTTGAGTGGCGCCTCTGTAAGCATCTCAACCAGGAGAAGGAATGTATCTGTGTCCACATGCCTCCCGAACCCATGTCTAACAAGGTCGATGTTGATCTCTGAGGCTTCCAATAAGAGCACTTTGTGGGGCAAGAGGGCTTGAATGTACCCTGTGACTTTTCTCCCAATCAGTTTTGAGAAGTACTCCTCCACTACAGAATGAGAACACCCTTGAAGCAGCAGTACATTTGCAAGAAACCCACAAACTATCTTGGGAGGCAGAATGAATAGGTCGTTTGAACAGGAGGAGATGTTTGCGATGTCGACACTCAAGACATTACCGTGATCTATGAGGAAAACATCAAACAAGTCCTCTTTTCGGTTTTGAACTCTGCCTCTATACCAGCGGGCTGAAGTCAAATCCTCCACTAGGCAAAACTCCCCGACATCCACTGCTACTTTAGTCTTTGGTATATTCTGTATTTCTCCTTGCAAGATGTTATAGTCAAGTTCACATATGGTAAGGTGCTGTCCCTGGAAGTGTATCAGGGTTGCTTCAGAGTTCCAGTCCAAGTGAGTTAACTTGAGGTCCACTGGCCAAAAGGCGCATGGTGCAGGTGGACCAGAACTCTCAGACCTGCAATTTTAAGGGACTTATATTATTAACCTTAATTAATTAATGATTAACCTTTTCAAGTCACAGAGATCATTTTTTGTTCAATTACAGGAACTTTCAGGGCAATATGTAGAGCATACATTTCAAACTCAATAAAATGGCGGAAACTAAAAACACTGCACTGCAGGAAATAGGGAGCCCCAGTATGAGCTCCAAACCAGGTTTATTTACATTAGTATTTACTTTTAAGTGAAGCATTTGTTTGTGTAGCTGCTAGGGCTGTCACTTTTTATTTGAAATTTGGATATTCATTGAAACGTGAGTTAAAAGGTTCATATTCAAGCTGTAATGAGGTTCAAATGCAAGCTGCAGTCTCTCTATAGGCGCACTGAGTGCTAAGCCCAGACCATCGTCACAATGTAATTTAAAAGGCATCCCTCCCCTCCCTGCTTAACTGTATACCAGTGAGCAAGAAAAAATTTGGAAAGTAAATAACTGCAAAATCTAATCAACATCATAAATTCATTCATCATTCATAAATATGACACACTGTTGAGTAAGTAAGAACATGTCAGCATCACTTTTAGCATTTTACTTACTTTTGATGTTCAGGGGCCAGCAGTGACGGCATGGCAGCAGCATCAGTAACTGTCATATCATAAGCAAAACCTGAAGGAAAAAAATGTTGGAGAAAATTAAATGTGTAGATAGATAGATAGACAAAAAGATAAAGACTATAATAATAATAAAAAACAAAAAACTATACATCTCTGATAAACTTTAAAGCATATTCTAAATCTGTATAACCTAGACTAAGTTTGGCTTAATTCCTTAGATTTTTCCTAAACAGAATATTTTTTCCCTGTTATAATTTCAACAGACTGGAAACCTCTTCCCGGCAAATGTGTGATTTGTAATTTTTTCGTATACACATTCAACTAGCTTGACTTTACACATTGCTGACTTCATGGTGAAAACAACATTTCTGGTCCACAACAAAAATATTCCAGATAACTTAAAGAGCATATGCCAAGGCAAGCGCATGCATAATGTGGGCTACATCAGTGTTTTTCAAAGTGGGGGACCCGACCACTCAGGGAGTTGCCAGTGGGCACTAGGGGAGTTGCGAAATCATGGCGCGGACATGGAAAAAATAAAAATAAAAACCAACAAATACAAATTATACAATAATTATACAACACATACAAATACAACAAATTAGTGACAATACTAAGTTAATATATTTCTCTTCAGATGTCACTGATCACTGCATATCTAAATCTACGTTTTTCTTTAACACCAGTCTTTCAATAAAAAAAAAAAACACACCCCACTCAAGCCAATCAGAATTGTGCAGCTGCTATGAGTGACACTCATTCATCAGAAAGTTGGTGTGCCCCCGAAAACTTACTGCCTACCTACTGCTAAAAGACAACTATATCTAAGATGACTCAGTTGTTTAAGAGCCGCAACCAGTTTAAGACATTTTACAACAGGAGGGTCCCTGCCAGAGGCCAGTGCTATGCGGTGGTCTTCGGCATGGGAAAGTTTGGGTCACAGGCCACACAGGCCACTGCGTCAACAATTGTATTTCCTCAATTCTAACTAGCATGTAACCAAACTGAACATAATGTAATACGAGCTCAAGTATCTCCACAAATCAGGTCCTGTAGAACAGGGCTGCACAGTGCGACATATATGTCGCACGTGCTATGAAATAATCTTTCTGTGCGATGAATGAAATCACGATGGTAGCACCGGTGCGAAAGCCTGTGTGTGAGAAGAAAAACTTTTTTTCATTTCAGTGCGCAACACTATACTCCTTTGTAGCTGTAGTTTTTCCTACTGTTTCCCATGTGCGTTA
>JAPZDX010000010.1:22581093-22592814 GCA_029783625.1 Naso annulatus | reverse complement strand
CACACACACACACACACACACACATTCACACAGACATAGTTTTTTTTCATAGTTTATGTTCATGAAGTGACATGTTTGTTTCTGACTAACATTTTCCACATAGTTTTAGGCAAAGAAATTAACGCTCGAGTGTGAGTGAGAGCTCAGGTAAAAAAAAAAAAAAAAAAAAAAGTCCTCTCATGCACATAGAAATGCATTCTTACAGCATAAAAGAAACAAACCATTCACCGCAGTCAAGCTCGTCCCTCATTAAAAAGATGATAAAAAAGACTTTAGTGGTTTCAGCTCTTATAAGACTCTTCCCTGACTTGGCTCACCTTGGCAAGACCAAGAGACATTAATAAGACTCCTAATTACGTCCTTAGCGGCACCTCAATAGCTGCTTTATCACATCAAACTTGATTTAATTTCAGGGGTAGAAATTGTGGGAGCTTACTGCTCTTCAGCTGCAGTCTCTGATTTCTCAGTTGTTTTTTTTCCTTTAGCGGCCTTGTAATTATTATTTTTTAAATTTTCATAAGCAGCTTTCACATTCTCAAGTGTGTATTTAGTGTATGAATGCTTTCTTTAAGACATAAAGCACGGCTGCTATTGATAAAACTGTATTATTTCTCAATACAGCTTTCACAAGTGGCGTTGTAAAGTTAAAACAGCGCCGACTTCACGCCGTGCAGACGCACAGGACTGAAAAGCAGAAGAAATATAATAGTGCACAAGTTTGCCCTTCGTTTAATACAGTTCCCAGCGTCAATAGATGTATTTTGGCTTTATTCTCTCACATGGCTCAAGACAGAAAGGATATGAATACCACCTCCAGGTAAACAAGACTGTCTAACAGTTTAAAATAAAAGTTAGAGAAACAGAGAAAAGAAACTATCCTCTGGTCACAATGAACCATTTACACCCTGTGTGTTCAGCCCTGAAAACATCCAAAGTAAAAGCTCTTGCTATTCTTCGTGGACCGGACTGCATCATTTTACTTGCCATCTGAATGAAACTGGGAGGACATTGCTTCATGTGTCACAACTCTGTTCTTTCAGTGTAGTCAGTAAGTGTCTATTGTGCAAAACTATTTACCACAAACACCGCATGTTGAAACTCTGACACAGTACAGTGGAGCTATGGAATTTAATTGAACTGAGACAAGTTTTTTTTCATCATGTTTACAGTTTTATGTGGCTGTACTCCATATTCTCTTTAGGCTGCAAAAGTACTGGAGTAGTGGAGTCAACTCAGCTGAAATTACTTGACAAAAGGGGCAAATGTGAATGCAGAGTGGATACCCACAGTGTAAATCATCAGCAGCACCAGTGCAACATGATTTTGTGACAACTGGTACGTGCACATTTGTGAAATTACTTTAAAATGTGGAGGGAGGGAGCCAAATCTGGCAGCAGGGAGAGTGAAGAGTGACAAATATGGAGCATTTCCAATGTGCTCTGAGCAGGTGCGCACATTGTGTCACACAGGCGAGCCACCGTTGCCCTTGCGCAACAGTTTAGGTCATTTACACCACATTTTCTCTCAGACGCCTCATATCGTTACAGTGGTACTTTGCATCAGCAGTCTGACCCTGAAGGACCAATACACACAACAAAATTCTGCGAATGTCTGAGAAAACTAACAGTACGCTCCTGTTTTCACTTCTGATCTGATGCACGTTCTTTGGTCTTGGAGACTGAGACTGTTGTTTGGCCTCTGGATCACAGCTATAGACACAAATCTTATCGCCGGTGATGATTCTCAACATGCCATTTTGGCCATACTGCTTTTAATTGGAATGTAAGTATGGATAAGTTAAAAAACTAGAGACATGGTTGACAAATTTTCTGCTTTTTTATCTTTTTCTCCTGTTGTACTGTACAGTTTGTCCTCCTCTTTATTTACAGTCACACTCCACCAGTCGGGAAGGAATTGACGGAGTGGAATTTCAAATCTGTCAAATCAAAATATCACCCATTCACATTCTGTACATCACACAACCTTGATGCAGCGACGATGTGCACAGTATGTGAAGCATACACGGAACCAACCATTTAACATGTGTTTTACCTCTTTCATGCTCAAATGCACAAAGAAACTTTCAAGTTCAAACGTTCTTTTCACTTTTTTCTCCACATTTTTCCACCTCCTCCACAAAGTAAAACTCCTTTCTCTCTGCCTGTCCTTTAATGAGCTTTTATAAGCTGATACTTTCCATGCAGTTGGAGTCAGAGTGTTTTGACCTCTCCTTGAATGGGAGGAGAGGCAGTGTGATGAGCACATTTTACTTTACACATATACACAACTTCAGTCTGCTTTCATACTTCTGAAGTTATTACCTTAGTGTTTCATAGAGTTTTTGGCAATGAACCATAAAAAGTTAAACATGGCAAAAACTTAAATTCATCACAAAGCACACACACAAAGATATTCACAAAACAGACAAGGGACGGGAGCACACTAATAAATTTTCAGCCTTTAATGGTGCAAATAACATTTTGACACAAATGTATCATCATCGGAGTCCATGTGAACAAAGATATGAGACAGATAATTATAGTCCAACAAGATCAGGTGTACATGTGCTTTCAGATAGTTGATTAAGTATGGCTTCACAATCATTGGTCAGAGAGTCTAATGCTGGGAGTTGCCATAGTCAGTGTTCACTCAAGCACCACACCCTCTACACCGTGACAGAAGCGAAGAGAAAAAAAGTACAGATGTCTCAAAATTTAGTAAAGTGCAAAAATTTCAGACATTTCCAAAAAGCGATAATAAAAGCATTGCAGATAAATCAGACAATGTCAGAGGGCCAACTTATCAATAAAGCCACAAATTATAAAAATAAAATTCTGAATGGACACTGACCTCTATTAGATGTAGAAGTCCATATACAGGTACAGATTACATTTATACATTGGAGGAAACATGACAAATTCAGTTCTTCATTAATACCAAGGGGCTCCATTGTTTTTCATGTATGTATCCAGTATGCCTCTCTGCAAAGCAGGCAATCTCAGAACCCATCGGCTGCATTCACCGTCTGACTTCCGGTAGACAGCGATACAACCTCCGGGGGCAAGCCCCATTATTCTTTGGCTTCCGTTGGAGGAGGCGAATTTCCGTTTCTGACTTCCTTCTCCACGTGCCGCTCGCTGTTTACAGTCTGACTGTTTACGGTCTGACTGTTTACAGTCCGACGCGAGAATGGAGTTGGAGTTGAGAGGCCACATCTACCGGCAGATCTTTTCACAAGTAGCCAGTTTACATGCTGTTAACAGTCCGCCGTTAATTACGCGGACTACAAAAGACTACAACCAGAAACCAGGGCAGGGTACCAAGATCGCCCTAATTTGCCTACAAACTCTACATTCAGTGCATGTAGAGTCTGTTTATAGAGACTACAAAGCAATACGACGATGTCACTACCTTGTGGAGGGGGTGAGATTTTCTCTAGCCCCCAGAACTTAGGTGATGCTACAGAGCCATCTCTGGCCTGTGAATAGTGTTGGGCCATGTCATAATCCTTATTTTTTGTACGTATAGCAGTCTTATGTTTGGATATGTGAGTCTTTAAAGCTCTTTCTGTTTGACCCACATAAACAAAACCACAGGGACATTTTAACATGTGGACCAGGTGTACTACTACAGTTAATGAAAGATTTGATAGGGTATTTTTTGCCAGTACATGGATGGATGAAATACTTAGTATCTGACAAGTCAGAACATTGTGCACAGTGGAAGAAACCTTTAGACTTAGAAAACCAGAAGGCGGTGTCAGGTGGTGTCTTAGTGTCAGAGGGAACCAGTCTGTCTCTCAGGTTGCGGCAGCATTTGAAAGTGATCAAGGCAGGCATAGAGCTGTTGTTGTTTAGAGATGGGTCACCTTTAAAAACTTTCCAGTGTTTGATAGTTTTTTATCCTTCCTGCAAGAGGAGAATACTCAATAGAGAAGATGGTCTGTGAGGAGTTGGTGGTTTCTCTAGTTTTCTTTACCAACAGGGATTGTCTCTCAGTATGTAGGACCCTCTGATTGGCTGTAGATATGCATAGCTGTCATTTGAAAATGTTCTTTCATTTCAACAGCCTTGGACTGGAAATCTGTAGCAGTGCTGCATTTTACTCGCAGCCTTAAGAATTGGTCAACAGGAATGTTGCGAATGAGTTGTTTAGGATGATTACTATCAGCTCTAAGTATGTTTCTGGTTCAAGGCTCATGGTAGATTATTGTCTCAATAGTATCGTTGATACCCTTGTAAAGTGTCACATCTAAAAAGTCCAAAGGTATCACGCGGTTCCATCATAAAAGAAAGGTAGCTGGTTGTAGAGTTCATGTAACCCAGAAACTCAGACAGTTCACTTCTGTCACCTCTCTTTACACCACACAATATCATTAATGTATCTTTTCCATAAAGCAATCCTGGACCAAAAAATATTTTGAAGTTGGTTCTGAATTTATTTCTCTTCCTATTGGCCCATAAAAAGACAAGCATAAGATGGAGAAAAAGAACTTGCCATTGCTGTGCCCCAAGACTGCAAATAGTATGAGTCCAAATACTTAAAGAAATTCATGGTGAGAATCATTTCTGGCAAAGTGATTAGAAACTCCGTAGGAGGTAAAATCCCATGTCGATGTTCATTAAGGTGGTGGGAAAGAGCATGAAGACCTATTCGATGAGGTATAAGTCTATACAGGCTCTGCACATCAAAAGTTACCAGAATGTCAGTCTCTTCAATTACAAACTCTTTGATGATGTTCAGTATACCAACTGTGGGAGGCTTGACACAAATTTCTGAGCAAAGAAGTCAAAAAAATGTGACACAGACTCAGTAAGACTACCAATACTAGCTACAATAGGACGGAGGAAGGATTAGTAGTAGATTGGTGCACTTCAGGAAACCCATAAAAACAGGACAAATAAGATATTCCACAAGAAGGAAGACACACACAGATAATCAGTGAGTACATCAATACCATAGACCTATGTTATTTACATTAGGCTCACGTTATTTTCATACATATGTGTTCGTCTTGGAGAATGAAGATGTTTGAATTCTATTGAATCCCCATACAGGTCGGTACAGCTCATCTTTGAAGAGCAAAAAGAAAAAAGTAAGTGCCAGAACTCCCCTTATTCACCTGTTGGCATGTGAATCAGGTGGCTGGGATTGGCAAATCATCAAATAATAGTCTGTTTTCGGAATTTCTACAGTGAGTAAAAGATTCTAGAAGATAATGCTGATTTTCACAAAATTAATTTTTTAAACAAACTGCTTCTAGATTTCTGCCTCGATATTTGACTATTTGACCGTCGAAGAGCTGTGTGGTCAGAATTCACTCTGGTTTGCGTTTTCTTTTTGCTTTTTTGGAGCCACGCCAACATAACTGTGTTTTTTTTATTCCTTTGCTTTACCCCGTTTATCCAACATTAGTATGACTCTTAAATTAGCGTTAATGTTGCGTTCCACTTTTGAGAACAAACAAGTCAGCATCACGTAGTGCGTGAGAAAAGAGACAGGCGAGTGTTACTTAATGCGCATTAATGTAGCCTAATTTAAGTGTTATTATGAATTGCCAAGAGACAATCTGATATGGAGAGGACAGGAAAGGGTATTGGGAGCTTGTGAGAGGACCTGGTAGGCCGTAAAAAGTTCTGGCATGCCAGAAAGTAAAATTTGGAAGTAGGGGTACTGCGTATCGGTGTGTGCCAGCCCACTAAGCACCGAGTTAAACTATAGATACTACACTGTAATTTTCTGTAAGTCTGGCAATGAAATATTGCTTAAGGAAAACTGCACTTTTTTTAGGAATGTAGCCATTTCATCCAAAATCCCGATGTAAGACAAGAACAGAGATGCCTTTTCCTTCTCTCTTCATTCAGTAGGTCGCTAGATACCTGCCCCACAGAAGCAGTTCTTCACATTCAGTGGAAGTAATAGAGAGACGGCTTTTATTCTAAAACCCTCTAAGACACATCCAAATATCTCTTACATGTTCCATCTATGTGTTATGACCGTGCATATTCACCACGCTATACAGACAATGTCATTGTAGGTGAAATATTAAGGAGCTCGTTGTCTGGGCATAGTAACACAGTGCCTCGGATACAGTGCGGTAATGCTCCAAAAAATGCAGAAAATAATATCGTTTCATAGTGTGGTGAATATGCAAATCACCTCACCACAGTTTACTTGCACCCAGGGGTCCTGACCAAGCTGCTATATGTGAATGAGAATGAGAATGGTTTTTGATTGGTGTCAAAGAGTACAAACAAGTCAGAGCGCTTTTTCCCATTAGAGGATGATGATCAGTACATTCAGACCTTTTTCCAGTGCAGTTACGGCGTTGTGGAGATCAGACTGTCTATATGAGTCTACCCTCCTCCAGATAATATGTGGTGACCCAGAAGACTACACTATCAGTCTCTTAAAGAGATGTGTGGCGTGGTATTTTTTAAATTCAACTACCACTTAATTTATTTGAGGACTCTTTGTAATGTACCTGAATTTGCTGCCTGCACCTGAAAATGGAGGGGGGAAAAAAAGCACCAAAAGGTCTTTCATTATGGGATTGCAATGTCAGAAAATTTAACGCTCACAGCTGCAGAGCCAACAGTCTCCTGTTGCTTCAGTGACAGTGGATAACAGGCCAGACTCTGACAATTCACAAATTTCAATAAAGAGGATCCACCATAAAAGCTACAAGTAACCGAAGGATTGATGTGACATTTGTAGTCTACAGTATTAGAGAATATTCGGTCCAAGGACACAGAGAGTCCTGTTGTTTGCCCGTGCTTTCTGCATGAATGGCAGACAATCCTTTTTGTGAAACCTTGAACCTTGAGCAAATTGTTTCCATTTGTTAATGCCACTTAATGCATCAGAAATATATTTCAGCATGCCCTGCTAATGGACATTGAACTGGCAGTCTTGTGATGAGAAAAATTATAAAAGTGCAACTTTTTCAAAAGGATTCCCTTTTACACACCTCACTCAGCGAGAGGGAAAAGTATGATTTATTTTTTATTATCTGTCCTTGAGCGAACAACAGCCATGTTTTCCTCCAGTCTCTGCGGAGAGGAGAGGGCACTTGTTGCAGCCACTTTGGAGAAGAAGCCTTGTTTTTCAGGTTGCAGTGGAGAAATGTGAAAACCACCAGCTTGCCCTCAACTTTCGACTTTCTGATGCTTTCTACATGGAGGTCAAGTGTGGCAAAAAAATACAGTTTTGAATTCATAATTTTGGCTAAAAAGGAAATCAAGCCGATTAAAATAAAAATCAAATATGGTCCAAGCTCTGCTGTGAGAATTATTTGTTTATTAATAATTTGTCAAACATTTTTTGGAAAAATTACAACATATTTATATGTATTATGAAGTGGACTCTACATGATGTCTAATGAAAATATAGTTGCTAAATTACATAGATATTTTACTGTAATTTGTCTGTAATTATTCTGGACTTCTATGAATACAAAGATTCAGCCTCTTCTAAAGAAGCTTAAGTCTTCTTAAACTCCATAATTACACACCTTTTTTTTAAATTGCCCTCTTTAGTCAAGGTCCTTGAGAAGATTTTTTTTTCTTTTTTCCTTTTTAATGAATGTCAATTATAAACTTCACCTTCTCTTGGAAAAAATTCAAGGCTCAGCAAAGTACTTAGCTCAAGCTGATCAAAGAGCTTGTGGTTGCTTTAACGAATAAGACTGGTGATCCTACTTTATTAAGAGGTGTATAATCTTCAGGACTGCAGCATTTTTTAATCAGTCGGTTTGGGATTTATGTTGGGCCTGCAGTTACTGCTTTTAATTATACCAGAGTTCTCTGATGGAAAATACGTGTTTGGAAAAAATAATTATTGTGGTGTTCCCCAAGGAACAATCCCAAGACCTCTGATTTTTCAATTACAGGGTCATTTTCATATTGAAAATCATATTTAAAGAGAACTTTTGTCATTGTTTGGTAGCTGAAATACAGTAGATGGATAGGTTCAATGTGATTGTCACACTGAGTAGATTCACTCATGAAGGGGTTTTGTAAATTGTGCAAGTAGTACATGCTGAAATCAGCAGCATAAGTTGTTTGCAGGAACGTTAAATATTCCAAGTCTTATAGTTAAGTGAGTTTTTATTTTCAAATATTGCGATTCTGTCCTTGTTTTCTGCATCACGGAAATCAGAAGGCCATAGAAAATCTTTTGTTTTTGTTGCCAACCTGCCAGAAAATGCTGGAACATAAAAACGTTGTTTAATATCTGGTTGCTCACACATATTTTGTGTATGTTTCTGTGTTGTGCTTGTTGTGCATGCCTGCATTTCTGCCTGCTTACCTGTCTCTCTGCGGTTGGATAAAGGAGTATTCTGTATTTCCATTTTGTTGTCTCCTTCCTCTCCTTCTTCTCTGACCTTCTATTGTGAGTTGCTTGGAGACTGACAGAAAAGAAGCGCTGTCCGCCCCTTTATATACTCTCTCTCTCCCCTCCTCCATGCATCCATCCATCCCTCACCCATCCGCCTGTTTACCTCTGTCTCTCAAACCCTTTGCCCCCTCTTGTCTGTCTGTCTTTGTTTCTTTTCCCCCTCAGATATCAAACATGCTCTCACTGTCTTCTAACATTCACAGCACAGAGTCATCCTCCCATACAATGTTGGTGGTGTCTGGGTAATAGGGTGTGCACACAGACACACAGACACACACACACACACACACACACTCCCTTTATTCACAGCTTTTCATTGTCCCCACTCGCTCATTCACACGGTACGAGACACTGGCCTTGGGATGGATTTGTGTTAGACCCTCTTTGCCCTGTTAAACATTTGATTTCTGAGTCTGCCTCTGTGTGTGCCAGTTTATGAACATGCAACAATAACTTAAATGGAGTCTATACAACTAAAAATTGAATTGATCAACCCCCCAGCTGAGTGGCCGTCAGCGTTTGTATACCAATACAAGCACCAGCTATAGCACAAATTGATTGATTCCCATTTGTCTGTTGTCTGTTCTGCACCTGTGCTGCTGGGGATGAATGGGGAGGTATATGTCACATAGTGATCTTTCTCCTCTTAACAAGCCAATTTATCAGGTGGCTCCTACGTCCTTGGAGAACGTGGGTCCTTTCATTACCCAGCCTCTCCTTCTTTTCCTCTCTCTCTTTATCTGTCAATTCAAAGAAAACCATCAACAGGAAAACCACAAAAAAGGAAAGAAAACCTTTCCCTATCATAAAGAAAGGAGGAGTAAATGACAAGAAAGGCAACAGTCCTTCAAAGCTGGACAATGAAAAGAGGGTGAAGATGATTCTTCTTAATTAAGGAGTGGGGAAGATATAGCTAACAAGACGGTTCTAATTAAGAGCAGGGTGCAAGGTGACGAGGTGATGCTGAGAGACGAGACTTGCGACGGATACAAAACAAAAACGTTTTCAGTTTAGCATCCAAGACCGCAGAAAGGGGCAAAGCTGAAATGCGAGAAATGTTCATCAAATGCTTTGCTTTTGCTTTGCATAATTACCAGTTTTGTGCCATTTGAATGGTCTGGATGACTTCTTAGCGCCAGCTTCCAGAGTCGGACTCCTGGGTGATGGAGTATATTTCCAAAACAAGTGTCGAGCCTGTTTCTCCTCCTGCCGAGCCCCAGAGCCTGACACCTGGTAACAAGAATGTAGCTGCTGCTCCTTCTGCCTTTATCCTCCAGACCCATTCAGCTAATCAAAGACAGGTTAGACAGAGAAGTATGAAAGCACGAGAAGACGTTTGCCGGCTGGAGATGTAGAGCAGGATGGATAATTAAAATTATATGTGCTGTAATTACGCATGTACAAAAAGAGCATCCTAATTGGCCTCTTTGGTTAATGTAGTCACCGAGGATTCATCTTATCTCATTTCCTTCTTGTTATAAGTGGTTAGAAAAGTATAGATGTCACTTAATAATAATATAGATACACATAGCACTGTTATAGATAAAGAAGAATATACAGTAAGATTCTAAAAGAATGGCAACATGAAAAGATAAAAAGAAATTATTACAGTACAGTCCTGTAAAGAGACATAGAATAAAAATAATATTTTTTTGTTACAGTGACCGATTTTTCACTGTTTGGTTCTTTACTCCAAAACATTATGGAAGTAAAGCAGAAACTACAAGGTTGATTTTTATTTTCAAGTGGGTGTCTATTCCCCTAATTTTAGCAGCAGGATAATAATCCTATACAACAAAGAAAGATTTTGTGGTATAACGTTCTTCAACGGTCAAGTCAATTGCTTTTGTGCAACCAATCAATTTATTTGATATTAAATTTGACATATTATTTTTAATTTTGCAACAAATCATCACAAATTCCATCAACAGAAAACCGTATACAGAATACCTGGCAACTATTTTGTTAACTGATTGATTGCTTTTGTCATTTTACCAAGTAAAAATGACAGACATTCCCTAGCTCCAGCTTCTTCAATTTCAGAATTTGCTGCTTTTCTAGGATGGTCATACATAACAAAACATAATATGTTGACTTACAAAAAACAACTAAGCAGTTTGAAAACATCTGCTTGAATTGTATGCAATTTTTTCTGACTTTTTTTTTTTTTTTTTTACTGTTTACTGACATGTTGCAGATAAAATGATTAATCATTTAATCAAAAAATAACCTGCCACCATTTTAATCTGATCAGTGCATTCTGTTCCTCTAAAATTTGTGAACTCCAGTACATGGAGTAGAATTAAATATTTCATTTAGGCTAAGAAGTAGGCACAATATCTCAACCCTTACAGGAAAACTTCCTTTTTTTAAAGAAAAATCTTTTAGTATATTACAATATTCAGTCACTGTATTAAAACTTTGATATGAAAAATACAATATTTGCCTCTGAGATCTAGTGAATAGAGGTACAAAGCTGTATAAAATAGAAATGCTAAAGTACAAGAACCTTGAATTTAACTGAAACATTTTATGGTTAATGCACCGCTGACAGTCTGATACAGAGCCACAAAGACATATATTCCTGTTGTGTGTACGAAACAGCTCGGCACTTATAAATCTGCCCTTGTGCTGAAGCTGTTAGACCATTGATCTCACAAAACATAAAATATGTGAAAAGGAGCTGTAAAGTATACAGTACGGTACAGGGAGTGAATATATGTGAATGTCTGTATGCACCTGCACAGGAGTACAACCTCATAACCTTAACCTAAGAACAACAGAGTATACTTCTATAAGATTGGTCCATCCGAATCATATTCATACAAAAAACGTTTCTCACTTAAAACAACTGCAGACGAAATTTTATGTTTTGAAATTTCTGCAGCCACCAAAATACAATGAGGATAACTGAAGTTATGCTGCATAGCAAAAAAAAACACCACTTGAGCAGTATTTTAGCTCCTTTTTGTGTCTAATGTTTAATGTGCTCCGTGAATGAATGGCTTTGGACTTTGAATGTTAAGTCATATTCAGCATTTTTGCACTTATTATCACAAGAAATCAAAGCATTAACGGGCTCGTTCTGCATAGCGATCCCAGTTTTCTCTCCACCCCACAAGAGCTAATCATTGCTCTCCCTCCTATTTCTCTGTGAACCATCACTTCTCTCAATTCGATCCTCAATTTAACAAGCTTTATTGGCTTGAATGTAACAAAACAATATTGCTAAAGCATCATATATCATTACATAAATATTCAGTAACAATAGTTATGACCAAAGGTAAAGTAATAATAATATAATTAATGATGTTATGATAA
>JAPZDX010000010.1:22492175-22504799 GCA_029783625.1 Naso annulatus | reverse complement strand
CTATTTCTCGCTTAAAATGTTTTAAAATACATATTTTAGTGTACTGTTTATCTGAAAAATGAGAAAGTTTGTGACCGGTCCGCCATCTTGAAAAGATCTGAGCCAAAATCAAGCACCACCCAAATCGCAGTACGCTACTTGCTGGAGCATGGGATGTTCTGTTGCGTCTGTATCCGTCATCGCTGGATTTGGTGTTTCCGTACCTTTACTTTGTTTTCACTGGAATTCTGAGTCAGTTTTGAGTTACTTTGATGTGGAATAATCTGAGTACAATCTTAATTTTTGAAACAATGCCTTGCCAGCAGCTTTTGTTAAATTCTCCTGGCAACAAAAATGGTAAAATATATACAAACAGGCACTCTGAATTATTAAAAACTTCAAGCAGATATCGGCCTTATCGGCCCTTAAGAAGTCCAACATCACGCACACTAAACTGAATGTGGCTCGATAACTCACCGGCGTAGCTCATTTTCTGAGTGTAAACTCGGCCCAGGATCTGAACCTTTCCTGCTGCTGTGCGTCGACACACAGTTGCTCCTTCTGGACAACCTGGTAATCCACCGTGGATCCCCTGACACAGGTTGATGAAATACCTGAGGACGTTAAAACCGGAAAGAATGTCACATTTGTGTAAACGGAGGTATAATAAAGGCTTGAGTGCTTCAGGTGGCCTTGTGGAAATATTTGCAATTCTTTCACTGGTACAACTTATGTACAGAAATATGTCCCTCTCTTGTATCTGTTGTGTAGCAGGGAGTGTTCGTTGCAGACAGACTGTTAAGCTGCATTTATTTCGTTTTATCCCATATTTCATATTTTGGTGCAACCAACTATTAATCCCTTTATTTTTGCAAATAAAGGTGGAGCAGACATGCCCAAAATAGCAGGCTGAGCAGCAGGAACTTGCTTATAAAGATTTTTTGTTCACTTTCATCTGTTTTTTTTTTTAAACAGCATTTTTATCATTATAGAACGAGACAACAGGTGTTACACACATTAAATGTGTCTTGTAAAACTTGCTGGATATTATTTGTTAAATTATAAAATTTAAAAAATGAAATGTATTTGATAAATGTACAAATCTCCATCTTTTAGTTCTCCTGCACTGCTCTTTCCTTTTTGAATATCATTTTAAATATTTCTCTTTCAATCTAAACTATGAAAATCGATCTTTCGTTATGACTACAAAATGCCAACACTTCTCATCCGTGTCCAAAGCCAGACTTACGAATCTCTTTGGTGGCTAAACTTCCATGGCTCCGTGAGGGAGGACAGTGTCCGAAGGTCAAAGGTCTGGTGCTGGCTGACCAGCTTGCACTCCATCTTCCTTGGGGGACAAACAGCGCTGGTCCGCCACTGAAACGTAGCCGAGCAACCTGCCGTCTCTGAGAGCAGCTGTGGAGAGCCGTGGCCTGCTGACTGGTCACAGGTAAACAGCACAGATGACTGACGCTTCTCAGAGACTGGAAGAAAGACAGAGAGAGAAGAGGGGGGGGGGGAGTTTTCAGACAAGACAGAAGTAATTAGTGAAGTAATAAAATAAAATGCAACACAACAAAGCAACAAGAAACTCACCAAACCAGTGTGTTTTGAAGGTGGTAAATACGGAGGTAAAGGTCCAATCAGCTGTCACAGGTTTTTAGATTTTTACAAATGTACCTGAACGCACCATCAAAAAATTTTGAATTTCAGAAAATCAACTACAGAGTTCTTTCCTGGGTGCATACATGGATGCTCGGTGTATACTGGATTGCTTTAATTTATTTTTTTGTCCGATGTCGATTGTAAATTCGATTGAATTTTCAGAACTATTCTTCCAATTTTTGTAGCAAACAGGACTACAACTTTCATTTAACTGTGACACCAAAAATTCATGGCAAGGTGACACAGTTGCAGCGAAAGTTGCAGCAGAGCGAACTGGTCCATCTCAGCTCAACTCGAGCCGGCTGACAGTGTCGCCTGCAGCTCAGCTTGTCAAGTCGCCAGAGGTCAGTTTCGGAACGTGAGGCACATCACTTGTTTCAAGAGCCAATCATCTCATAGCAACATCACCTGTCGCTTAGAAGGGCAGCATAGAGCAGCCAACAGGAAACTGTGCTCTGTGACGCAACCCTTAATTGGCTGAAAAGTACACGTCAGAAGTGTAGCGTTCTGTCAGATCACATGAATGACAATATGCTGAAAGGTTATTATGGAATTTTTGCCTGATGACACAAAAAATAAACTGCCTTCCCCAACTTTTAAAAGGTAGTAAAAGTTGTGATTTCAGTGACTGAACATCACATATTCTCTGTATTTATTCGTGTGCTTCATCTGTCACCTGTACTGCAGAATCCCCACTTCTTGTCCGTGTCATAGTCAGACGTGGTGGCACACCACTTCCTGCCGTCCGTCATCCCCTCACTGGTGCAGTCTGTGTACGACTTCTTCGCCATCGTGAAGGGGAACACACACACCTCTCCATTACTTGTCACTAAAACAAATACACCAAAAAAACAAACAAAAAAAAACATATTAACTTTTTTTTTTCCAAATTATGATCTTATCTGTTTACAGAGCTCCAGTTTTCTCCAGAGACTCGGGAGTATTTTGCTTACATGATCCCAGTACATGTTTTTAGAAAATAAATATTTACGCTAATTTAAAAATCTCTGCAGCTTTTACAAATAAGGAATCAGATTTTCACCGTTTTTCATAAGTACAGGACCATGCAGACAATTTAGAATTAATTAAAAGAAGAAAGTAATCTGGGCTCCAAACATGGTCTCACAAATACTTTTTGATCAGGCTACAAATTCTTTTAGCTAATTTGGTTTTTCAAAAGCTTTTAAAGGTTTGACTTGTTAAACTTGATGAAGTTATCTTGAACAAGCACCTCTCTAGTGGAGAGCTGAAATAATGATCTAAGCTCACACAGTTTTGGGCTCCACTTCTCTTTTCGTTAACTTAATGTGCTTTTACAACCTCATTGAAAATAATAATAAAAGAGGTTATTTGTATCTGAAATGAGCTGATAAATGCAGTTCACCCCCAAATCTCGGTCATGATCCGGCTTAATGTGAATAAGCCGCACTTTTACACGTTTTGTCTTAAGGATGTGACATTTTGAGAACTCAGGATAAGCTTCAAGCAGCTTTTAAAGCCCCTCTGAGAAACTTTCATTTTGTTTTGATTGTGTGGACAAAAGTGGCATTGCTTGCTGTCATAAAGGTCTTGTCTAACGTAAGCATTTGTTTCGGAAGAGAGTAAAGGAAGCGCTGCACTTATTTGCACAATACCAGTTCAGTAAACACAAAGTACTGAAATTATCTTAAGAAAAATATCCTCCTGCTTTTGATTATAGATAGTAAGAAAGAGGACAGTGGATCAATTATGCTTGTGAACAAAAAATCGTCTCTTCCGGTCTGTGTGTTGTAAAGCGTTTTGTCGTGTTTCCACTGACAAAGCGGACTATGCAAAAGCATTGTAAAGACAGGATAGCAATGTCCAATCTCCTCGCCAATGGTCACTTTTTGCCGATGTACTGTAGGTAAGATCTGAGGCATCAGTATTAAATTTAGACTGCTTCATAACCAGTTCAAAGCTCCTCACAGGGACTTTAACAAGCCGAAACATTCAGGTTTTTCTCAGACAATCACCAATCAACTTCAGCTAGAATAACATGAAGAATAAAGCCATGTTGTTCAGCAAAAGCCTGATTCAGGGCCATTAGAAAATCTTCTAAACAAGGCAAACACAGCAAACAGACCTGGCGGGCAGAGATCTCCTCCTCCATACTGCATCAGCACGGCTTGCTTGTCATGTTTGAAGTCCATCGTCATCGCCTTGCTGATTCCAAACGACGAAGCTGTTTTCTCTGAGCCGGAACCTGACACTTTGCAAACGGCACTACTCTTACAGGCAGGGTCTGCCACCGAGCCACAGACATTGAGGCTGTAAACACCAGAGCCCGTCTGAACCTACAATGCAGTCATTTATTTTATTAGGATTTTTAACTGGGAGATCCGAACAACTGGACACAATAAAGAAACTATCCCAGTTGCAGTAAAATATAAAACAAAACACAGGAAAGAGATTTACCAAGATGAAAGAATGATGGAAAAAGTTCAAAAATGATTTGTTTTTGGTCAGACATTCAGAGCTCACCTGGACTTCACCGGTGAGGATCGACAGGTCAAAGGTGTGCTGGAGCTGAGAGTCGTTGAGCTTGCAGCCGCTGATGTGCGTGGTGTCTGAACAGACTAAAGGCGTCGCCCATTCGAACAGAAACACACATTCCTGTTGCCTCAGCATTTGTGGAGAGCCCTGGATGAAGATGTCAAGGGTGGTAAATAAACCATCAGAGCAGCACAGCAACAAAACGTGTGAGTATTCTCATCATGAAGGACATGATGGTGCTGACTGACCAGCTCCAGGCCTCTTTGGCAGATGAATATGATGGTCGATGTGTAGTTTTGTGCAGGATCAGCAGCGCACTTGGTGGAGCTGTGGTACGTGATGGAAACGTCCCCTGTTGCACTGTTGACCTCAGGGCCGCTGGTGGTCCGCCCAATATCCTTCAAAAGACAGAGACGGGGAGAATTAAAGGAAGAAAAGGATGACGGCAAAATTATTGAAAGAGACATAAAGAAAAAAAATAAATTTAAAAAACGTCTCTCTTACCACAGGTGGTCCCTTATCGGGGGACATACAGACGGCAGCTCCAGGAGGGCAGGTGACCCCGGGGATTGGGTTTAGAGGCTGACAGACGTTGATGTAGAAGTCTGGAGAATCATCGCTTTGGTCCACTGCCTCATCTGAAAGGACAAAATCAGAGGAATAAAATGGCAACGGAATGTTATGCCCCCAGAAAAGATGCACATAACTGAAAATATCCACAGACGAGGCGCATGATATCTGTACCTGTTGCTGTGTAGTATCCACTGACATGAATCAGAGGAGTCAGGTCTATGAGAGCAGAGCCTTTCTGGACTGAACACTTTACCTGAAAAATGAAACCAAACAGAAAGAAAAAAACGTCAGCGGTGCGTCTTTGTAGAGCTTCAACCCGCAGCCTTTACACTGCCTTTGTTTTTTCACATTCAACCAAACAACATCACATATGCTGCCACAGTGTGTTATTTTAGTCAACATGCTGGCATTGCTGAACTTGTGAGACTTGACGGGCTCGATGTGTGACACAACAGCGTCAGCATCATGTGTTATGTAAAACATACATGCTGGGTCGCGTTCTCGAAACAATAACAGTGACATAATACGGCATCAGCAATCATTTACTGTCTCCGTTATATGGCGGTTGATTCTCAGCTGCTCTTCTTTTTGTCTCACTAACTGCTGCTGCCTGCTTTTAGACGTCCCACGTGCAGGAGGTCAAACGTTCCACCTTTGTTCTTTTTCTACAGAATGTTGAAGCCAAATAACGGTGTGATATTCCCGTCTTGAACAGTCTATGTAAAAGGGGCTTCAGATACAGAGAAACTAAATTCAGTCAATGTTATATGAAGTATACAGTGGCTATGTTTTCTTCTTTAGTCTTCTAA
This sequence comes from Naso annulatus, assembly GCA_029783625.1. NCBI lineage: Eukaryota > Metazoa > Chordata > Actinopteri > Acanthuriformes > Acanthuridae > Naso > Naso annulatus. The sequence continues at coordinate 22,499,259 of JAPZDX010000010.1, read as the reverse complement.
ATGAAATTAGAACACGTGAGTTGAAGACAATCTACAGTTCTGCTTCACCAAAGAATTTGACACTACGTTCCAGTTAGATTGTCCTCCAGACTGCAGAACATACTTCACTGAAAATGAAATTACTCCTTGAAATGACCAATTTAATAGTATTTTGTAAAGGAAAACTTCATATTTTATTACTTCATTAAGTGGAAATAATTTCACAAGAGGTGTATCACCACAACAAAAGCACTCAAAATAGCATCTTTATGACTGAGTAATAATGCATATTTCATTCACCTTTTCTGACTAAGAGGACAGATAATCAGAGAGGCTGTTTTCTAGTCAAATAAAGGTTGGGACTGTATGAATCTTTGCAAACTGGATTTAAGAGAGAGCAACAACAAACAAAATAAAACACGAGCCGAAGCAAAAACAGGGAGGTCACAGAACTTGATTTCCAAATGTTGCCAACCCCGGCTTTAAAGCACATTTCTCTTTGTCTGTTTTTACTGTCTGGATGGGAGAACGTTCTGCAGAAAAAAGTTTCCCCAAACTTTAAATTGGACAAACATCGACTTCATGAAATGTGCCGGGCATACTGCGAGCCGCTGCACTCCGATTCATCGCACTTACAAGCACACAAACATACTCACAGTCTGTTCGCAGACCAGGTGTGTGTGGAGAGCGAAGAGGTGGGTGCAGGTCTCAGCGTTGGAGCTGATGAGAACTGGCTCCGGAGGGGCCGAGCCCATGTTAGGTGGCCTAAACAAACACGATGCAAAAATTCAGAATGCAGCTAAAATGATACATGTCAGTGTTTAAAATGACAAATACATACACAGTGTCTCTTTAGATGATTATTATACATTTCAAGTGGCTGACAACAGAAACCTTGTAAAATATTTATTACACTAGAGAAAAAGTGTACAACTGACTTTTCAAACATTACTTCATCTTAAAAAGGGCAATGTGACTTGATTTTTATGCTGTTGTGGTTTTCAAGCACAAAATAAGTTGTAAAATAAAACAAAAATGCAAACAGTAATGAAAAAAAAGAGAATAAAATCAAGGAGAAAATCAAACAAGCGCAGAGAAAAGAGGGGAAGTACCTGCAGATGAAGTGGATGATGGTTTTGTGTCTGAGTTCGGGGTTCGCTGCGCAGGGACTTCCTCCTTCATAGGTCAACTCCAGAATGTGATCTTTGTATGAGAGTTTCTGGCTCACCTGACCGCCGCTCACTGCAGTAGTGGCATCCTTAATACACACAGCTACAACACAAAACAGATATTATTGGATATTAATAGATATTTTTGAATATTTAACTGAACTTAAGTACAAAGCTGCGAGAAAGGAGTGTTGAGACTGTTCCTGTTGCACACAAAGAGAATGTTGCACAGTTCACGTGCATGTAGCAGCTGAAAGCAAAAACTGTCTTCAGTACATCTCCCAGGTTTCATAGCTTGATCATCTTCAGCACCTCAGTTACACGTATTTTTTCACACTGATGCGTGCAGATTTGCAAATTTAAGCACTGACTTAAAACTCGAGCAGATGGCAAACATCACATTTTTGCAGGATGACCCGAACCTCAAGTTCAGGTTCATCACCTGCGATGAAAGTTGTGTCTGTGGCTGTGACCCAAAGACCACACAGCAGTCTTGAAGGTGTGTCCGGTCAGGAGCACAACCAAGAGCATGCTGGGGAGTTTGTTGACGCCAACTGAGACGTTCAAAGATGTCTGAGGGAGAACATCTGGCACAAAAGACCTGAAATGTGATGCTCTAGGAGCTGGGCTCTTCAACACAACGTGAACCTTCTCAGAGTGCACTGGACATGCGTTTGTTTCTCATAACAAAACATTTGGGATTCCTCAACCTAAACAAACTAGATTTGGTTCTCTGCATCTTCTTTCTGCTTCCTAAAATGAAGCTGAAATTGAGAGGTTGCCATTTTGACACTGAGGATAAAATCCAGCAGATGAATGTAGATTGAACATCCCGTCATTAAAATTACAAAATCAGACACGTGCTCTCTCTGTGTCTTCCTACTACAAGTCTGGTAAAAGAACAGTCAATAATTTGAGAAGTGAAAGAAGTCCAGGTCTGTTGCTTTGTTCCTGGCATGGCCTCAGGGTTACGTAAACCATACAAACGTCTGAGCGAAAAGTAAACAGTAGCCAGGTGGCAGGTGAATGAATTCTTAACGAACTTGCTGTTAGTGTGAGAAAATCAAATTTTACCTCACGCATGTACAATCATGATTTATTCTTGAGCCAAAACTTTTTCGTTTTCACTATGAGGCATTAGTCTGTGACGAGGTCAATGAGTGCCACCGCTCATTGAACCACAGGGAGGAGTAACATCAGGTTAATTTGCAGCTCCGACTAGTTAAAGGATGATCCTGTTGCTGGATTACATTTTGAAAATAAAACCCCCCAAAAAAAGAGTATTGACTGGTTAAAGGCTGATCTAATTACTGCTAAGTGATTTTTGTGTGCACGCACTGAGGATGTTTCTGACGTAAGCAAGTGACCTTTAAACCTTGAAGTGACTGAAGAGAAGCGGGCAGCTGGTTCTGCAAGTTGTCCTTATGCCGACAACAAATTCTTAATCCTTCATTTATGACATTTTTACTTTGAGGATATAAAGCACATAGCAAGATTAACTTTTTGCACTGTTTCTCTTATCAATTAAAACAAAAAAACTAGGTGATGCATTATTTTTAGCTCAATTAATGGAGAAATGTGCCAACAAAATAAACTAATATACTGATTTTAATTCTGACTTTGTAATCCATGCAAGCATAGGCTCTCCCACCTTTTTGTCTAAGCACAGAATGAGGGAGGATTGGTGTTTATTCTATGAATCAACGGCTAAATAATAAACACCTTAAAGATGACTCCGGCACTGGATGGATGTACGTACCGGTTCCAGGGTCACAGCCAGTGTTGGTCATGTTTCCGCAGATGTTCATGCGGAACATCTTCCTGTGTTCCTGAGGATCGTACACGGTGTAACCTCCTTCCTTTCTTAGCGAGTTCAGATCAAACAAATAACCTGCACGGGAGGAGATTCGTTACAAAGACTTTTAAAAAATGTAGTGACTGATCTTTTCATGGTTATTCACAAAAAAACAAAACAAATGATGGGGAGAAAGAAGTGGGTCGTGTTGTAACTTTGTCATGTTATTTCTACACGCTATATTTTCGCTGTCTCTTGTGTCACCAGACAGTATAATCACAAAAACAATTAACAAGCATGTATATACTGTGTATACTATGTGTTAGGAACTGCTGAAGTTGTTTGAATGTGTGACCTGTGACTGGGTTGGTGACCCTGCAGTCGTCGTGCTGGGCGCTGTTTAGAGGACAGGCAGCAGCTGTTAACCACAGGAACGTGTAAACACAGTCCTCGATGGCAGAGATCAGAGTCGGCCGGGAGTCCTGGATGAGAGACAGGAAAATTTACAATACAAATGTTTTGCTGTTTCTATTTTCATCTGAAAAAAACATCCCTTTTCCCTACAGTATATCGCCCGGGTGTTCTTAGCAAAAGGAAAGGGAAAAACAGTGTATATGCTAACGGTTTATTAATTACTGAGTTCAGACCTTTTAACACAAGTAAAACCTTTTGAACAAGCACAAAGTAGAAGTAGCTGCAGTGACTAAACTCAAAAGCCAAACTAAGAGCTTGGTAATTACGATTAGGCAAGTGAGACCCATGATAGATTAAAATGACAGCAGCGTTCACACAATGAAAAACAGATTGTTTTGTTCTCTAATCACTGATTACTCTCTCTCATTCACTCCTTAGCTCTTCCAACCAGAGAGCAGGATATGTATGCATCCTATAAATGTACTATAATACGTAAAGTGCATCCCTCACCACTTTGTCTTTGTCACACTTGAAGCGGATGATGCTGCTTCTGTTGCGGCTGCTGTCATGAGAGCAGGCCTTGCCGCTGGTGTACTGCAGCTTCAGGACACCTTTGTCCCACGTGGGACCGGACTGCACCTGCCCCAGACTCACATATTTATCTCCCTCTTTCAGACAGGACGCTGCGCCAGAGGGACACTTCCAAGAACCTGTCACAGGACGGCAGCAGAGAGTCAAATTTGGACTTTCACAATTAAAATTACATGTAACTTCAACAAAAGTGGAATGCAGTGAAATGGCTGAATCAGAGAATTCAGTTAGACATGAATGCTTCAGTATAACTGCATGCTTTATCAATGCATGCACACTGACCTCCCTGCGGCACCAGCGACCTGCAGACATTGATGTAATATTTTTTGTTTGTGTCGTTTGTAGAGGGCTCCACTTCCCAGTTTTGAGACTCCATAGCCAGAGGGGAGAGGTCGTAAGAGTGGCCCTGCCCATCGCTGAGGACAGAACAAAGAAAAAAGTTGAAGGACATATTGGATAATGGGGGTGTTTATATTTTTAAAAAAAAAAAAAAAAGAGAGAGAAAGAAAAGAAGAAGTAGCAAAAGGACGATGACATATGGACAATATGGAGCTGGTAGATGATTGTTACTTGTAGGAGCAGCTGCTGGTTTTGACGGGGATGCAGGCCAGAGCAGTGGGCCAGCTGAACAGGTAGGTACAATCTGGAGTCTCCTTGATAAACTCTGGTGATCCCTTAACAAGTAAAATAACAGCACAGTTAGTCACAATTCCTTTGCTTAAGAAATGTTAAATGAAGTGTGCGTTCGCTGTCAAAGATGGACATTATTACTGTCACTGCCAAGGAGCATTAAGAGTTGAAAAAATCTGTTCTAATATTCCCTACAGTGTGTCTTGTTCACACGTCACATAGGGCTGTGTATCAGCAAGAATCTACAACACGTCCCAAGATACAATATAATGTATTGCAATATATTGCAATACTTTAAGCAAGGCAATATATTACAAATTTTTTCCAATCTAATTTTTAGAAAACTGTCATGGTATAAATAAGACACCATATTATCCATAAAATCTGAGGGGAAAAACGTTTACTTCTTAATGTTATCACAGTATCACGGCAATATTTTTTGTGCAATAGCAGTTTGGGATTAAAAAATATATTTACAAAATTAATCACTGCCACAAATCTGTGCACGTAAACTGTTAACTGAACATCGATATGGTTTTTTAAAAATCGATACAAAATTGCAAAACATAATATCACAATATTTAGGTGTATCGATATTTTCTTACACCCTAATATTGCATCTGGATAGTTATCGAGATAGTTAGTACAGGGACTGATTGATAAGTTCATGGCTCAATCAATTCTTTGCAGACATTGAGGTCTTGGACCTTCAGAAAGTGGTCCACAGCAGCGATGACATCATCATCATCACTGTCAAAATGGCACAAACTGAGCTCCTTCTTTATCTTGGGGAAGATGTAGTGGACTGAGGGAGCCAAGATTTGCAAGAGTACATTGCATTCCTGGATGACCACTAAGTCAGTGCTGACTCGTAATATTCAACTACCCAAAACAGAAATACCACAAAATCTATTACTTTCAAATCATCTGCATACTCATGTAAAGACTTGAACGGCAAGAGCATTTATACATTCATACATTCAGCTATGAACTTATCAATCACTCCTCGTAATCAACCCCAACAACTCCAGTGCACAGATGCCCATAAAACTGCACTGATACAGAGAGTTGGATCTGATAAAATGCATATTTTCAAAGGAAAAAAAACAACCACAGAGTGCTAATTGGGTCAAATTCAGAAAGCTTTGCAGCTGTCTGATGTGTTTTCAACAAAACAAAAAAACATTTTTATTATATTGTAATATAAGCACATTTCTCTTGAGGCCTAGAAAATGAATGAAAGTTTCAAGAATTGAATGAATGGGCAAATTTAATTGTTTTTAAGTCCCAAACCATTAAAACCCAATTAAGTGCTGTGGGCTGGAGTTTGGTGTGTGAAACTCACAGGATGCCTGTCAGGGTGGCAGGAGAAGTAGATCTCTGTGGATCTTTGGTAAATCTTGTGACAGGTCTCTCCATTAGTGTAGTTCAGGATGAGCTGGTCTCCCACATAACTCAGAAGCTGGTTGGCCATTCCTGCACACACATACATGTGTAACAACATAAACTCAAGAGGGATAGATGCAAGAATAACGGCACAAATTCATACATACAGAATTAAATAAGGACTATTAGAATATTAAGCTGGTTTTTGTTGGCTGTCGCAGTTCTGTACCTCCAATCTTCTGGTTGGCTCCCTCCACCTGGCAGGAGCCAATTTCTTCAGTGCCGGTCAGTGTGTGGGTGCAGATGTCTCTCTGCAGCCCCCCGCAGACCGCCAGGTGGTAGATGTACTTGTCATTCCTGACGGGATAATCTTTACCCTTCAAAGAGCTCAGGTTGAACTCATAGCCACTTCTTGGGTCACTGACCCTACAGTCTTTACCTTAAAGAAAAGTTTGGATAAATTCTTTTCTCTCCATCACAGTTTCAGAAAAAATGTTGGTCAAAGCTTCTGTTCAATTAAAACTTCATTATCGCCTCTTAAGTGATTCATCCTTTTGAATCCTGAAAGATTTACTGAACATCACCAAAGCCGATCTGATCTCGATCATTTTGATCATCTCCACAATTTATCGAAAAGCAGCATTTTAATCTTGAAATACTGGCACCCTGAATTTCCATCACTTTGTCACTCACACATACACACACATTTTTACCTTGAGACTTCCTGATAGGACAGGCCTCAGGCGTTCTCCAGACGAAGACATATTCACAGCCATCTTGACGGTCAAACATGGGGGAACCCTAGAACAGACGGACACACGTGCACCAAAAAATTAAGCCAGATATCATCAGTGACTCTGCTGGTTAGTTCAAGGTCTTGTACAACTTGTAAATTCCAGCTTCTCATGAATAACTGTAGCCCCCGTGTGTTCTTGCAAATACTGTAGTAGGCTTAAGAAAAAAATGAGACCTAGAAAAACTGCAGCTTGAGCTCAGCAACGACGCTTAAAGGAGCACACCGGTGTTACTACATGTCATTGTCCTTTGTCGGCATCATCCACACAGGTTACATAAAGCCCACCCATTTTTTCCAAAATAGCTTTATTTCTGATTTATTGTG
>JAPZDX010000010.1:22460197-22472973 GCA_029783625.1 Naso annulatus | reverse complement strand
GTACCACTGTGGTAACAACCTCTTTACTTTACATCTCTCTGTTCTAGCACATTTAACATTGAAATGATTAAATCTATATTCAGACTTCTGTAAATATGATAAAACTGCAGTTTGATGTCGGTCGAAGCAGACGAGGTATTCCTGCAATAATGAGAGGTGCTGTTTTTCTTTTCAGATGCGCGGATGAAGGGGCTGTGAGCGGCTCTGCTGGTTTACCTGCATGTGCTGTGAGAATTAAAAAAAAGTAATTAAAATCCTGTTCAGTTTATTTTATTTATTTACAAGCATTTCAAACAGTCAAAGCACACTGACTTAAAGCCCATAGTTGAATGATCTGTGGCATCGTCAGGTAGAAATGTTCTGCTCTGATCAGATGTTGAGGAAAAAAATTTACAAGTTTGGAACAATTTGAGAAATGTATTTCCTGTCATTGCAGTCTTTAAAGTGATCTAATTTCGAAATTGTTCAAGGAATATCAGTGGCCAGTAAGTTGCTGTAATACTGCAAATTCTAAGGCTGGAGATATTTTAGTGTTATCTTCATCTTCTGTATGGAACATTTGAGCTTCTGCCTTGTATTAAGGACATCGATGATGTAATGCTAAAAACATTCACTCATCCTGTGGCTATAGCCTTGTCGTCTGTTGGGCTATCAAGTGAAAATAGTCAATTATTTATTATAAATTCATAATAAAATGGTAAACATGTAGACTCAGGCTACTTTAAGAATAGTTTATTAACCAGACTTTCTATTTTTTACACGAGTCATATGGGAGCATTGTAGCAACATAACTTACTAACTTATGAAATACATTTTTTTTAGTGCTCCAACCACCAATGTCTTTAATGTTTATCTCAAAACTTATGATGAAGATAAATGCTAATGGAAATTATAACATTGTCATCTTCTTAGAATATAAGTTTCATCAGGCCTAATCATCTTCAGGTGGGAAAATCTCATTACACTTTTAGGACAATTTCAACATTAACTGACCATTATAAACTTCATGAAGGTAGAATTTCTGGCAGAGCTGTTGTATTGAATTTTAAGAGACTGTACAGATGTACCTAATAATGTGTCCACTGACTGTATTCTTATCCTCTTAGGTATCAACATTCTATTCCTACACATACTTTTGCTCTGATGGCATCACTGAATAACATTCCTCAGCATGTAAAATGACTACAGCAGTTTATCTCTAAAATAACAGCAGTTACACAGCAACACTGCAGATCAAACAATAGAACTTTCGGTCATCTATCAACCATTGTTCAGATAGTCACCTCCCATAGAGAAAAACCTGCCTGACAGACTGCCGTCACTGTGAACCTGCTGGTGTGAGGCTGGTATCGTCTGGAGGAGGAGCTAAAAGAACAGACCATGTACTGTGCACTGCGCAATAATCTGAAGGAGTGACTCCTATCCGCCCTCTGTTTACACAGCAGAAAGACTAATGTGCATTCAGCATTTCAAGGTAAGATAACCACTAATTTCTGTATTATTAATATTTATTTTTAAAAATAAAGTGGTTAATATTCTAGTACTGTACTTGTTTTTGTGTTTCCCCTCATAAATGTTAAAATTTTATTGTGGAAAATCTTATTGAATAACATTTAAAGACTTGATGCTCAGTTAAACACTTTTTTTTAGATAATTTATCTGAAAAAAAAATTTTAATTTATATTTCTTCAATCACCATCCTCTTTCTCTGTGTGTATGTATATGTATATACAGTGTGAACATATATATATATACACACACACATATATATATATGCATATATATATATATAAAATAAATATAAAAACACACACACACACACACACACACACGTTTTTTGTAAGCAGGCACAGTGAAGTCTGATACCTTCATCTGAGCATACGAGACGGCAAAGTGTCACGTTTGTTTTGGCTTCTCAGATTTACTATGTGAATGTTTCAGCTGACAAACACGGTGCTTTGAGGACAGTGAGGGGATGAACTTTTAAACTGTCTGGGGACAGTCAGGTGATTTCAACATGTTCTTATTTAATGTAATCTGGTCTGGAGTGCTTTTGATAGACACATGCTAACAACAGAATATAAGCCTCTATGGAAAGACTTATGACAACAGAAACTAAATGTATCCACAGATCAAGAACCCACACAAGGTTAAATTAGCTGTTGTAATGGCAGCTACAGGTAAACGCTGGAGTTCTTTTCTGATCTCTGTGTTTTTAGCCCTGATTTTTGTACATTTTGGCCATTGGTACCATTACAAGTATGTCAAATTAGCTAGCAGCAGCCAGTTTGTTTGCAGTGTACCAATGGATGTTCAGATTCAATCCACTGTATTGGACAGTGGACAGTATCTTTGCCCTGTGTCTCTCCCTCCCACCTTCCCTACCCTATGCCTCCCAGACGAAGACAGCAAGCTCTGATGTTTCAACATCTGCTCCACCTACAGTTTACGATGTTGCATGGCTGCATCCCTGGTGTTCCGACTACATGACAGAGGTCCCGAGCTGGTGAGGGAGGTGCTTCTGGAGCGAGGGTGGGAGGAATATGACGAAGATGAACAGGAGGAGGAGGACTGGAATCTCTACTGGCGGGGCTCTGCATTTCACAACTCAGACTATCACAACCTGTTGCCATGGCAGCGCTTAAATCACCATCCCACGACTGTTGGCATCACACGTAAGGTAACGGTCGGACAGCTGAGTTAATTTTGTGTGTTAAAGTTGAAGAAAGTTCGAGAAATTTGTTGACAAGTTCACCACATCAACTTAAATAATATTATGTGGTGTCACAGCTTGTTTCTGCTGCCACCAAGTGGCCAAAAAAATTCCTTATAGCAGGTTTAGAAATTTTAAACATTCGGATCATCGCTTTACATATAGAGGCAGTTGTAAAAGTAGGGAAAAAATGCCCAAAAAGAACTTGTCTTGTCAGCTAAAAGGAAAAACAGATTAACAGAAGGACTTTTTCTTCTTTGGAAGGACTTCTTGGCACGTAACTTGAGGAGAATGAGAGCCACGTTTGGTTCAGCTCTCTATGACTTCAGTCCCACCGCCTTCATCCTCCCCAACGACCACACTCGTTTCCTGGCTGAATACAACAAACTGCGTCTGAACAGAGGACTGTCGTTTTACTGGATATGTAAACCAGTGGATCTCTCCAGAGGCAGAGGGATCTTCATCTTTGAGGATATTAAGGAGTTGGTCTATGACTGCTCCGTAATTGTACAGAGGTACATCAGTAACCCTCTGCTGATCTCGGGCTACAAGTTCGACCTGAGGATCTATGCGTGTGTGAAGAGCTTCCAGCCACTGACTGTCTACATTCATCAAGAAGGCCTTGTGCGCTTCGCCACCGAGAAGTTCAGCCTGTCCTCTCTGCGTAACCTGTACGCTCATCTCACCAACACCAGCATCAATAAGTTCGGTCCCTTCTACAAAACTGAGAAAGAGAGAGTGGGCCGAGGTTGCAAGTGGACCATGAGCAAGTTCAGGCATTTTCTTCACAGCCAATACATCAATGAGCACCTTTTGTGGCAGAGGATCAACAACATCGTCACCTTGACCTTCCTCTGTATCGCTCCTTCGGTCCCCTCCTGTCCAAACTGTGTAGAGCTCTTCGGCTTTGATATCCTCATTGACAGCAAGTTCAAACCATGGCTGCTGGAGGTCAACTTCAGTCCTGCTTTGACTTTGGACTGCCCAGCAGATATGGCAGTGAAGAAAGGGATAATCAGCGATCTGATTGATTTGATGAATTATACATTCATTGACAGCTTGAGAGCAAAAGCTTATCAGAGAGACAAGCAGCGTTGTTATGCCAACCATTCCTCATGTGTCAAACCTGTCCTCTCAAAGATTAAAGAAACCAAATTTCAGAGGCGAAGAAGTGGTAGACAGTCGTCACAAATTCAGACACTCCCAATGCTAAAAACTCTTCATCAGTCTGAAAAGATTACCCAGAGACGGAACAGCCGACATGCTTTTGCTCCTGACTCCCACAGACACCTTCCCCCTGTCGATATAAACATGAAACATGCAGCCAAGGGCAGAAAAACTAACACCAGAGCCACTAAAAACCACACTGACAACACCTTAAACCTGATACTGGGCCCACATTCAAGGACAAATGTGTCTGTGGCAAAAAGACAGACTTGTCCAGCTCTTGCATCGTGGCTAATGGATAACAGGAGTCTTCACGTGTCTGTGGTTACACACCATGACAACACTGAAACTGAAGCTGAGATGGAGACAGACGTGTCCTCCTCGAAACGTGATATCCCTCAGACGGGGCAGGGATTCAGACGCTCTGCTGCGTCCTGGAAGCTCCCACACATTGTCAGGTATACACAGCACTGCTGCATCTTCTTTAAGCAAAAAACAATGTTTTGTTTTTGTAGAAAATTTGAACATTTGAACCATGTGAGGTATCAAACTAAACAGTTAAAAAAAAACCTTTTTGAGAGTGTGGGTGGGTTTTATGGATATAGATGAATATTACAATTACATAAGTACTTACTCAGCCAATAGCCGTGTCAGTAAAAAGACATTAACACTACGCTGAGAAGGTCCAACCTTTCATGTAATTTAACAAACTTTGTTGCTTTTGTTTCACAGTGGGCATCACAGGCCAGTAAGGACACCCATGAAGGGGACCACAGCAATGAATGGACAACACATTCCCTCTGTCAGGGTTGGAAACTTCATACGGACCTTCCCGTTTAACACAGCCACTCTGAGGGCCTCACACTCACGTGAACTAGATGTTAGGATGGTCATACAGGAGCTCCACAAGCTGACTGCTCAGCTGGCCACATCAGACAAGAGGCTGAGGGGAGAAGACACGGAGGTGAAGGAGGATAAAAATGGTGAGGGAGACTTTGATACACTGTTGTGGGGACCGAAAAATCCTCCGTTGCTCAGTCAGTGCTTCAATCCCCTTTAGAGAGGCGGTGACTACAGTTTTCAGTTGCAGTTATCAGTTTGTGTCACATCGGTTGCATCCGAGAAAGTGGAAATATACAACACTTCACCTGTGAACACCAAAGGATTTCCATTTCCAGGTGGTATTTATTTAATTTTATTTGGGTTTTTTTGGTGAACGGCTGCTCTCTGCTGCAGAAAGATGACACTATGAGAGCTGTTGGAGTAAACTGAACCGGTGACCAGCTAAACAAAGCTGAGACAACAACAACTCAATGCAAAATATTGTCCTTCAGTGTTGTTTGTTTTATCCTACCTTCCCAACCTTTGAAGTTGGGAAGGTAAAATCAAGTTTGGGCAGTGACAGAATGGGCACATGAAGCATATCAAGGTTCACTGACTGAACATGTAATGAGATCAGTCAGTGTTTTGACACCAGCTTTTGTCCAACCTCATAAATTATTGCCAGGGTGCTTAAAGACCACTTAACATTGTATTATACGCCTGAATACAGGTGAACTCCAGAGTTTCTGTATAATAGGGAAAAAATAAAGCTTTGAGAGTTATGAAGTGGAAAAAGCACATATTAAGTTTATACTGCAATATGATATACACAGAAAGTGATCATTAGTTTATTTTGAGTATATTTTCACGTGTTGTTCTCTGAGATTTTATGGTTTCATTTCGAAGGGTGTCTAAATCAATGGAATAATTAATGCTAATTAATAAATCAAATATATGTCTGACATACTTCATTCTTAAAGTGAAGGAATGCCTTGTATCAGTCTCTAGTGTTGCTCTCTCCAGTAATTCTTTCTTGTCAGGCCACTAGAGGGCAGCATGGTTTTATTTGTCAACCACCTATTGACGTTAAAACCTTCAAAAGAGAAGAAAAACATTTTAAAAAAATCTCTGTCTTGCCTCTCTGTTGAACTGCATGACCACAGAGAGCCAACTGGCTGATTTAACACAAAAAGCATGTTCAAGTGATGCAAACCACAGCTTGACTTGACCATTTACTAGTTGGCTAAACTGTTTTGTTTTTTTTTTATCCTCAAATTTTGGGCCAGGAAATATGTAGATTTTTAAGATTTGTTTGATATTGATTAAAAAAAAAACATAAATAAAAAATCATTTTAAATTTGTTCATGAAACAAGAGACTTCTTGTAAGGACCACTAATACAAAAAGATTATTATGTTTAAATTAGACAATCTAAATGCAAGATTAATATTGAGTTATTCACTTATCTGCTGGTTTCCAAAACAGGTCTTGAATCTCTGAAAGCCCCCCCCAGTAATATTTTTGGATAGAACAGAACAGACAGCCTTATATGGCAATTTTTGGGATGCAGATTATGCTAATGATCCAATCTCTCCCATGTGTACATCCTCACAGACAGGTGGCATTCGTCAACATCAGGGTTTGTCCAGTTCAGAGAGCTTAAAGAATCAAAGTTGGAACACAAACAAGACTCTTACATAGTAAAAGAACTTAATGATATAAATATGAAAATGTTCTTGCATGGACCTCAATGCACACATACACTATAATTCTGCAGCCTGTCCAGGAAATTTGCTTCTACTCACTCAGATGTTTTAAAAATCTGCTTCCAGTGGAGAAAAATCAGTCAAATAGCTCCTCCATCTTCATTTGTCTCTGACAGAGTGAACTTAGCGTGAGGCACAAATCTTCTGTGGTTCACTGCACATTTACTGCTGCACTTACGGAAAGGATTTTATTTATTTTTGTTTATGTATAGGATTTAAACATGGCAAAAACAGTTCTTCACAGCAGGTGCAGTGCAAAGAGCTCACTGAGGGTGACTTAATGGACCAATGGGACAGTAGCTTGAGTGATTTGGTCATTTATTATTTGAATGGCAACACTTTTTAGATATATGGTATGAACAGAAACAAGTTTGTGTGGCATGTTCAGTAATTTAGGCAGCAACGTTAAGTGAAGAGTTTTGCTATATGGAGAAGAATTTTCCTCACAACAAAAGCATAACATGCATTATATTGATTTCTGCTTTTGTTAAACAGATAACTTAATAATACTGAACTAAAAAGCTGTACAGGATTCTTTGCCTGTCTGTCTCTGCGGCGTGCTTGTGCAGTACGTCTGCTGGTCACCGGATGGCACTGTGGTGTGTTTGAGTTTAATCAGATAAGTTTTCTTTGATTCGCTGGTCTACCTGGCATCAAACTACAGACCAGTAACCATTTGCAGCCTGCACACACACACACGCACACATGCACACACACATGCAGACAAAATTGTTCAGTAGCACGTAGCTCTGTAGGTGAGTCAAGTGCTGACCTAAAGAAGTGGGAGTATATTTGTAAATGTTTTCACAGAGTTACACCACAATGTGTTCTACCGCTTATAATCACGCCTGATAAGTCGAGAGCCTCCTTTACAAAACAGGAAATAGCTTCAAGCTAATTTAAGTAAAAACAAAACTGCGGTGTGTCATTCCAGTCTTTCCAGGTAATCATAAACTCGAGGTTCCTGAACTGTTCAGTTAAACCATCTTCATCTTCAGTCTGTCACAGTACAGAAACTCATTCTGGGGTCAAAATGCAAACTGATATATCACTCATTTTTTTAAACAGTAAATAACTGAATCTCAACCTTTGCAGCTGGAGCATATTAAACATCAATACATTGTCAATGCTCTGCTCCTTATCGACCTAAGATGACTTTACTCTGATTACTGAGCTGAAATTTCAGCTAATTTATTATGAACATGCAGCAAACACTGCTATTTCTTTTATTTTTCTTAAAGAGACACCCTCAACTAGATTTTATAGTGACAACTTAATTAGGTGTAACATGCTGAAAGTTTGAATTAATGACCGCAAAAAAACTGTTGAACTGATTTAGACATTAAGATTTAGAGATTGTTCTTGTTGTTTAACCTGCACTCATTAATAAGAATGGGGATGACAGATGAAAGACAGTAAAAGACACATCTGGCATTACAACAAAATACAGCAAGAAAGATAAAATGTGAACATGCTGTTTATCTGATAACCTGTTTCAAGTTCCACTAACATGGAATGGATTCTGTTCTAGTTTGCACGCTTAATCTTGAACCGTTCTGAGGTTTGCAACCAAAATTAAATTGGTTCGGAACCCAGAAAGTCTAGTTCTTACTGGAACCTAAAAATGCCAGGTTTTCCTCGGGAACCAAAGTGGGCGTGTCAAGTTCAGGTCGATGTATATTGTGTTGATGACATATCCCTGATCACCATAATTCTGCTCAAAACTGGTGGAAACGCAGGCTTGTTCGCTAGATAGCGCAGGGGTTCAAAGAATCCTAAACAGAACCAGTTCAAGCACCAGAGCCGGTTTGGTGGAAAAACACCCTGAGAGGAAGAAAAGGCAGCCCTATCTTCGACCAGGACCCACATATTATATAACCAGCAGCTGCTGCTTTGCAGTTGTGAAATAGCCTATACATTATACTCTGTAAAGTCTGAGATAATAAAGCTGAGATAAGAAATACATAATCGAAACCACGTCTTATTTTGCTGGGCACTCCTTAGAGCCTTCAGAAGCAACCTGCAACTCTCAAAAGTTCTTTGGAAACCACCTGACACCTACAACTTTATGTCACCTGCTCTGTGCAAAACACAGCTGGCACATAACTGTTTAAGTATGCCAAGTTTCTGTAGCTGCCAAATGAGCTGTTCCTCTGTTAACAAGAAGCTATGACAATCATTTCCAGTATGACAAGCAGATGAATGACCAGATAAGAACAAGCAGCAACTTGTCCAGGTCTGTTCCAAAAGGGAAAACACAAGGTAACAAATGGGAAAATATGGGCTGCAGTGTGAATCATCAAAACTTTTAAGACACCTTTTGTTTACTCAGGAAATGACAAAACAGCCAAATAACTGCATGTTATTTCCCAGCAGCAGTTGATATGTTTTGAAGTTAAACATTCACATTCACAGACTCAGTTCTTGTACTGAAAATCTAAAGTGCTAACTCTAAGTATCGCTGAGCAGCTAGCTTGTAATCCACTTAATGCAAATGGAAATGCAGCACTGGTGGTACCAGTTCTGCAACATACAAGCTGTAAAAGTGGGCGGCATTCATGTCTTAAGGGAACACTGCAAGGAGTTTCTCTGAAATGTAGGATAGTAAAATATTATTAAGGCAAAACTGTGACACAAGTGTTACACAGCAGGTTCAAGACAAGGACGTTCACCTTAATCATGACTGTGAGAAAGCAGTAAATGTGTGTGTAAAGGCAGACAGACAGGTTGTGTTGTGAAACAGGCCAATGATGTCATGAGAAACACTCAAGCAGTTGGTTAAGCAACAGAGCAGCATAAAAGCTGCCAAAGCAAAATGTCTGTGGATTACAGGATGTGCAGCTGCAGTTCAGTCTTTCCCTATTTTTTTACTAGTGATCCAAACTTAAAAAGAAATACAATTATTAAGTACTGCTGATGTTTGGACAGTGAGACACCTCTGTTTGAAAGAACACTACTGTTAAAAACTACTAAAATGCCTGAAAGAGACATGCTGGGTGATGCAAATTGTAATAAGCAGGGTTTTTCTTACAATTTAGTTCAAGATGAGCAGACACAAAACTATGATGCTCATCACCTAAAGCAGGCGATGGGCAGTTTGTTTTTGGTGTTATCAGGCAAAAAATTTATTATAACCTTTCAGCATATTGTAATTCTGGTGGTCTGAAAGAATACTAGACTTTTAATTTACTAGTATACTACGCTCTGTGCTGCACTTCTTAGTGACAGGTGACGCAGCTACAAGCTGATTGGCAGTTTGAAACAAGTGGCACGTCTCACGTTCGAAAACTGGCCTCTGGCAACTTGGCAAGCTGAGTTGCAGGTGACACCGTCAGCCGGCCTAAGTCGAGCTGAGATGGACCACTTTACCCCACTGCAACTTTCCGTGCAATCCTAAGTCTCATTGTGAATTTTCAGTATAAACTGGCCTTAACGGAGAGTGTCATCAAATGAAATGAACGCTAGCCACAGCAAAAGCAGGGAGGGGAGGGTGCAGTTGTTTGCTACAGTTGCTTTATGCTACAGCTAGCTTGATGATGATCCAGATGTTGCCTACCCCAGCTTTGAACAAAATCTCAGAAAAGCAGCCACATCAGCAGATGCAAGACATGAGTTCACTGGGGACTTCGTGGCTGTATGAGCAGAGTCACAATTTCTGTTGGAAAAAATGAAGAAGCTGCTTCAGTTTCTGTTTTTCAGTTTCTGTAAAGGAGGAGTTTATCCTAAAAGCGAGAGTAGCCTCCGTCTGACCTATCGACCCAGTGTGCCCAAGCTGCATGTGGAGGAAGCAGAGGAGATGCAGGATCCTGCAGAAGATCTGTTGAATGAAAGATCAAGTGCAATCTTGTGTTATGTCAAATTCATTCAAAGTCAATTCAATGTTAATTGAATTTTGAATAATTTCATTTTGGTATCTTATTAATCCAATGTCATCAGACTGACTTTCTGATGACAAAACATGCAGTGAAGTGGACAAAAATGAATGGACATGAGCCTACTTTTTAATTTAAGCTAGGATCAAATTTAAACATTGTTCTACTCCTACTATCTCTTGTTTGACACAAAGCCACATTTTTTCCTGCTAAAATCTGACCTGGAATCCACTGTGTTGGATTTCCTCTGTCACAGGAGATGTTATCCTCATCAAAGTCTGTCACGAGATCATCTTTCTGATACCCTTTTTCTTTAAACAAACAGAGGAACTTGGCAAATATTGCAAAATGTGAGAAGAGCGATTTTACCATGTTCCTTGTCTTGACTCAGAGTGTTAGCATGATATTTCTACTTAGCTGAGAAGCTGAGGCTGATGATGGGAATAACACTAGTGTTGGAGGTACAGGAGCATACCATCAAGGTTAGTACAATTTAGTGCAATTCACCTCAAGGAAAAAGAATGACAAAAATTTGAGAAATGAGGGATATTTTCAACTGGGTTGATGTGGTGCATTGACCAACAGACTGACATCATCATCCACAAGGCCGAGCTGTTTGTGTGGCTAAAACGCTGTTCATGATCTAAAATACTTAAACAGACTATAATGTAATTGAAGGACAACAGTCTTGTGCAGTAATATTGCTGTTAAAATCCTAAAATTGCTCACAAGATTTTGAATTACACAAAGTAGAACAATGCAAAACAGAGCAGTGGCAGTTTGATGTTTACATGTGTATATCATTTTCTATGAGTTCATTCTGTGGGAGGAAAGAAAAGATAAAAAGTCACTAAGGAAGCTTAATGTGGCATTGCTCTAAACTGATAAAATGACAACCACCCACTTCCTGGCCAATGCAGTGTTGCACAGTGTAGCTGTGGCAGATTGTTCATCACTTACTACATGTAATAAAAATTTCTCTTGCACGTTATCAGAATACAAAAAGGTCATACCTGTGAAATCCCTGTGATGTTTGTGCCCTTTTTGTGTAATCTAGATCATCACCCTAAGCATGAAATGAACACAACAGACACCTTTAAGAAGCAGAACTGTTTTTTAAAAATGGTGTTGTGGAAAGTCCCTCCTTGGTGTAAACACAAAAAGTAATGAAAGTAGTTGTGTTAAAGTTTGGACACCTGCTGTGTAAATATGGTGTTGTCAGGCTGTCTCTTTCGAAAACGTACAGCTTGTCAGACGGATCCAGATGTTGGGTATTTTAAAAGATATGACTTAGTACTTTTGTAAAACATGCCTTTTCCTGAGTTACTGTTGCTGTACTCATATATAAGGTCCAAGACAGAAATACACCTATGTCACTTCAAAAATTGATTAAAAAAAACTGATAATAATTTGATAGCAAATCCAAGAGGAACCACAGTTGATTTTAACGTGCAGTCTCACAGACACGTTGCTGTTATTTCTTAGTGTTTGGTTTATTTCTGAACATCATTTCATACGAGCCTGTTGGAGGCAGACATCAGGAATGAGGAGGAAGGCCACACCAGCGCAAGAGAGTTGAAATTCTGCAGAATAGATAAGACAGTAATCAGCGAAAAAAATAAATACCATTGGTGCTGATGGCTTTTAAGATGTGTTATAGCTCGTTAGTTGTTGGCATTGCCAAGTGGTGTAATGGTGCGTATACTCTTAATTTATGCCCCCAATTGTTTTTTAAAGCGGCCCATCCAGCGAAGGAAAAGCGCCCTTTTCAAACAGTGACATGTTGTAGACAGTGGCATGTAAGACGACTCTTGCATATTTAGCTCATCCAAAAATGGGACAGTAGTGGGCCTATTTGCACATTGTCACTTAACCTCTGCTGCATTAGACACAATAGAGGTGCTGATTTTTGCAATCAATACTGGCCCACAGTCAAACAATAGGGTGACACAACTACATATTTAGGCATTTCAAGTAAAGTTATTCCTTATTCCTTAGTCAATCCAAGCATGAAAAAAAAAAAATCTTACAAGTAGTCCATGGGAGAGTAGTTTCTTTTGTAAACAATCTCTTGGAATAGCTGATTTGCAACAGAAAGGCTCAGAGGTGGTGTATTTAAGTGGGTATACTCAATGCAGACTGAAAAATAAGTTGATATACTCCGTACACCTGCGTATACCCTGCACTACACTAATGGCATTGCAACAGGAATCTCTACCACTGAGATGATGCAGGCAGTTAACATGACTCATGGATCCACAATGGTCCAAATCTCTGGGCAATAGTCCAGACTGAAACATCTGGGAATTTTCCTTTAACTCTCAGTTCATTGAACAATTATGACTTGCACCAACATTAAGTTGTTGTTTTTTTCCAGGGCTGTCCGTGGGGAGTTAATTTGTGAATCTAACAAAGATGTAGGTCAGTCAGTGCTGCT